>JACYXH010000216.1:7814175-7886675 GCA_026745465.1 Lota lota | reverse complement strand
CTGAGAGAGAAAGAGAGAGGGAGAGAGAGAGTGAGTGAGAGATAGAGAGAGGAAGAGAGAAGAGAGAGAGGGAGGAGGAGGAGGGAGGATGAGGGAGAGTGGGCTGGTGGTCAAAGGTCACAGACTAGCTGGTCCTCCCACTCATGTCCCTTCAAGTCTAATTTGAGCTGGGGTTTTGGGGTTTTTGTTCTACCCCCTTCTCCTCCACTCATCTCCTCCTCTCCTCCTGTTCTCCTCGTCAGCCAGATATGCGTGGACATGTGCGGGCTGCATGAGCAACTCGTGACCAACTGCTCTTTTTGACTTCCAGTATTACCTATGTGTGTATCTGTATCTCTGTGTGTATGTGCGTGTGTGTGTGCACGCGTGTGTGACCAATTGCTTGTGTGTGTGTGTGTGTGTGTGTGTGTGTGTGTGTGTGTGTGTGTGTGTGTGCATGTGATGTGAGAGAGAGGGCGGAGGTCGGCTGAGTGTGTGAGTTTGGGTGGGGAATAGGAATGGGGGGGGGGGGGGGGGGGAGGGGGGAAAGGGGGGAGGGAGGGAGGGGGTTGAGTCCATCACCCAGCGCTGTTTGCCCAGCGTCTGAAGGGCTGTGATTTTTGTGGCATGACTGTCAGATCCCGCTTGCCTCTACGGCAGATCAATGCCAGAGCCAACCAAGTGGCAGCGCCTGACGGGGACCGGGGATGGCCGAGGGCCTCACAAACCCCCCCCCCCCCCCACCATGACAGTGAATATGTTTCTCCCGACCTGCAAGCTGGTGGCAAGTGAGTGACGAACAGAGACTGGCAGGGCTGCGAAGCCCGGCCACCATCACTCCCTCGGAAACACAGGTATAAACGAGCTTTCACTCGGGTCTGTTTTCACTTTTTACATGGTTTTATTGACTTACTATTTATTATTGACTTATTATTTATTTGATGTCCTCTGTGTCCGATCAATATTTTACATGATGAAAGTATAAAGATATAAATGTTGTTTGAAATAGGAAGGTACATAATGTGCATAGATATTGACAATGTCCTTGTTCATTCAATGATCAAATACATATCCTGATAATTGATCATTTATATATTATTCCTTCAAAAGAATAGAAAGTAAAAACTATGACAAGCAATTTTCCACAATTCAACAATTCCAAGTTTCTCAAAATAGAGCAAATGTTAAAATGATGAAAAACACTTTGAACAGTAGTACCACTTTAAATAGTTTTAAATACATCTCTTTTTTGGAGCAACAACTACTAAAACGCCATGTAATCTTGTAATCTAATTTCATAAAAATCCATTCAAAATCAATTTATGGCTCCATACCCTTCCAAAACACATTAGTTTAGCATACACTGTTGGTGATTTAGTAATACATTAACATAATCAGTACATTTACTTCCAATATTCACTGACAGTAGTAAAGCTTTATTTTCTGTGCCGGCTGTTAATCTTTCCATTGCGCTGAATGATGTTGCCACGGTGAAAGACTCCAGCTATAAAATTCAGACAAGTGACCCAAAACTAGGCGTGTGGGTCTGATACCATACAGTGCAATGTAAATCAACATTTCAATGTTCAATGCATTTTTGCAATCTTTATTATTTTTACATAGCTTACATAATACATCCAGTATATATATATATTTCCTAGCACACAATGCCCCTCCGATTTGAGAGTTTAAACCATCTAAATCAACTCATTTTGGTATATTCACCAACACCGAACTAAGTCAGTATAATATTTTTTACAGGCCTTAGATGCATCCCGCTTTGAATCTTTACATTCTCCATCACTTTAGCTCCCCAAACCCAGCACTACCCATTGGCACGTAATGAATAATCATTAGCAAAAGGTCCACAAATTATTGATGTAAAATAAGCAATGATTTTTTTTTGTTTCACAATTTATTGCCATTAACAAGTTACTTGCAATCCAATAAATGTCAGTATGGCTTTCAGTTAATTAAAGGGGAAGATATTATACAGTAATGCAGGCTGGCATTTATCTCTCAATTTCCACAGGGCCTGCGATTTACGACTGGGCCTATGTTTGAAGGGACCCACAAATAATGGCCATTAAACTGCCATGGGATGGACAGGAGATCACATTAATGAAATTAGATAAGGTGGAATGGTGATATACACAGCTCCGACTGCACCGGCAGAGAGAGAGAGAGAGAGAGAGAGAGAGAGATATTCACATGGACACCAGTGCAAACAGCACGCCTGAGATTTTGGACTGTATCTTGGGGATGAAGCCTGTTCTCTCCAGTGCTTGTTCAGTCCCCCTGCTGCAGATCTGCCCGGGCAGCTAGGGGTCTGGCTGGGCCGCTGTGGGGGTGTCCGCTATCCCTCCCATTGCTTCTCTGCGGCTCCATGGCGTGCTCCGGTTGCACTTTACCCACTTAATCTGGGCCCTGCTGGAGCCCGGGCCCTTTGATCAGCGTGAGGCCCTGTCAGCCCATCAGGGAAACTTTTCCTGGCTGTCCTGAGACCGTAGAGTCAGTCACTCACTCAGTCTCTCTCAGCCCCCTTCCATCAACACTCCCCAAAAACACGTGTGTGTGTGTGTGTGTGTGTGTGTGTTTGTGTGTAAGTGTGTCTGTCCCCGTCTCTGGCCCAGTAACGGGGAGGTGTCACTAGTGGAGGCAGGAGCAGTCGCGAATGTGACGGCTCTCCTCAAATCAGAGGCCCTCGCCCCTGTCAACGGCAACCTGGCCCCCAGGCTACCGCTGTCACACAGCGCACGCACACACACACACGCACGCACACACACACACACACACACACACACACATATGCATACACGCACACACACACACACACGCACACATGACACACACACTTGCATACACACACACAAGCACACACACACACACACTCACGCGCACCTGTGCATGTATGAATGCACACACAGAGACAGACACAGATATATGTGCATGTGCACACAGACACACACACACACACACACACACACACACACACAGGGGCATGAGTTGTGGGGATAGGAGGTAGTATGGTTCTATATCGAGCCCTGAAATCAACTGTGTTAAAGAGGCTGGAGATGGCAGAGAAGAAGAAGAAGGGAGAAGAGAAGAGCGGACCATAGGAAGGAAGGCTGCAGGGGGAGGAGGGGGAGGAGTGTGTGTTTGACTCGGTACAGTGGGGCTGATTTCCTTCCTGACAGAGAGGGCCAATTATTAGCAGTGACACTGTAAGGAAATGGGCTAGGGATGTGATAAGACAGATAGGAGCTGAGTGCAGGCCTGCAACCACAACAGTTTGTCAGACGAACAGGTCAATTGGTCTTTTGGCTGGAACAGTACTCCAGTTTTTCATTTCTGTAAAGAAATATTAACATAATCTGTTTTTCTTTCTTTCCTTTTTACAATTGAAGATGTTAAATATGAAATATCCTATCACATGACTTTTGCTCTTACGGTTAATCTGATTACCTGACAACATTTAACAACATTTTAGCCAAGAAAATGATATTTCATTTGTGCTCCCACACAAGGCCTTGTCATTCATTCCAACCTCATTGTGTGTTTATATGAAAGACTTATTTGTGGGCTGTATGTTGGTGGCAAACATAAAAGACCTGTCTGGTCACACAAGGTGCCAATATTTCAGTCATGTGACAGTGACTTCCTGTCGCTGTGTCAGACAGCCACTTGAAGGCTTGTCGATAGGAGCTGGTGCCGGCATCCTTTCTCGTCTTCTATCTACAACACACACCAACACAGACAATGCAGAGTCTTGCACAAAGACAAGAGTCTTGTCTTTGTGCAACCAAAGAAAGTATATATTACTATTTAAAGATAAAATGCTTCAATATTCACTTGATCTTTTTTTGTATCAATCTTCATCCTAGGATGCGACTCAAAATGTTTTTGAACAAATTAGAATAAAATAAATGAGGGTTTGTTTGTCCACATTTCACAAGCACATTTCCTCTGTGGCCCAGTCCAGTATCGGGGGTGTGAAGTCCAGTATCTGGGGTTTGTAGTCCAGTATCTGGGATGTGGGGCCTTGTATCTGGGGGTTTGTAGTCCAGGATCTGGGGTTTGTAGTCCATCTGGAGTTTGTAGTGTAGTATCTGGGGTGTCAGGTCCAGCATCTGGGGTGTGATGTCCAGTATCTGGGGTGTGAAGTCCAGTATCTGGGGTGTGAAGTCCAGTATCTGGTGTTTGTAATCCAGTATCTGGGCTATGAGGTCCAGCATCTGGGGTTTGTAGTCCAGTATCTGGAGATTTTAAGGTCCAGTATCTGGGATCTTCTACTCCTGCAATTGAGCTCTGCAGATCTGGCTATGCAGAGTGTTTTGTAAGACAATAGTGCCCTCATAAGGTCAGAGGATGAAATAATACATTATGAATAATGTGGTGGAAATGTTCTTCGTATGCCTGTGACACGTATATGGCCTGAGACAAGGAATGGCTTTATTGAAATTATTCAAACAATTAGCGTCACATTAGCGGATAGATTGAATATGATCTTGTCAAAGAGAAACCGTTAAAGTAAAATCCAAAGGTAATCTAGTCACTAGATTATCCCACGCTTCACACTGGATTCTGGTGTGAAGCGTGGGCACATGCAAGTGTGCACATATATACATACACACACGCACCCACGCACCCACGCATACACACATGCACTCACACACATTAGACACGCTCACACACACACACACATCCACACACCAGAGCTAAATAAATAAAAAAGTGAAAGATGGAGTCATTTAAATTGACAAAAATGCCTGTTTAGTTTTTTTTTTACATCAACCTACCCAAGCTCTGCTTAACATTTGCCATTGATCGACGCCAAGACCCCACTGGAAGGTCTAATTCATTTCCTGAGCTTGTCATTCCCCATCATTGATTAAGTTGTCCTTCATCCCACCGTTAATGATATGCAAAGATAAAAGATTTTCTCCTTATTGTGTTTAATCTCATGAAAAGCCTTGTGCTGGAGCAGGGGCCCGGTTCAGAGGTCCACACTGGTGCCCTCGCAGGCCACAGCCAGCCGATGAGCGTTTTTAATTAGACCAGAGAGTAAACGGGGAGAGTTTGAACGGTGTGTTTAGAGCACCAGAGGCTGAAGCCGTGTGGTGCAGGGCACTGCTTGGTCAGACTCCTTCACCTCTGTTCCCGTTAGCCCTGGGCGTACAGCTGTTTACCATATGAGAGGTCTTTTGGTCTAATAGGCTCTATTTTTAATGTCTGCTATTTTTATTTTATGTAGTTAAGTTATATATAAGTTATATATATAATTTGTATATCTTTTTTTATATAATATATTTAAAAGAATTGTGTATGAAAGTTCATGCATTTGCCATAAGCATCACAGGTAAGCTTGGGAAAGGATTTGGCAGTGTAGAGACATGACATGACTTTAGATGATTGGAAATGATAGGGTCTTTGTCGACACCTCTCGTGACATAGCTAACATGAATGGTACTGCAATATAATAGTGAGCTAGGCAATGTCAACATTCAGTAAGGCTTCACTTGAAATTATAACAAATATCTTACCAAATTACAAAAGTAGTTGATTTATAGTTAGCTTACAATTATATTCAATGTAATTTTTGTTCTTCTTTATCTTTTCCTGTTTCAGAAAAGGCAGTCAATGAGTAGTCATCGAACACAAATACATGATATATAACACGCAACATGTTCGTCATACACATGTTGATATAATAAGATATACATTATATCTAATATGTATATTGTTAAATACAATCTTAGATCATACACACTTTTCATTTCATTTGATTATTTGCTTAATTATTTATTTTAATTCATTTTATGTTTTCATATGATCCCAGCATTTTTTATTTAGATTCCTGATCAGGTATCTTAATAAATTAAATAGTTGAAGCCCTTGCATAATTCATGTAGAGATGGTAAACAGTTTAGAATTCATATATAGAGAGTATACCGATTACAATGCATACATATAGAGTATGTGACTATATCAATTATACACCTGAAGAGACAGCAATGACTCAGACTGTAGTTTGAAAGCCAGAAGTGCATACAATATTATGATGACTTAAACTGCCATGTAACAGTTCAAATTGTTGTAGTAAAATTTGTGGAGTATAATTATTCAATCAGTTAAAGAAATACATCATAGCAATATTGAATGGCATAAATTATATTTATAATCTGCTGAACAGGTTTCTGGGCTGATGACCAGCTGCAAAAATGTACACTATATTGCCAAAGGTTTTGGGACGCCTGCCTTTACATGCACATGAAGGTTAATGATATCCCATTCTTAATCCGTAGGGTTTAATATGGAGTCTGCCCACCCTTTGCAGCTATAACAGCTTCAACTATTCTGGGAAGGCTTTCCACAAGGTTGAGGAGTGTGTTTGTGGGAATTTTTTACCATTCTTCTTGAAGCACATTTGTGAGGTCAGGCACAGATGTTGGACAAGAAGGCCTGGCTCGCAGTCTTCACTCTAATTCATCCCAAATGTGTTCTATCAGGGTTGAGGTCAGGACTCTGTGCAGGCCAGTCAAGTTCCTCCACACCAAACTCGCTCATCCATGTCTTTATGGACCTTGCTTTGTGCACTGGTGCGCAGTCATGTTGGAACAGGAAGGGGCCATCCCCAAACTGTTCCCACAAAGTTGGGAGCGTGAAATTGTCCAAAATGTCTTGGTATGCTGAAGCATTAACAGTTCCTTTCACTGGAACGAAGGGGCCAAGCCCAACCCCTGAAAAACAACCCCACACCATAATCCCCCTCCACCAAACTTTACACTTGGCACAATGCAGTCAGGCAAGTACCATTCTCCTGGCAACCGCAGAACCCAGACTCGTCCATCGGATTGCCAGACAGAGAAGCGTGATTCGTCACTCCAGAGAACACGTCTCCACTGCTCTAGTGTCCAGTGGCGGTGTGCTTTACACCACTGCATCCGACGCTTTGCATTGCACTTGGTGACTTAAGGCTTGGATGCAGCTGCTCGGCCATGGAAACCCATTCCATGAAGCTCTCTACGCACTGTTCTTGAGCTAATCTGAAGGCCACACGAAGTTTGGAGGTCTGTAGCTATTGACTCTGCATAAAGTTGGCGACTTCTGCGCACTGTGCACCTCAGCATGCGTTGACCCCGCTCTGTGATTTTACGTGGCCTACCACTTTGTGGCTGAGTTTCAAGCAGAAGCAGTCTGCATGCCTAGGTGCTTTGGCCATGGAAGTGTTTGGAACACCTGAATTCAGTGATTCGGAGAGGTGTCCTAATACGTTTGGCAATATAGTGCATGTTAAATTACGTAATATACTGTTGCCACTAGAGGGCAGCAGTGCTCCACATACAGTCAAACAACGGAATTGTGAAAAATCTACTAAAGGTGTCAATTGTTCTTGCTTTGAGAACTTTATCCACATAAACAAACCATGTTCAATTAATGTCTACACACAAATAAATATGCATATATAGCTGAAAATATTTTTACTAAACAAATTAACAGATTTCATAGAAATAATACAATGTTCATCTTGATTTTATTCAGATGACTGGCACTGACGAGTTATTTTGTGGCACTTTAACCTCTGACCCTAGCCATTATCAGGACTCATATATACAACTCATACTGTATATATTATCTGGTCTCATATATAGGACCTATATAGGAACTAGGTATCATTTATACAGCACCAACTGGTATACACCTGTAATGATTACACCTTTAGATCTGCTGAACGTTTTTATAAACTACGGTGTTGCTATCCATTCATTTACCTAACCTAACCCTAAACCAAAGAAATGTTTTGCCAGTGTGTAATTATTACATTAACAGCTGAAACAGCATATTTCTAATGTGTGACAAAGAAAAGTATAACACAATGACATTTTAGTTAAGTGAAGCAACATCAAGACAGTTTATAAGCAATGACTATACAAATATTTCCCAACATAGTTGAACAAATAAAAATACAAATGCAACAATGATCATTATAGGGAGCAAAAAAAAAATAGAAAGACTCCAAATCTTGATATTCTTTTGTGAAAATATGTTTAACTGTAATGAATTGTTGGTTAATGTCCCTTTGGTTTTGCTGTTGGATTGTATGTTATAATAATATGATAATTATATTTTTCACCCACATTTTGATTCAGTAAACATAAGATTCATCACAGCACTGGTAAAGACATTTTATCAACATTGTAAAGCAATAGCACTCATCTCACCACAAGGTGGTGATATATGTTCTTCACTAGCTTCTAGGCCTACTTGTACATGGACTGTAACAGGCCCGTCTGCTTGAAGGCCTCTGATACTTGACGGGAGTGTTGCATTTTAGCGGACAGCGCTTCCAAAACGTCGTTCTGATCAACAGCTGTGGCTGTCTTGTAGATAAACGTCTTCAGAGACTCAAGACCTCGCATGCCCAGGTTCACACTACAACCTGAGAGGAGAGAAGAGATAAGCGAGAGGAGAGGGAGGGGGTGGGAGGGGATGAGAGAGGAGAGGATAGGAGAGGGGAGGAAGGGAGAGGGGAGGAGAGGGGAGCAGAGTGGAGCAGAGCAGAGCGGAGAGGAGAGGAGAGGAGAGGAGAGGAGAGGAGAGGAGAGGAGAGGAGAGGAGAGGAGAGGAGAGGAGGGCGGAGAGAGAGTAGAGTCAAGAAAGAAGAAAGTTAAGCAACACTGACAAAGTCAGGCACACACACACACACACACACACACATCCCTTTGTAATGGTAATGTATTTCTTTGCATTTATATTCTCATCAAAGCATTTTGTCCGCATGCATGCCACGTGTGTGTTTCATGGATTATATTGTGCTTGTTGTTATGATCCACTCTGTTCACAACATACACTAGTTTGCACTATTTCTATTCCTGTTTTACCCATGCATACATTTGAATTATCATTATGCTTCTTGCATTTTTATTATGCTTTTAGATTGCTTTCCTGCACAATCGTATTCAAATTCTTTCCCTGCCCTCACACGCTGGTGCGTGTAACGAATACTTCGACTTGACTGGACTCTATACTCTGTGACGTCGTCCCCTCGCTCCTGCAGACCTGTGTCAAAGTTGAGGACGCGCGCAGCCTCCCCCTCCACCGTGACGGCCACGTTGTCCCCCTGGATGTAGGCGGCACTAACGTGCCGGTGGGACAGCTGGATCTCAAAGAGCCGGCGGCTGCACTGCATGTGATGCAGGGTCAGGTCGTTCAGCCGGGGCTCGATGTCCGTCTTGTAGGCGTTGAAAGACTGATGGAAGATGTTCTTCATGATCTGCATGGATACCAAGCCAAACGTTTGCGTAATCATAGTTTTTTTAATGGAGTCCATTAGTAAACCACAGAGATGCACAGCTTGGGTGTTCCGGATCTATTCCAATCCACAGTGTTTTCCCAATGGCATGATCAAATGTGGTAGATGTGATATGTTAAGGTCATTGAATATGAAATCATAATATTTCCATCTTCACCTTAATCTGTATTTCTAGGTGATTATTGTATAATCATATACATTCTCCCATTAGTCTGAATAGTCAATCGAACCAGGATGGCTAATAAGCAGATCGTTCTCGCTTTGTTTCACAGTGCATATGCACTCTCTCTCTCTCTCTCTCTCTCTCTCTCTCTCTCTCTCTCTCTCTCTCTCTCTCTCTCTCTCTCTCTCTCTCTCTCTCTCTCTCTCTCTCTCTCTCTCTCTCTCTCTCTCTCTCTCTCTCTCTCTCTCTCTCTCTCTCTCTCTCTCTCTCTCTCTCTCTCTACTCAATCATCCTTTGACCAATTCTAGAGCATTTAACTGTTACCAAGTAACGGTGCGTGCAGACGGCCACCCACTTAGCAACAAGAAACCCAACAATGGTTGTTTCTGCACCTGAGCTACACAGTCTGGTGGGGCTGCTCTGATGTTTCACACACTTCAACACATTGGTCAAAAGCATTGAATATAGACAAGGATTTAGGGACACGCACACACACACTCACACACACACACAAACTCACAAACACACACACACAGACACACACACATGCACACCATACACAGTAATTAATGCACCAGCACAATCGGGCAATCGTAGGCAATTTTCTGAAAGGAGAATGACAAAGTCTTGTTCAGTTCAAAGAATTGTTGCTAATCCCCTATGTATTGTTAATACTATAAATATCTCTTGAATGTGAGCCAGAATTTTTTATGGAATTCTTTTGTAAATCAGGATGTTTTATTTTCTCCTACATGAGCAGAACACGAAACATCAGATTCAACAATGGCCCCACAATCATCCAACCAATCCTGTTATATTTTGTTGAATAACAGCAAGCAGTCCTCAAGCCATTATATACACTAGCTCTGTATAAACACACAATTCCTCCTGAATTCCTCTTGAATTAAAATCGTTCACTTTAAAATAGTTAGAAATTGCAGGATTTACAAAACAATAATTAATCAAAATATGTTCAGTATGTAAAATATGTAAATCATACACCACAACCATAGGAACGGCCTTTCTGAATTTAAATTGGGCAGAGCTTTGAGTGTATCACATGTATTATTATTATTGTTTGAATAAAACGAATACTCAGTCAGTACTCTCAGGGGTAAGTTAGAGAGAACAAGATGAGTAGAATAAAAGTAGGATATTCGCTATGGAATTGAATCTGTTAAAGTATAAAGTGTCCCAACACGAATCAAGCGTAAGTATCTAACCTTTTTACTAACAGTATCATACCACTCTGGGTGAATATACCATCGCTCTTGCCACAAATTTAAACAATAGCTAGCACGTCCGCTTTTAGTGACGCCAGGAGAGACAGTTACCGCAGCAATCACCCAGACCGGTATGGCCCTTTAAGTGAAAACTTAACATGCTAAAAGTAAACGAACGCTCGTGACCAGGGTCCTTACCGAGGCATTGGCAGTATGACGCAGGAAGCGGACCATCTTGGTGTCGGAGGCCGGGCAGACCAGCGCCATGTAGCGGCTCCGGAAGGTTCCGTAGATCTTCAAGTGGAAGCCAGGCTTGGAAGCGTGGTTCTTGTGTTCCCTGAGCGCGTCCACCCCATAGGCCGACAGGTCAAAGTACAGCCGGTGGGCCCGGATCTCTGGAGTGGGCACCTGGAGGGTTACAGTTGGGTCCATCCATTAGATTAGATATTAAAGATTACGTGAGGTTCGGTTAGGTCCAGTTAGAAGAGTTTAGGTTAGGTCCATTGGTGTAGATTAGATTAGAATAGATTAGGTTGGGTTAGGTTTAGTCTCACAAATCAGATTTTACATAAATATCTCAGATCTGACAGCAGACAATATCATATCTGGATGAACTGGGCATTTTACTGTTCTTTGTTTCGTATTTCTTTCAACCAATCTGGTTGCTGGAGGTGGGGATCTGTAAGTGCATAATTGGTGAACACAAAGTTAGCCATCACTAGTAAATTGTTAAATGGTGTCTGTAAAGGTTTCAAATCAATGTGTAGATCATGTAGACTGGCCCCTGTAGAAATTAATTTATTAAAATCCCCTTCTGAAAGCTTCATCCACTCACATTGACCAGTTCTTTCAGTGGAATATCTCTGTAATGGAGAAACAAGGTGTAACTCTGCCCCATGCAGTTTCTGGTTTCTGGCCCAGGCTCTCTGCAATCTCTGCAGAAGTTCTGATATAACATAGCAGGACTGCTGGATCCAAGATCTAATCTAGGTTAGATTAGACTAGGATATAATATAAAGTATTACTGGTAGGTTAGGTTTGGTTAGGTTCGATTAGATTAGGTTAGAATAGATTACCGGTAGGTTAGGTTTGGTTAGGTTAGATTACGTTAAATTGAATTGGAACATATTAGGTTAGGTTAGGTTAGATTATATCAGATTATATTAAATCCTGAAACAACATGATATAATATATTTACAATCCCTTTCACTTAACTCAATTTAAATCACCTATTCACTTCTCACAATTTAACATTTCTGTGTGTATTGCTGTCATCATCAGAACAGTGAGCAGTGAGCATATCTATTTAGTAAATATCCTTGTCAAAGCTATTGGCAATTATTTTCCTTTCAACTGGTTTTTGTCCCACATTTCATGCCAATGACATAAACAGCATGTCTGGTGGTGGATTGAGAGATGGCTAGAGTAAGAGATAAAATGCAAGGATTAGGTATTATGAGCATGAGAGGGCATGAAGGAGATAGAATAGCCTTGAATAACAAGGTCATGTCCCGGGAGGTAAATTCAATAACAGCAGGAAATGGTCAGCGAGGAGGAGGAGGCCGAAGACAATAAAAAACACGACACAGTAACGTGACCTGAATGGCGTTTCCGCAGGCTAACCGGATCACCAAGCTAGCCCGGGTATCATCTCAGGTCATCTGGTAAGCGCTGGTATTTGCTCATACATACTCACACACTGCTCCAAAACAACAAGAACAGGTATGTGTTTGGTTTCAGGTCTGCAATATATTGTTCTCAGTTTCAATCGTAGACATTTTAAAGTGTAAGACTTTGAAATGATAGCGATAATACACCCTGCGACTGGGTCACCCGAAGGATGGTGCATGATGTTGACCCGATACACCAGATGATTCCAGGTACATGACTGAAGATGTGTCCAGAAGCATCAGTAGATGCATGTACACAGTGGTTAACCTGACTTCATCACCCTACCATCTGGTTCAACACTTAATGGTGAACAACTATCAAATGCCCTCATAGTCACTGAATATCAAAACATGATTTCAGACCAAAGCAATAGAATAACTGATTGACCTGGGGTGATGGTTAAACATAGTTTCATTATGATACAACATCAGTAAAACAGCTGTTCTGGTACCAGGCTTAGGAGGATGTTTATGGCCCTAGCACTAGAGGGATGTGACAGTGTGGTAAAATCTGGCTGTTGGTATTAAGAGAGTGTCTTCCCTCTTGGCTGATGGCTGGGTGTTTGCACAGAGTCGGAGTGTTTACCCAGATCAGCTCCATGGGGCCAAACAAAGGTACGGCTTACCTTGCAATATCCTGTGTCTATTGTCCTACCTGTTTACTTGCTACCCAACCTAGCATGTGAAGACCAGCTATTGCCTCCATTAGTACATTAGTGTGTGTGTGTGTGTGTGTGTGTGTGTGTGTGTGTGTGTGTGTGTGTGTGTGTGTGTGTGTGTGTGTGTGTGTGTGTGTGTGTATGTATGTGTGTGTGCGTGCGTGCGTGTTTCTCCAGACATGTCTCTATGGGGCGCAGTTTTGGGTTTAACTTTCCATTTTAGGATTCTGGTCTAGTCTGTGTGTATGTGTGTGCGTGTGTGTGTGTGTGTGTGTGTGTGTGTGTGTTTGTGTGTGTATATGCCTGCCTGCCTGTGTGTGTGCGTGTGTGTGCTTGTGTGTGTGCATGTGTGTGTGCGTGTGTGTGCGTGTGTGTGTGCGTGTGTGTGTGTGCATGTGTGCCTGCATGCGTGCCCTTGTGTGATATGTGTGTGTGTGTGTGTGTATGCATGCATGCCTGGTGTGATTGTGGTGCATCATGTGTGTGCGTTCCTCCAGACCTGTCTCTGGTCAAGTCTCTCTATAGTGGCATTGGCTCCATAGGCCTGGCAGGACTCCACCGTGTAGTCAGAGCTGATGCCCAGCACTGAGCAGGAATCCCCGCAGGAGCCGTCGGCCACCACCAGCACGCGGGGCCACTGGGGACGTGGGAGACGGTGTAGGTACTCCTCTGTGAACTAATAGGTTAATTAATGGAAGGAGAACAGAAGGAGTGCTGCATTAGTAGTAAAGTTGATAGCGTTCCTGCTCATGCTCATTGGTGATTGGTTAACCATTCCCCGCCACCCCAACCTCTTGTTTATTTGCATAGCAGTATAAACTATTTTACAAAGGATCCACGCAGCTGTGTGCCTGACACAGCGGTGTCAGCTGCCTACATCTGAGATTGTTTTAGGGGACTACATGGGGGGCCATCTTGTGCCATCTGCACTGGTCCTACCTAGAGAATGTCCCTATAGTCACTGTGCATGGATCAGTGACTCCGATTGCATTGCACTTGCCCATGTCCTGCAGAAGTAACAGAAGGCTGGTATACAGAGAAGCTAAGGAGCCAGGATACTCTGGAGTGTACTCTGGATACTGTGTCTGGATAGACACAGTGATGATGTGTCGTCGGTAGCATGACTCATCAGCAGTCCAAGAACGATGTGTTTGACGGTAGAGGACAGGTATTTCAGAGGGCTGTATATGCATTAAAAGACATCCTGGCAAGCTAAAGAGAGAAACAGGACATCCATCATGGCCACTCACTTATCAGGGGGAATGAATTGGCAGTGAATTTAAATGGAATGGAGGTTGACTGTGATCAAAGGGAGCCAGATCAGCCAGAAGAGAGGAATAATATTGGTCAAATCTCTACAACATTTCTTTGGTGTCAATAAAGACTGTATATGCGCCTCTAGTTTGATGCCACTGTGTGTTAAATAAATAAACAAATAAACACATTTGAGTTATTTATCAAAATTCTGTGATGGAAATTAGTTCCTTGTGCTGGCATCCTCTATAATAATCAATCATGTCATGCCATGAATAACGAAACTCATGCCATTGTCCATGCAACACACATCTCATGTCACCATAGTTACTATCGCCATGTTCACAAATTCATTGTCAACCAATTTCAACGAGAAATGTTGCTTAAGGGCCGAAGGTTTTTCTTATCTCTCACATTTGGAAATCATGTAAGACATAAAACATGATTGGTTTAGTCATATGATGCTATCAACCAATGAAAACAATTATTGGATTATTGAAATCTAAAGTGGGCAAAAAAGTATGCTATTGCGATTCATTATGGTGACCTTTAAACAGGGAATACGATTCGTTTTTTAAAATCGAAACACGTGTTTAATGATAACACTCAAATCCTTTTAGATAACATTTGTTCATTTTGATTTCACTATAGTCTAAATAATCCCTTTAAGATTGTTTTCCTTTAGGTCTTCGAGCATATTACATAACAGGCTATATCCAATATGATACTGTCAAGGCTAGTTTAGACATCTACAGATCTTTGATCTACAGAACAAAGAAAATACGTTTTTTTCATATTGAAGAGATATTCACTACTAACTGTGCAAATAATTTGCATTAAATAACTGGCTTTGTGGCCAGTTGGTAAAGACACGTGTGTGAGACACAATGGGAAATTAAAGTTATTCTAAATATAGTGTGCCCCTTCTCTCTCACTCTCCCTAACTCTCTGTTTGTTTGCTAGTCAGTCTATCTGCCTGTCTGTCTGTATCTCTCTAAATGTAGTGATCTGTCTGTCTGTCTGTGAGTCTTTCTCTCCCTTCCTCTCTCCCGCTCTCTCTCTCTCTCTCTCTCTCTCTCATTTTCCCCTTCTCTCTCTCATTTTCTCCCTCTCTCTCTAAAAAAAAGGCTACCTTGGTTCCCAGCTGTAAACGGATGTCCACCTTCTGTTTCTTCTGCTCCAAGATGCTCAACAGATACTCCTGAAACACCCCTATCTTGGTGAAAAAGTGTTCGTTGTGCCAGCACCCCTCCATGTTATCAAAGTCCACCCCTAACCCCAGCAGAAACTTCACACTGCGGGGGTCCAGTGCGATTTGCTGGGGCCGGCAGAGCAGGGCAGTCCGATACCGCTCGTCCAACACGGTCAATTCCAGCACCTTCCCCGAACGGACAGCGACCAGCGCTGCAGTCAGGCCGATCGGACCCGATCCGACGATTAAAACGGATATCTTGGACCGCCACTGTCTGAAGCCATCCAAGCTCACTTTGACCACCACATACACGGCCACGGCGACCAAAGTACTGACGGCAGTGTCGAAGGCTAAAGCCTGGTACTGGTCCTCTGCACTTTCGCCAATGCTGCCGCTTATTCCGGGGGGTTCTCCGCCCATGCTGTGTATTCAAGTCAGCAGTTATTGTGCCAAACGTACGCGGTACGATTTAAATGTGCACTAAATGTGCATTCGCGTGGACCAGCTGCCACTTTGCATGTACGTCTCACTCCGTAGTAGATTACGTCGGTATACTCTTGTCTCCAATCCTGCCCCAAGAAATGCAGAACCAATTGCTATGCGCGGCACAGTGCAAAGAAAGTTCGCGATTTCTGAATCTGCAGGTAGCCACTATTAGAGGTTAACAAAAAAGAAAACCAACAGTTCCCGGTCAGCTTTGCACAAATTGCGGAGTTCTTTGAGGCATAATAAAGTATTGATTCACCGTTTCAGACACATCTTACCCGCCCACTCACAGCTCCTCACTGCCCTCCTTTGGGAAAATTGACAACCGATATCACAGCAACATAGGCTATTAGCCACCAGGGGATAAGGCCTATGCCAGCAGGGTTCAGCCTATACGTTGTTAATCTGATTTCAATTATAAGCCCCATGCCATTAATGTACAACCGTTAATTAAAAAAAAAAACGTTATGCAATTTTGCCATATAAACATTTAGAAATGAATTATCATCGCTTTAAACCCCCTCTGTCATCGATGCTAGTTGACCGCTGCAGGTGTGACTATAGTCTTGCATATTACGCTAAACGCGACTTAAAGATGTTGTGCTGACCTTTGCGCCCCGTCTCGTAGACAATATGATGAGCGTAAAGACATCAGTATACGCCTCAGTTGTTAAAATATGACCCATGACGAGAGGGTGAGAGAGTGAGAGAGAGTGAGAGAGAGAAAGAGAAATTACGTTTGTTTGAGTGAGAGACGTATTACAATTGGCTCTGTGTGATCGTTAAAGCAGGGCCTTTTGATTTCCAAATCAAGAGAGTTATGTGTAAGCATAAAGACCATATGGCTAAATACACAATGAGCTCATGCTTCATTTGTGACACTTCACTGTTAGAATGCGTCACTAGAATGCGTCACTAATTACAGAATACCAGCCTGGAGGATACTCGCAGCCGCAGAAAA
Organism: Lota lota; assembly: GCA_026745465.1. Classification (NCBI taxonomy): domain Eukaryota; kingdom Metazoa; phylum Chordata; class Actinopteri; order Gadiformes; family Lotidae; genus Lota; species Lota lota. The sequence continues at coordinate 7,869,775 of JACYXH010000216.1, read as the reverse complement.
AGACCTTCCGGTGAAATGGTAAATAAACAAGTGGCTATCAGGTAACCAACAAGGCTAAATTACCCTTGTCATTTAGAATAATGACCATCTTAAAAATATAGTGTTGAGGTTGGAGGTTGATAAACACAGAAAAACCCATGATTATTTTACACAAACACACACATGCACACACGCACACACGCACACACACACGTACATACACACAGGTTGGGTGGATGGCAGTGCCACTACAAGACCACTTGTGTGTTGCTATGGCCGTGTGTGTGCCTTCCGTCTGTTCTGTTGAAAGGTGAGCTTTCTCCCAAGCTTCGTGCCATTTGCGGTACCTCCCTGTATTTTGCACCACCCATTTGCGGTACCTCCCTGTATTTTGCACCATCCATTTGACCTTCTGTTTTAACGAGGTGCCCATGTGCCTGTTTGTGCAGAGAACAGACAATGAAAAGGAGCGGCCACCCTAAGGTTCGTGAGGACAAAATAATCAGGTGAAGATTATTGTGCAGTCAGTCTATTCAGTATTTCTTCTATCAGTGTATTTAGGAGATCTACAAACATCAATTAAATTCAATACAGGCTTAATTAGCAGGACATATATAAAGGTTATATAATATGTGTTACTTCACACTGCTGGAACAGCATCCCTTTCTTCTGTGATCATCCTGCTGGACCTTTCGGCAGGATTTGACCCATGCAGTGAACCACCAGATGTTCCTCTCCACCCTCCAAAAACTGGGAGTATCAGGATATGTACTGTCCCAGTTCATATCCTACCTAAAGGATCACACTTACAGTGTAACCTTGATCTGTGTCTGAACCTTGAAGTTTCACTACTGGGGTCCCTCAGGGTTCTGTTCTGGGTCCCATCCTCTTCTCTCTGTACACCAAGTCATTGGTTATGTCACTCACATGGCTTTTCCTACCATAGCTATGCAGATGACTCATAACTAATAATGTATTTTTAAGTGTCTGGCTGAAATCTCTTAGTGGACATTGATACACCACCAAGGCTCAATCTGGACATGACTGAGCTGCTCTACCTTCCAGGGCATCTCCCATCAACAACCCCTCCATCAATATTGAGAACTCTGTGGTATCTGCGGCTTGGACGGCAAATATGCTTGGTGTGACACTGGATGACCAGCTGTCCTTTGCTGCCAACATCTCTACAACAACCCCACTCCTGAAGATTCATGCTCCACAACAGGAGGATATGTCAGTTCCTCGGCCAGAAGGCCATGCAAGTTTTGGTCCAGGCTCTTGTCATCTCGCATCTAGACTACTGCAACTCCAATCCTGGCTGGTCTGCCTGCATGTGCCATTCAACCTCCGCAGCTCAACTAGATTGCAGCAGCTGGACTTCAACCTTTTCAAGTTCTCCCACAGGACAGCGCTCCTCTGCACTCTGCACTGGCTACTGGTGGCTGCTCAAATCCGATTCAAATCACTGGTACATGCCTACCATGCTGCGATTGTCTAAGGCCCATCCTACATCCAGGACATAGTCAAATAATACATCCCAGCCTGTCCGCTATGCTTAGCAACGGCCAAATGGCTTCCTACTCCCTCATTACAAGGGGGCCCCAGCTGTGGCTCAACAAAATCCAGATTGTTTGCTCTCCTGGTTCCACAATGGTGGAGCGAGCTCCCCAATGAAATACTGACAGCAGAAACCCTTAACCTATTCCATAGCAGACTGAGAACTCATCTGTTCAGACGACATCTTGGTCCATGAAAAACAATATCTATCTACTAGACTATCTGTCTCTTGTTTCTAAAATGTAGCACTTATTTTATTAAGTAAATGTACTACAAAGCATTTCTGGGTTGTGTCATTATGGTTTAATGCACTTATTGTAAGTTGCTTTGGATAAAAGAATCAGTTAAATAAATGTAATGTTACATAATGTGATGTTGCTGAAGCAATTGAACATTGCAAACCATTTATTAATGACAAACAATTATTATCATTATACAAATTATAAATAAATTCATTAACAGTAATCAGTGTGAATCTACAGTGTCTCTTTGATCTCTATCTCAACCTTGAGCAGAGCAATATTGTAACAGAATCAATTAATAATCTTCTTTGTCACAAGAATAGTCTGTTGAATCTCAGAATTCTCTAAAATGGAGGTGTTGCTAGGTGGTTGCAGAGCATAGGGGTTAGAGAGTATAAACAGCATATTTGCATAATTAATTTATACTTAACACAATTACTATATTTTCTAATTAAATTGAATATCCCAGGGGACATTGAAATGACAGTTATACTCTTCCCCGGCCTATATTCTTAAAGTTGTAAGGTAATTAGAGAAACAAGAGTAACAGCGTGTGGCAGGTCAGGTTGTGAAATATGACTACAGAAACTGCCATATTGTAATAAAGTAAAATAAAACAAGGGCCTTTTGATTAAGTGTGAACTATCATATGTATAACCCTAATTGTATTACCTGTAACAACTGATGTAGGTTTTGTACCTATATAAGGGAGGGTTCTGGTCTCATCAGGTGAAATAAATTCTCCTTTTCCAGTCAGATCCTGTCCTTGAGAGAAGCCAATAGCCCTCTCCCTGTGCAGGCTACGTTTCAAAACAAAGCCGTAGCTACTAGAAATTCCCATCGAGACCCAATTAAATTAGGAAATTGAAGAGGCTGTAGCATGCGATGCTTCTATTATTATAAGAGCAAGAGGCAAGTGCTAAATTGTTAGCACTGTGTGCATGTTTTATGTTGAGTAAAATACACACTTGTTAAATTAATCTCATGCTGGGTTCCAAGAATCATGTTTTTAAAGATGTTTTTGTAAATGTAGTGACATCTATTCAGCTCATTGTCTCCAGATGACTTAAAGTGACGTGTGTACCACAGCCGACTACTGTTAGTGACGTGAGTCGGCCGAGGACAAACTATTATCTACGAGGATCAGATCAAATCACCATGACAACCATTGGTCACAGTGTGATTTCACCATCTTCAGTGCGTAAAAAGCATTTTGATTGCATGAGGTAGGCTATGGCTTGAACAGTGTCTAATCTTACAGAATAGCACGTCTGACGTGAATTGGATGGCCTTTACTCAACTGTCTAAACAAAGATGTACAAATAAGCTTACAGGCATGTTGGAACACATTTGCATTGATTTTCTAAAAGTACTTTATTATTCAGCTACACAGGTAGGCCATTTGCTATTGATGGAAAAATAATTAAACACAAAATGTAAGGAAAGCACATGGGCCTAAGTGAGCAACTGTATAGTAATTTTCAAAATGAGGCCGAACAGTGACTGTAGAAAATGCATCTATTAATAAAAAAAAAAAAAAAAAAAAAAAAAAGATCCCCGTTTCATTTCAGAAAACATTTTACTGAAGAGATGCATGTAGGCTGGGGCATGCTGAACATTTGACCTACTGACAAATAGGTATGCCTTTGTCTTCTACATTTTTTCAAGTGGGAGCCGAAAGGGATACAATACTTTAGGGTTACATAATGGGAGTTCACAAAATGAGCTGGAAAAGGAGCGCTGGTATTCTGACTATGTACAGCGGAATTCAGCCATCCTCCGATTATGATGCAGATCGGATGTTAAACATTTCCACCAGTGGTGGTCAGGTGGGTTATTTGATGTTATAGAGCGTTGTACTCCACACACTTGGATGGATCCGTTGTGAAGTGTTTCTGGCAGATGGTCATTAACCGCTTCAGTCCCTGAGGAAACATTCAAATATGTATTGTAAAGCACAAGAATCTTAATTATGCATTCAATTAAATGCATCAAACATAAAGAAGAAAAACACGAGCAATGCACAAAGAACGAGCAAGAAAGCCACACATGACAGCACGTCTATAGAAACACCTTCATTCGGTTATGTAAAAGGAGTTTGGTAAAGCATTTCAGGGCATTCCAACGGCTAGAGGCTCACATAAATAAAATATCCCAGGAAAGGATATGAAAGGAACACAGAATGTGGGTTGTTATTCAACTTGCACTCAGGGAATGCTACACATTCCTTTATCTAGGCCATGTTCACACTATGCTGGATAAATGTTAAAAAAGCTCAAAAGTTTTATTTTTTCCTTTATACTAATATTTGCCAAGTGCTGCCCATCCACACTGAAACGGCAACAGTGCACACCTTCCCTCCAAAGCAGATTTCTTCATCAGCTCACACACAGCATTGTCTTGATTTGACCACAGAAATTATCTACGAGCATTGCCTTGATTTGACCACAGAAATATTCCCCACCCCCCTTCCACACACACAGATAATTGAGACCGGGTACTTTAGAGACACGTTTTGATGGGGGACACACATTTATCCAGCATGTTAGTCTCAACATGTATGGAGGAGTCACCTGGATGTATTTTCTTTGCGTCTCGTCATTGAGAACGTGAGCCACGTGTTTGGAAAAGATCTTTTCTCGTCCTGTACGAGCATGGATGCCCACCATGGTCACACCAATAGGCCAGGGGGCATTACCGATTGCCATCTGCAAGTATGCATCATTTGCCTGGCAGGGGAAAAAGAAAAACAGCATTCTCAGTTGAAGGACAAGCAAACCATAAAACAACTTACTTTAGATGAATCGTGATGTAGTGGGTAACATGGCAGTGATACATGTTGATACTGGTCCAAATCTCGACTTACAATGCACAAAGTTTGAAACATTTAGGATAAGATGTAAATATGGACTCTTGTGTGCATTAATTATTTCATGCGTTAATTGTTTGCTGGCAGTTATCAGTTACCGGGTAACCAGGAAAACTGGTTAGAACCCCCCAACATCAGATTGTACAAGTGTAGATAGTGAACGCCTGAATAGCAATTTCGCCCGACTCTAAAAAATAATCTATTTTATTGACATAGTGGACGGGGACTTTGCCTTTACCAATTTTTACAAGAGGCTAACAACATGGACGTTACTGGGGGCTGGTTCAGCATCATAAAGTTACAATAATAGACAACACTAGAACTGCAGTGCTAGTGCAGCTGTGTAGAAACCTCATAATGTTCCATCAAAGTCAGGTGAACGTGTGTTTAAGGTTTAACATTGAATTGATTAGTTCTGTTCAGAAGATTCGACACATCCCTCTCAATACTCACAACATGAGCCTTTATTCAAACCTCTAGATTGCCCAAGAACAACACATTGTGTATGTTTTTGTAAGCACTGTAAATACATAGCAATTGTTCCCCAAATTAATCATTTTACCTTGACATACTCTCTTTCCAACATGAATTTGATGATGTCTGTGATGGATTCTTTGATGTCACCGGGTAAGTTCTGAAAGATGGACAGTGAACATACAATTATTTTAAGAAACCAATAACAAATAAAATAAGTAAATGGATATGAATGTAATTCTGAGGAAAGCTACCTTCTTCCTCAGCTTTCTGAAGAGAGGTTTAAGGTAGGTCTCTGTCTGGGAGTGGGTGGCACTGGCCAGTTTGCCCTGGACACTGCGCTTTACGTGGTCTTCTCTACTGTTCAGATCCTTGGCCCAAACACCCAGCAGGAACTAAGATAATTAAGTTATGGTTATTGTTATGACTTGAATACAAAAGAATATACCAATATATATTGTGCAACAGCTTCCTCTAGAGGTCATAATTCAAAGCTTCTTACCTTCAGAACTTTGTCAATGACACCTTGGTCTCCACTATCATCTCCTGTACCGAGAGTTTTACCAAGAACCTAAGAGAGATAAGATTCAGCATTAGAAATAACCGTGAACTAAACCAATGCACCATCAACCGTTACTGCTGCTAATGTACCGGGACTGATACATACCTATGTGCAATTCTTCTGTATACACTGCCACTTTTGCACACAAATCCTCATTTTTTTTTATCTCATTTTATGAATTATTATTTAAAAATAGTAATATACATTACCATACATTTAATATATGTATGTATGGTTCTTATTTTATCCTTATACAACTAATGCAGTTATTGCGACTAGTGCTCTTACTGCTGAGCTCAGGTGTTTTTTTGTATAACCCATTTCATTGTACCACATTGATGCTGTGTTAACCTACATATGACTAATGGAACTGAAATTGAACCATTCCACAAACCTCTAGTTCTTCTATGGTTGTGTGCTCCTCGTGCACTTTCAAATCATGCTGTGTGTCGACTTCTCCCGCTTCTGTCCCCCCAACAATCTCATTCAGGTACTGCTGGTCAATCTTGTCCATGGCTGCTTTCAGGTCATTCCTCAATCCCTATAGAGATCGAGAGAGAGAGAGAGAGAGAGCGCGAGAGAGAGCAAGAGAGTTGAATGACAGATATAACAATGGTAATTCCCCATCCATTTGGATACAGTCGCAATTAGCATGTTAGCAATGGGTTATCTGAGGCCCTTACCTTATTGACTTCTGGGGCCAGGATCTCAATCTTTCGGAGTCGCTGGAAGGCTTCATAATCAGACTCTCCGAAGAGACGGATTGGTTCACCTCGTTCTCTCATCCGCCGAATGACCTAGCCGAGCGACAGCAAAAACATACATCATGTGAGAGAGAGGCACAGGTGGGCGATGGACGTTTCTGAAGAGGTGTGTATGTGGAAAGGTCAGGGTTCATGTGCCGACTCACTTCTTGGCGCGACAGTGACATTGGTAACTTTTCCTCTGTAAGCTCCAGTTCTAAAACCGGATTGGTTGAGGGGGTTGGCGCCTCCTCCACTTTGGCAACCTGGAGAAAAACACGCCGGTAGAAGTATAAGTGTTACAACTATATAATAAACCAACACCCACGCGCACACGTTAGCACAGACACACTACACACATGAACAGACTTTCAAGCTGCTGTACGAGGGAATTCAATCTGCAATTTTTGTTTCTGGTTGGAAGAACTCTAATCTGGTGGAACTCTTGTGGTAGAAATGAATTCATGCACAAAGAAAGGGACAGTAAAAAGATTGAGATAAAAAAAAAAAGAATCCACCTGGACGGCAACTATGAGGAAAAATGTGCTTTTTGTCCTATTAAACTATGCTCATTTCAAATGTTCTCTGATGATGTCAAGCATTCATTGGCACATGCATGTTAGCAGTCTTTGATAGTGGTATGAAAATCACAATCTAAATTAACAGTTTTTACATTGAAAATGTTTCAAAGACTGCAGTGCAACACTACCTTATTGCTGAGCTAAATGTGCAACATTACAGCATTTGGCCCAGTGTTTTTGCAAATAAATGCACAAATCTGTGGATAAACAAGAAAAACATGCCACAAAAAAAACAGCTTCTGTTGCAGACTAATAGGCAAAACAATAAGTGGGCATTTTCTGTTATTTGCAGAAATTGTAACCATTTCAGTGATTCATGCTGAAATCCAGTTCAGTTTTCGTCCACGCTTCCTTTCCTTGCTCCCTTCATTCATATTAACAAGGTAGTTGTAGACGCGTAATAACAATTATTTGGCAAGGAAATGTAGCATGTATTAAAATAAACTAGACTTGCGTCAAAGGATGCAGTGGAGGTTTGTTTTGATCTTGTAACTTAACCTTATACAGCGCCACGATTGGCCTTCACAGAGCTTTTAATAGCCTCTGAAAAATGATGTATGTTAATGACTTTCAAACCAGCTAGCTAGTAAAAGTAGTACAATGTAGACTTCCGTTTTCTATCTCTTAACATCCAATCTCAAATAAAGAAGCACAGCAGACGTCAACGGCCCCAAATACTATCCAAAGGCATTCTGATTTTGCCAATGATTTGGGATAGTAATTCCTGAATACTGGTAAATAGGGAAGGTGCCAAGGAAAGGGAGGCATTTTGAAATAAAGTCCATCTTCTTTTTGCTTCATGCACTGTCTACCATCATGACTGTACCATGCCATACCTGGCTCTCAGTGGTCTGTCGCTGAACCTACAGATGCAGGCAGCACACAGAGGTTGGAGAAAAACGGCACAGTAAACACAGAAACAAACACTTGTTTAAAGTTACCACTCCAGCAGCACTTACGCTTCTTCTGATCTTGGGGAAAATACACCAAAATGAAACCCAACAATAGGATTAATAGTGAAAGGTTAGATTGCATGCTTGCATAGGAAAACCACAGGTTACACATGTAGAATGGCCTCTATACACGTGTGAATTGTTGTGTATGTAGTTTAAGTTTCATTTTTCTATTTTACTGCGCTAAATTCATTGCTTTCTCGTGAATACACTTCATCGTGATACACGTTTGTCATTGTGTTATAGTATTCATTATTGGTAAATATATATATGTCTGTGGTGCTGACAATCAAATATCTAAGATCAATTAAGCCGTTTAAAAAAAACACAATCTGTATTTATTTGAGTGATTTGCTCTCCTTTGGCCTATGGGTGGTTGTTTACTTACTTTGTAACCACATCTTTTGTAATAATCTTCCTCTTCCTTACGGGCAAGATCAGCTCTTTTGAAGTACCGCTTAGTATCCTGGGAAAAAAAACGTCTAGTTAGTACATGAACAAATATGTATGTAAATAAATAAATTAAATATATATATTTTACAGATGGTGATTACTGAATGGCAACTGTTCACCCATGGCGTCAGTTAAATGTAGGCTATATGTCTCGAAGAATAGCTAGGCAACCGTCAAAATGTAAACGGAGAAAATGGCTAACTTTCGCATCCTTCTTTAAGGTTTTATAACTGCCATAAAGACTGGTTCAGTATTCACAAAAAGTGCTGCAAAGTAATCGACATGGAACTAAGAATGGAGTCACTGGGCCCAGGTTTCACGTTGTTAATGGTCAGGCTTGAAGCTCTAACGCTACAAAAATAGCCACTGCAAACTGCCGTTTGCGCATATTTCAATAACTTCATATACGTTTCTTATTTGTACGAGCATTCCATTAACGACAGGCACGCCGTGACATATATATATATATAAATCATATTGATAAAGGGGACTAATCAACAGCATATTAATACGGGTAGTAGCAGCTAGCTAACCTTCGTAGTTAACGGTAGGTTACAGTAACACAATAATAAACTACTCACATTAACGAGATCCTTGTCTTGAACCAACTTTCTCTTTCTCTCGATCTCAGCCTTGAGGAGATCCATGTCAAAATACTAAATCCATCCCCGTTTATCTCAAATACAAAAAAACAAACAAATACTGCTGTCGTCGATTACAATGAAGAGTGTGGACGACAGATTGCCCCGGAAGTTAAAGTCCTGGTGGGGTCACATGTCTTCCGGGTTTTATCAGGTGGTTCATCTCAAAGGTTATTCTGTCTTTAATACTTGATGTCATCATACCAATATCAAAATGAACTAAATGTTCTTGCATTGCTAATAGTATTTTCAAAATTTCATAACCTTTTTTGGTTATACACTGAAATGTATCATGATCCGTTGCTGCATGGGCATTTTGAAATGCATGTGTATTTATTTTGTGGTCATTAAAATAAAAAAATAAATAAAAAATAGCTTTAGAGACAAGTAGCCTAGCTGTCAAAAGGTTGGTCAAAACGGAAACGGATGGTTCACCAAATCTAATGCAACGCTATGTTTGAGTTTTCTCAAAAATATTTTTGAGATAACTTTTTTTGCAAACTTTACCGTCAAAAAGTTTATACGGTTGGCCTACATATATTTTCTTAAATATGTAACCAATAAGGCTGCCAATGTGTTTTTATTGATAAAGTTGTAACTATAATTATCTAGTAGGCTATTCATTGTAGCATTAGAATTAAAGGTCAAAAACTCAAATGATTAACTAATTATCTGGTTTGTAGCCTGGATTAATTTCAAGTTTGCCAGTGATTGTGCACATGTTTGCCAGTGGTTGTGGTTACTGGATCTACCTTCCAAATGAGAGCACACCATGAGGTGGCGCAAAGGGATGTGACGAATTTATTCATATTAAACTAATTAATTAATTTGCATATCGAATACAGAGGAACAGACGGGTCATGAATGTGGAAATATATTAGACACTAGTTAAAAGCTTTTTTTTTTATTATAAAAATATCAGAATACTGAGCATTTGCAGTTTGACTGAATCTAACCTAAGATGTGGGAAAAAATAGTGATTAATAAGGCAGACCGGGTGAGTGTAACACATGCGGTGAATGCATATTATGAAGATCGGTTCCCGACTCTACGGCTGATTACATACTAATCCTAAAATGGAGTACGGGGAAAGGAAGCGAAGAAGGAAGTCACAAAGCTTTAAAGTGGTCACGGATGAAGGTAGGCGTCTGGTTGCGAGACCGTGCAAGATGCGCGCCTCTGTCTGGGTGTCTGGCTCAGTATGAAAGCAGTGACGACTGTAAACAAAAGAGGCGACTACGACTTCGCTAGCATCATTATTTCTATGCGAAATATGACACAATGTGAATCTTCGATTAAAGTCTGGTATTACCCTCAGTGAAATCCAATGTAAATAGGATTTATGAGAAAATGAGAAAAAAATGCAAATGACAAAAAACAAATAAAGCCTTATAGGGAATGCATATAACACTGTTATATAGTATAATATATTCCCGAACTAATCACCTGCAAGGCTACAGTATGGTAACTATATTTAGGCTCCATCCATCCATATAGCTTTTTCCCCACCTACAGGTGGTAGAAGCTGCATCGAATGAGAAGGAGGCCTTATTGGTTGCTGTAACAACACACAATAATGAGTTACATGGCCTTATTTCTTTTGTTATAATGTGCTAGTTAGGATAACTATAGTTATTATTTGCATGCGTTACTACAATATTCAGTTGTCAATTTCCTTTATTTGTAATGATATTTTACAAAACTTTTTTTTCTTTAGATTGTGACCCACCTTTGGTCAATTCCAGTTGCACAGATGCCAATGAAGAGTCTGAAGCTGCTACTGTTCATGATGGTACATAAGCTTAGCTTGAACACCATGATGTGTATAAAAGAAAATGATAGCATGGCATATAAATATAATTTCTTTTATCCTCCCCCTTTCGCCCTTTTTCCATTCAGTTGAAGAAGAAGAGGAAGAGGGCACGGAGATCAAGAGGCAAATTACAGGGATGATGAGACTTCTCAGTGATAAAACAGGCAGGACGTATCAGCGTGTTGGAGCAAAAGGAGATGACTTGAAAAAAGATCCCCAGGACTATGGTCCGGGTTGGGTACAACCGCCTGCCACCTTGCCCCATCTCCCAGAGAACCATAACTGGACCAATGCAGCAGAACCAGAGCCATCATCTTCTTGCTGTATCCCCATAGTCAATGGGCAAAGATATACCCAAGACACCACTAGCTCCACAGCGCCCAGGATCACAAACCATCCAAAGGATGATGCTAATGGTAGATTTTCATGCTTATAAATTAGACAAATATGTTTTACTGGTTAGGTCTGCAATGATCTAGATGGCAAGACAATGCACACATTTAACACATTATATCACATTAATGTACCACTTCAGATAAACCCCCTCACTCCCCACCAGAAGGCCCTTGCTGCATGCACAACTGTCAGGGCACGTTGCAGGCCATTCTGCAGGAACTACGGTCAATGAGGAGGCTAATGCAGACTCAACAAGGTCAGTAAGCACACAGAAAATGCAAACAGGCAAAAATAATTAGAAAGAGAACATAACCAGAATCAAACATCTGATGCTACGTGTTTCCAGCATCGTTGGTGAAGCAGGAACAGATGGTGTCACCACGACAACCGTACCTAGTCCCCGGCTCGGCTCCTCATCACAGGGCCCGAAAGAGGAGGCCCATTTTCAAAATGGCCCCACTAAATATTTCAGGTCGAAGAGTTTCTGTTTCTGCTCTTGGATCCCCCTCCTGTATGTCCCCGATACCCCCAATCGCATCCCTGCAATCAGGAAACAGCGATGGATACAAGAAAGGGAGTTCCGTTCGTGCAGAGGTGATCAAACTGGCAGTGCAGAACATTTCAATAGCTGCCAACAACCAACACACTCCTCTCTTAAGTGAAGCCAGTGGCCCTCAACCCAAAGAGGTATTATAATATTCTAATTACCCGAAGACTTAAGATCGTGTGTCTCAGTGGAAATAGTCAGAAGATAAGGGACTTAGAAATATTGATCAGTATTTTAGCTAATTCATAGACAGCTACCCGTTATCCTTTTCTTTTAGTTGTTGGATATATGTCGGATATTTTGTCACTTGCTTCATATTAATTTTAACTATGATCTGTCTGTGTTCTCCTTGGAGTCTGCGGTGCGTCTTGCAGAGGAATATGATGTATTTATTCCCAAGGCTCAACTAGACTCAATCCTGGTTAACTACACGCGCTCTGGCAGCCTGCTCTTTCGGAAACTGGTGAGCTTTTTTTCATAAATATATGCATCGTTCTCCAGACTTAGACCCTATACGAAATATTACTTAAAATGGAAAACAGTACAAAACAAGTTATTGGTTAATAATGACTTAATAATTGCTCTAAAGAAGAAGAATGTTTTCTTCGTACAGCCTAGCATATTAGTTACGGTTTGGGAAAGAACATATACAACAATAATTATATTAACCGACATCTGTGTATAGGTGTGTGCTTTCTTTGATGATAGCACTTTAGCTAACTCCTTACCCAATGGCAAGAGAAAGAGAGGACTCAATGACAACCGCAAGGGTCTCGACCAAAACATTGTGGGAGCAATTAAAGGTTAGGGCAACAGAACATGATTGGAATATAATTAGTGGTGGAACAGGGGACTTGCAGTGATTTTGCCTTATTTGTGCCCAGGGTTTACAGAGAAGTACTGCACCACACATAGGATAGAGAAGCTCCCTGGACCTCGAGACTGGGTCCAGATCCTTCAAGATCAGATCAAACTTGCCAGGAGGAGGCTTAAAAGAGGTGCGTCTTTTAACTATTAAACTCTTCTAGGCATAACATGATTTTAAAATTCATGGCTGATGATGGTTCTCTTAATGTTTGGCTCTTTGGGTTTTCCCAGATGCAGAAGATGTATCCAGTAAAGCCTCCTCAAGTAGGGACTGCATATGAATATTATTGCATGGAATGACACATCCCTTTGCATCCCAGTTTTGTATTTTGTATGTTTTGTTCTGTATATCACTGACACAGACAAATTCCTTGTATTTTAAAACCTACCGGACAAAGAAACATACTCAGATTCTGATGATTCCATAACTGATATTCAGCTGATTCGATTCAGACTATCTATGCTGTCGCACACCGTACCATTATTACAGAGTTTTTAAGGTTAGAAAGTTCCTCTTCTATCCATTTTCCATCTCATTAGTGTATCATGTGTATGTATTCCGTGCCACGTAATCTCCCTGACATTTGAAATTATCATGCAGTGTTCCAAAATGTCAACTCATTATCCTCACACCATGCAGCAACCCCTTTAATTGAACTTTCTCAATGTCCTATCTCTCGTTTGCCTTTGTATCATCTCTGCTGATGATACCCAGCTGTGCCTGCCACTACAGTCGGATAGCAAATGCTCCCTGAAACCCCTGTTCGACTGTCTTGAAGAATCGCAGCAATGTATCGCAGCAATGTAGAATCGGCCATTGGGGGGCGCTATATTAGCAATTCTAATAATTGCTACCAGTGTGCCTTTGAGCAAATGGCAGCCTCAGTTGATCCAGTCAACTATATTGGTAGAGTTGACTAGTGGACTAGTCTTAACCTATAGAGCATAACCAAAAACCTCTAGCCATGTCACATCACACGATTTAAACATTGGCTATAGCCTATATAAGTTTACATTCTCACATCCGTTTTTTTTTCATCAATCACACTAACGGTCATGCAGATCAGGTTACCAGCTAGCTCAACATGCTTGTGACCTGCTCGTAAGTTTCAGCCATTGGGCCATGGCTACTGTTGAAGGCACTGTAGGCACATCGTCAAGCGATTTAAATGGTTGTTTTTCAGCTTGAACTCTGCAAAAGCCGCTTGTGGCTATACTTTATATGTATTTATCCTAATAGCCTAATTGTATGCTTGCTGATTGCCCCTCAGATCAAGCTCAGTGTTTGATTGTTCTTTGCATTGGTCCAATGCCGAAACTGTTATTCTTGATAGACTGACTACTATGCAGAACACACATACTTGGGTCTCAATGCCCAGGTTGCACAGTACGGTAATGCTGTAGGCTACTCATTGTTTTTGTTAAGTTAATTAAGTGTGGTTAGTTATTTACCACAAAAAAAGTTATAGTGGTAAGTTGTCATTCAATTGTATAGGTGTGTGTTAAATTAAATTATGTTTGTCATGTCAAAATATCTATCTCCCTTGTCTATCCCCTCTTGTTCTATATTGCAGTATATTCTAGCATTAATTTTAGTACTTCGTTTTTTGAATCTGTCAAAATCTCTTTTGAACTATTAAATTGTATGAGGTAAATGTTCACGTAATATGTTGATTGTGCCTTTGTGCGTGGGTCTTTTTGGGTGCATGTCTTCCATGCACCAACATACAGAGACAAATCTTTTTATTTTATTTTAGGCATTCTGTAATTGTTCTTGTCATGATTATCTAATTTGTTGTCTATTTTTGAGACAGATCAACCCTCCTCATATTTGCTCACTGTGTAACTTTCGTTCAGTTTGCTGTTTTATCAATTAAATGTTGATTATATGGCTCTTGGTGTGTTTCCTTCTAAATTAAAGGTACATAACATTGCGTTTAGTTTTTTTGTAACCGGACTTAAAGGGGTGATCACAGCCGCCTCGGCGCTTCTGAAGGACCCTTTGAGCGCTCTAGTCGGTGTCCTTCTTTAATCATAATAGATGTCTTGTTCTGATAAGTTGTTAAGCAAAGTTATATATGTATCCAATTATAATTAAGTCATTGGCTATGGCTTCATTAATTACATAGTGGTAGTATTGCTATATAAATCTGCAACTCAATTATTTTCTGTCAGGCTATTTTTAGGCAAGCCCGGGTTCCTCCCCAATGCATTCTGGTAGTGTCCGCGCTCCTCTGTCGGGATCCATCGCTAACGTTAAACAGGTAAGGATAAACTGGTCATAGCAATTAAAGGGGAAATGTTACAAGAATATAACTGTCCCTTGGTCCTAAAACACTATAAAGGGCTGTCGTTAACATTTCCTTTGCAGCATGCCATTATATATTTTCACAAATGGCATGTTAGGTGTTTGTTTTTAATGGTACTTCAGCTAATGTTGCACACATCGCATGGCGGTGGTCACTAAAGGGTTAAAATTTTCCATCGCCGACATATTTTTTATTCGCACTCTAGTAACTTTTAACTACTAAATGTGTTCACTACTAAGCGCGTTCCCTTCGTCTTTGTTCCATGAATTAGTTACAGTTGTGGTGCACAATCTTTGCACATGTATAGCTAGCAATGGTTTGCGTTACAAGTTGATTGTGGTTCACTGCTGCTTAGCCCTATCACTGCATGCATTGATCAGCATTTGTTAGCACTCATAGTCGTAGGCAGGACGGGTCAACAACAATACTGAGATTTGCAAACACAAATAGGCATACTTGTCATTAACGATTTGAAGGCTTATTAAAAATGGTCTGTGTTTTTGTTTTATGATGCATAGCGACAGCTGAAAGGACCAATTACATTTAGCAGATTCTGCATCTTCTGTATTATGATCTTGAATGCACCACCAACACTGGGAATGGGCCGCGTATTCATTCATTTTAAAAGCCTGGCAGAGTTGATGTCAAACACGCTATTTCTTAGCAGATCGTCGTCAGATTGCTTGTAGTGTAATGGACAATATATGGTAACAATTTTGATTGCATTATATATCCCTAAAGGGAAATGGAAGTGTTTCAACTTACATTAATGACAAAGACTACACATAACTTACAAAAACACACAAAGGGGTAGGTAGAAAGACAAAACACAGAATTACTATATATATATATAATTACAAAAACGACTATACTAGATACAAATAGAATAACAATGCCCACCATTTGTTTAATTTCTCCTTTTATGTTGCGATCAGGTGAGAGCCCACTCTTCTCCATCATGTCTGTGAGGGAGTCCTTTAACCCAGAGAGCTATGAGCTTGACAAGAACTTCCGACTCACACGCTTTGCTGAGCTGAAGGGTACCGGCTGTAAGGTAAGCTTCCAAATGACCCTTTGTACCTATTGGTTATCGCTATGTGTTTCTTAGGCCACTTTTGCAAAGCCACTGTGAAAACGGTAGTTACAATTAGTTTTGGAGCAGGTAGGGGCAGAGCATCTCGCTCATGGATGCATACATTGTGGGGATTGAACCCAGGACCTTTTTGCTGGAAGTCAATAATAGTCCTAAAGTTACCTGTCCCCTAATGAATGGGTAGCTGCCATAGGTAAGATTTGAGAGTTGTAAAGAGAAAGAGAGATTTTGAAACTAAACAACCTCCCTCACTCAAAACAGATATTCTCAAAGCGCATTTCACTCAATAATAGCTGACATTGGCTATGCCATTTCTAACTAATTATAGCTCTTAAATCGTACCTACTTTTATTTTACAAGGTTTTGTTACTTGTCATTTATGTCGTGGTTAAAGGCTACAATGTTATTTATTATTTGGACAACAGGTTCCCCAGGAGGTCTTACAGAAGCTTCTGGAAAGTCTACAAGAGAACCACTATCAGGAGGATGAACAGTTTCTTGGAGCTGTAATGCCCCGACTGGGTATGTCTATTCAAAAACAATAACACATATATAAAGATGAGAAAACACTACACTTCAGCAAAAAAAAAACTGTTAAATGTAATAGACTATACCTCCTTCCCCCCCACTACCCCATACCTCCCTACTCTTTTTATTTCTTCAGCATAGAAGTACGTAGTAGTAGCCTAGTACTTTTGAACTGATTTCTCCTTTAATCACCCATTTAACTGGCCCTTTGCTGCAATTTTGTTATACATAGTTTAGTAACATATTGATAAATATTTTGTCTATGGTAACTACATAGGCCTGTTTTGTTATTACCTTACCTACTATGTTCGCACATTACTTTTCTGTCTCATGCGGTGTTAACATACAAATCAATCATGTGTCATCTTTTGAGTGTGTATATTTGTATCTGTGTATTATCTTTGCAGGCATAGGGATGGACACCTGTGTCATCCCACTCAGACACGGGGGCCTTTCACTGGTCCAGACAACAGACTACATTTACCCCATAGTGGACGACCCCTACATGATGGTAAGGAAAAGTGACACATTTTCTATCCCATTCCATACAATGAATTACATGCACATCGCCGTTTCAGGGTTTATTAAAATGTAATCGGTGTATTTTTGTTGTCAGGGGCGAATAGCTTGTGCCAATGTCTTAAGTGACCTGTATGCCATGGGTGTGACGGAATGTGACAATATGCTCATGCTCTTGGGAGTGAGTAACAAAATGTCGGAGAAGGTGAGAAATACCTTAGCTCTCAAGCCTGAAAATGTATCTACTACATCTTTGTTTCTGTTCGATTTTATAATAATGATAACTAAAAGTAAATATCTTTTTATGGTATAATTCATTAATAATTAATTTAATGTGTTATTTCATATTGGATCTATTTTTTTTCTAATCTTTTGCACATACACACACACACACACTTATACGTAGCATCCATCAGTGAATATATGTGTATGTATGTATAGATATAGCAAGATGGAGATTGTCTTGGTGGTTCAACTCGTCTCTCCCCTTGTTTGGGTCGCAGGAGAGGGACAAGGTGATGCCGTTGATCATTCAGGGCTTCAAGGATGCATCAGAAGAAGCGGGCACATCTGTAACAGGGGGCCAGACAGTGCTCAACCCCTGGGTGGTAATGGGGGGCGTGGCTACCACTGTCTGCCAGCCCAATGAGTTCATCATGTAAGTATTTTTCTATTTCTCTATCCTAGTTGTACCTTGTTGCAGAGGTAAAGGAAGTCGGTTTGTAATTTGATGAGCATATTCTTTGAGCATATTCTCAATAGCAATCCTTCATTTATATTATCATGAAAAGTGTTCTGCTTTTATTGTCTTACACATCGTTTTAAGGGCATAATATTAGTAACATTCATTATGTGTTGTATTGAGCATGTGTTTGCGGTATGCTATGTTTGGTTTCCATACCTTTAACTACCTTGTATTCCTTTTATGTTATGGCTGGTCTGATTATTGTATTGCATTACAATGAATCTGATTGCCTTGACTTGTGTCATGGACGTCCTGTTGTTGCCTCATGGCTTC
Organism: Lota lota; assembly: GCA_026745465.1. Classification (NCBI taxonomy): domain Eukaryota; kingdom Metazoa; phylum Chordata; class Actinopteri; order Gadiformes; family Lotidae; genus Lota; species Lota lota. The sequence continues at coordinate 7,851,631 of JACYXH010000216.1, read as the reverse complement.
CAGGCCTGATAACGCAGTTCCAGGGGACGTGTTGGTGTTGACTAAGCCCCTGGGCACGCAGGTCGGAGTGGCAGTTCACCAGTGGCTTGATATTGTAAGTCTTTGTCTTCCTAAATGCTTACCATTCATTTTACATTGTGACCTTGTGTTGGAGCACCATATCAATTTCAAATTATACCAGTATATATTGTGCTCTGGGGCAAACATGTTAAACAAATGCAAAAATAAGAGCTCTTGCTTTAACAGGTTCATCCTAGAAATTGGAACTGGAAATGTTGCGTGAGCAACTGGTGAAAACAACTCGTCAAAGTCTCTATTATATAATAAATTGAACAATATGCATCCCGATAATAAATTATATTACGGTCAAAATTTTAGTTTATGAATGATACTGTACAGTGTGGGTCACCAGCCGCATGATCTCTCGATGCTGTCGTTTGATGGTGTTCCCTGTTCCTCTTCCTCCAGCCAGAGAAGTGGAATAAGATCAAGCTGGTTGTAACCCAGGAAGATGTGGAGCTGGCCTATCACGAAGCTATGATGAACATGGCTCGACTCAACAGGACCGGTACGATGCTAACAAACATAGCGTACAAGGTTTAAAAACAAGAAGAAACTGCCATTAACTAGCTTCTGAACCAAATAATATCGATACATGCAAATGACCTCTATTGCCAATGAAATCCTGACGGATCAATACTCAAATCAGTCCCTCCCCCATCCGTGCTAACCTCGTTCCAGGCGTTCTCATCTCACAATGGACTGCCCGGAAAAGAGTGCTCCAAATGTGTTATTGGTGAGACAGGGCGGGACTTTCGAGCATGTTTCTGAGGCAGCGATATCTGTATCGGTGTAGTTGGTTTAGTGGCGAGAGGGAGGGACTTCCGATAGAGCTATATATTTCTGTTAAACGCTTCAGATATTGCTACGTCAATAAACTCCTTGTCTTTGTTGTTCGCCATCTTTTCATGTTCTTATCCTTCTCACTCTGGGGACTGTTAACTGGCATACACATCTCATAAGAAGTAGGAGGATAGTATAAGGCTACAATTCATGACCCTCTCTCAGCCTACATTAAGCCATGTTTACTCCTGCCTGTATATCCTATGTGACCTGGCGCTGGAGACACAAAACCTGGCTTGGCTCTGTCTTGAACCCTCCTCCTCTCCTGCTCTTTTTGCAGCGGCGGGACTGATGCACACCTTTAACGCCCATGCTGCCACGGACATCACAGGGTTCGGAATCCTGGGGCACGCTCAGACGTTGGCACGGCAACAGCGGAGTGAGGTGTCGTTTGTCATCCACAACCTCCCGGTCCTCGCCAAGATGGCCGCTGTATCCAAGGCCTGCGGGAACATGTTTGGGCTCATGCATGGAACCTGCCCGGAAACATCAGGTGTGTGTGTGTATATGAAGAGGGTCGTTGAAGAGGAAAATAAATGCCTGAGTCATTTCTGTATAAATGTGTGCATGAGATATAACTTCGAAAGGTGTTTGTGTGTGTTGTTCCTAAATACGTGCATGAGGTACACCTCTAAATAAACCTGTGCTACTCCATTTCCATTCCATCCTCAGGAGGCCTGCTCATCTGTCTCCCTCGAGAGCAGGCGGCCCGCTTCTGCGCCGAGATCAAGTCCCCCAAATATGGCGAGGGCCACCAGGCGTGGATCATCGGCATCGTGGAGAAAGGGAACCGCAGCGCCCGCATCATCGACAAGCCACGGATCATAGAGGTGGCGCCTCAGGCGGCCACCCAGAATGTCAACCCCACCCCCGGTGCAACCTCTTAATCCTTCCCCGGCGCAACACAGAACAGAACCGAACTCAAGAGCTCTGCTTGAGTGTTCTTAAGACACTTAAACTAGAAATCCATCCTAGAGTGTTCTACACATATACAGACACAGTATGCACACACACACACACACACACACACACACATATCCTCCGAGGGGGTTGGTATGTGTTGGCCGAATGACCGCTCACCAGGACAGCAAGGGTCCGGCCCTCACCCTGCCGAGCTGTCGGCTCTGCAAACATGATAAACATTTGGTAGCAAACGAAAAAATACCCATATGCCTTTTGTGTGCCCGACGTTTGATTCCATTGTGTTCAACGGAAAACCTGGTCAGCAGGGCGGTGTCTCGTTAGAACAGGATCGGGAAGAAGATTAAGGGCATGCCGTGGATTCGTTCCGAAATCTTAAGACTGGTCTTGGCTCTTAAAAAGTGCTCCCGTCAAGCAGATGGTTCATGTGCCCACAACTTGTTTTCTTTGTCCACTCGAGTTGTACAGTACTATCAAGCCTAGTTTTAGTTGATGCTGTTATGGATGCCTTCAAAGAAATGTAGTTTAACCACCAGAATAGTTGCTATTTTTACTTTGATGTTTTTGTATGGAATCATGTGAAACTACAATTTAATCAAATATGTCGTCCCCCCCCCCCCCCCCCCCCCCATAATGTTGTCAAATCAGCGGAACGAACCAGTTGCCTGTAAATGACCCACAGTTAATGGGCTGGTTTCCATCACTGATCATGTGGAGGTGACATGTCATTTCCCCATAATCAGTCGGTTGCCAATAAGCAAGAGGTCATGAACCGTCCCATTCTCAAGTTGCTTCGCTTGGCCTACTAGTGGACAGCTGCCAAATACTCATTCGTTTTTATAAGTGTTGAGAGACTAGTATTCTTCATACAAGGATTTTGTAAAAGGCCTGGATGGATTTGGAAACAAGTCTATACCCATCTTTTCAACTAAAATAAAATTAAAAACTCTTAAAATACACTAGTTTGTTTGCTTTTAACTTAACTTGAGGGGAAGAAATCAAGACTTTACATTTTGCGCTTCCCTCATTAATAAGCAGGATCGGGAAGAGGATTACGTCATCAGTGACCGCAGTTAACTGATTCATTTAAAAACATTTACAATACAAATTACTTGCTGGTAGTAAAATGAAAACACGTCTTATGTACAATATTTCTACAACATTTACAAATGTTACAGCAAATTACTTCTGACCACACTTAAACCATAGCTTTGTTAGAATGCAGTTCTAAAAACGACTATAAATAGTTAATAAATAGGTTTAAAGAGTAGCATTACTCTTGGAGTGAGTATCCGGGTCTTATGAATATGAAATTCCATTTCTAGATCCTGTAGTAGCAGCTGTTAAATGTCTTTCTTGTCGCTCTGCAACCCTCCGTTCATCACCTGCAGCTCTGTCTTGTGGTTTATAGGTTTAAAAAGACTTTGGATGTCCAGCATGGCCTTCCGAATGTTTTGACCGAAACGGAACGAATCCTACAGGCAAGACAAAAAGCGATAAGTTAGCAAAAGGTAACTAGAGCAGATTGTCCTTGTTCTGAACAATAAGACGTGTCTCTATTTGAGCTAATACTTACTGTTTCTGGACTGGAAAACTTGCTTGAGATGTGGAATGTAATCAGGTTCTCCCCAACAATGATGTAGGACACGCCGTAACCATCATCGGCCACCTGGGGGCAGAGAGGAGTCACCATTACGATATGGGCTTGAATGGCGATCCTCCCATGCTTTTGGAAAAGGGTATGTTTAGGTATTGCTGAAAGAATTGTTAGGTACGGCTAAGTATGAGGTTATCGTTCAGTTTACTTTAAAAGGTGATGTTTTGATCACTGTCAAATTGTGTACAGTCTCACCCCAGGCCAAGTAAGGGCAGGAAACAGAAGCTATGTTTGAAATGGCTCACTTGTTCCCTCGTTCCCTGCTATTCCCTAAATAGTAAACACTACATAGTATACTATTAAGGGAATACGTATTGTGCGCAGGAAATCCTGAGCGTGAAGTGTGTTGGTCACATAAACAAGCTGACACGTGTAAGATGTCAAGCTCATTTGCATAAGGAAAATCTCTACTGGATCCGATAACAATGAAAATGCTATGCATCATAGGGATATAGTGCTGAAATCAGTTGTACAGTGCATTATGTATAGTAAGTGGAATGCAGAATGTGGGGAACCAGATTTGTACACTCACATTTCGGACAACACAAAAAGGTGACACCCTAAGTAGTGCACTATAAAGGGCACGTATGGACCAATCCGGTTGTGGTCATAGATGCGTAGACTTCAGTTCAGTGACCAAAGTGGTGAACTTACTGGACCAAATCCTCCGCCAGCCCCCACATATCTGGGGAACTTGTTAATGTCAACCAGGTTGAGTTGCTGCTGAGGTGTCTGGCTGGTGGACAGCTTCCATGGCTCTGACAGAACCTGGGCAAGACATACAGACATAATAGTGTTAGGAAGATAATCACTTTAGTTTGAAGGTGATATTAGAAATGTTATATCCACAATGTAATTTTTGGGAGAAACCAACCTGCTTAAGGAATGGTGAGTCCATACCAAGGTATTTTGACATTATGTAGAGGCAGAAAAGATGGCGATCAATTCCTGAGCCTGTCATGGCCAGACGATACATGTTCTGATGCTTGTCCGCCGCTTTCCGGAACAATTCCAGCCTTCTGACATTCTGATAAAAATAAATAAACAATCTGGTTTAGAAAACAACCAATGGTGCTTTGTGTTAGGCCCCGATCCCACTGGACACTTTTTAAAAGCTGGGGCGGCTATTTTGGAATTGTTATCAATGGGAACCAAACATTCTGCTGCTGCTTTTGTGTCCCTCACGTATTTGTCGGAGAGCCCTGGACGCCCCGCGTAGAATTATTTTTAACCACCAACGTCATGGCAGATATTCTTTGGTCGCAAGTCACAATTCAGTTGGGCTGTACCCAACTGAATTGTGTAAACAATTTGCATTAATGTAACATTAATGTTGTAGTTCAGCTTCATGGCTCATTCATTAATTCATTGATCATCTAAAATGATAGTTACGTTCTTCTTGGCTGCTTGTCAGATAAAGCAAGCACATTGGACTCTTGTAACTTATGATGGCATTTGCAATTGGTTGTGACATTTTATTGACTCAATTATAAAGAATAAAGTTTAAAAAAAAGTAGCAGCCCTAATAACAACTTTAATCCATATCACTGCAACTCCTATATTTTACCTGCACTCCGCCCCCAGGTAATATACAAGCTCTCTGACCTGTAGACGCTGGTCATCAGAACCTCTGATGTATAGTATGTTCATTCTGGAAGTTTGTAGCGTCTAGCTGTTTCAGCCTCATGTCATTTACAGATTAACTGTATCAGTGAATTATTTACCTCTGCTGCAGTACGTTTTATTTCATTACGTTTCTGGACATACATTTCACAGGTTTTTATGTATTTCACAGATTTTATTTTTAATTGTATTCAATTATATACATGACACCAACATTTCTCTGGCGTAAAATGTGTATTATATTATGCTTCTTCTGTGCTATTCTTAATGGCACAGTGAACCTGTAATTTACTTTTTCTCCACTGCCAACTTTCTGCCAACCTGCACTTTCTACCATAAAGAAAACAAGCAGAAATGGTCAGAGATAAGGATGTTAGATACTGAAAGGTGTATGATATGCAACCCTCAGAACATCACCAAATCTAGTGAGTTACCATGTTGCAGAGTAGGTGGAGTGACATGTTGTATAAGCTGAAAGCTGTCAAGTAAACCTATGAATGAAATCGTTTTGGTATCACTTTCTTTGTTTATATGAATGTTAAAATCTCAATTTCAATAATCCTGGAATACCTAGTGACAGCTATAGATAATAGTTTATTGCAAAAATACTGATATTTGCTTTGGTGGTGTACAGAATAACAGCAATTCCACCTCCTCTTTTGTAATGTCTAACTGACTGTAATAAGTTATTTGGAGGGCATGTCTCAAATAGGGCTGCTACACTATCGTAGGTAAGCCAGGTCTCAGTTAAAAAATATAAAGTTTTAGTTAATAGAAAATACTCGTATTTCTTGTTATTTGTTCGACGAGAAGCAGACTTCATGGTTGGGCTGGGTTGGCCTGTGTGGGCTTCGCATTAGCCTTGGTCAAGCTAGCATTTGCATTAGCATTTGTTCTGATCCTTGGTCTGTCTTTAAATGTTAAAGTCTGCAGCTGATCTGTAGCTGTATATTGCTTTATGTCAAGGACCAGGTCAGAGTAGCAGTATTGTGTATTGTAGTTCTGTATATTGCTTGATGTCCGGGACCAGGTCACAGTAGCATTGTTGTGTATTGTAGTTCTCTATATTGCTTTATGTCTGGTACCAGGTCACAGTAGTAGTGTTGTGTATTCTAGTTCTCTATATTGCTTTATGCCAGAGACCAGGTCACAGTCGCAGTGTGGGTATTGTAGTTCTGTACATTGCTTACCTGTTTTGTCCTCCTCTTCCATGGCTCGAACAAAGTCTACAGCCTCTGATGTGCACGACCGCACCGTCTCCGTCCGGCCCTCCCGGAACATGCGGGTCATTGAGGACTCGTAGGTCAGACAGAACCCCCCCTGGTCCTGCAATGTTCACAGCCATGAGATCATGTTGACACTAGTCGGTGTGTTGTGTGTGTGTGTGTGTGTCTTGTGTCATCCATGCCGTGCTCACCCTGAACTGGGCGAGCTGCAGAGCCAGCTGGATGAAGGCATCAGGGCTCGTCCTGCATTTCTTGATCAGCCCTTTGCCAAACTCACTGAACAAACAGCCATGGAAGTCTACATCGTCTGCTATCTGCTTGGCCAATACATACGAACTCTCGATGGTTTCTCTGCACTAAGAAAAATAAATAAATTGACCAATTTGAATGCAGTCGACTTAATTATAGAAGTACAATAATCCGGAATGTGAGGAAATCATGGGTCTTATGTTATGCTTTGCCTCCTTTGGAATCTGCCATTCTAGTCTGGTGGGGTGGGGGATGCCTTTGTTGACGTCCCCCTTGCAGTGGCCCTCTTCTGTGTAGCCGAGATGGAAGCAGTCAGTCGCTAGGACGTACTGCATGAACACAGGGAGAAGGTGATTCAGCACCACTTCTACAACTCAAATTCAATTTTTCTTTTGAATTTCATTTAGCATGCAAAATTAAAGCTTTTTAAATACCTCCCACATATGTCCTATTATTGGTGCATCTGCCCAGGAATGTTCAGTGTTGATTCCCATTTTGCCATTTGTGTAAGATATCAAGTTAAATGACTTGTCAAACCACCTGAGAATAAAGAATAAAAGTGTGTTGGTTATTCATAATGTGTAAAGTTCAGATTCAGATTTCTTTGTTGATCCTAAGGGAAAATTGTTGCAATCGTTACAATTTCTTAGCTCAAGATAGTACAAGAAAGACAAAAAAAACAAAAAAAAAAACAAAGCTAAAATGTATGCAAATAATACAATAACGACAACAATATTGAAAAACAACGTGCATTTGTACAAAATAAAGTACGTAAATACATAAAACGGGCATATAGAAAAATACATAAAGTATGCATCATTTTCCAAATACATAAAAATATACATAGCTATAAAAGTAGCTCATGAAAAATGTGATCACATATCATCCGCATTGCACAGTGATATGAGGTAGGTGAGTAGTAGTACGGACGGTATCTGTCTACCTGTCATAGCACTTCCCGTGCAGTAGAGATTTGGCATAACTGTCCAGTGAGCCGGTCTTTGCAGGGTCGTATCCCTGCGCCTCATCGTCGAGAGTCAGAAAGAAGGCAGATGATTCAACGGTCTGCAGGGAGGCCTTATTCACACCCTGGCTGAAGTACTTCAGACGCGCCCGGGCCCACGGCACTCTTAGGGAAAACAACAATTAAAAATGATAAAGGGACAGTTTTGGAAACGACATGGAACTATCTGAATGTGTGTGTGTGTGTGTGTGTGTGTGTGTGTGTGTGTGTGTGTGTGTGTGTGTGTGTGTGTGTGTGTGTGTGTGTGTGTGTGTGTGTGCGTGCGGCTGTGTGTTTCTGTATGTGCATGAAAAATTATATCATGATGCATACCTGTTTCCGGCAGTCAGGGCTGCTAGCTTGAGTTCTCCAGGCTGAGGTTCAGTGGTGTCGTTGAGGATCCTTTGGAACTGCATCTCCAACTCACTAGGTAGGAGGTGGCGCCCACCAGTGTACAGCCACACCTGGAAAAAGCGCCCCTTGTGGTAAACAACCAGGTGTTTACGGTCAGTCAGGTGCTGCACAATATCTGGAGGGAAGATGGATTCAAGATTTCAGTGGAATTCTTTTTTCATCCATTCGCACAACAAAATAAAAGTGAAAAATGAATATAAATCTATACAGTAAATAAATAAATAAAATAAATATAAATATATATTAAAGTGGCAATCTCGACGATCTCCATTTCATTATCTTTGGCGCTACCTATGGCACAAAAAAAGTGTCAGGAAGGTCGCTCCTGACACCCAGTTTGTAACATTCATAACACTGCAAAGGCAAGGGCTTTCACCACCGGGCCATGGGCCATTCTCCATTGTGTTACCTCATTTGGCGATATATAGTGACTTTACTGACATTTATTTACATGAAAATGTTTGGAGATCATCGAGATTGCCACTTTAAAAATATATATGAAAAGAATTAAATCATTAAAGATATTAAGCTCAGTAAATAGCATATCATAGCATTGCACAGCATTGTAAAGCAAATCATAGCAAAGCATCAGCACCTGTCTCTATGCCCGGGATGCGTGTTGTGTTGAACATCCTCTCCATTTGGCTGGAACACATTGGGACGATCCCCAAAGCCCTTAACTAGAAACAAATATATTGAGAGCGTGAAACAAAGTTGAGAGCAATAAATGTTCATGCTGAAGTTAATAGCTGGTAGTATTTGAGGTAGGATTTGAGAGTTGCAAAGAGAGAGAGCGGGAAAAGGGCTTTTGATTTTGAAAATAAATCCCCCAGAAAAGCACATTCCGCTCTGCTCCCTCCCTTTGTTTCTCTACCCTTTAGAAGTGATGCATTCATACAACTTTGATTGACAGGCGAGATGGACTTCTCGAAACCAATGAGGTCAGTAATGAGCCCAGAGGGGTCTGAAATCAAGATTTCACTCACTAATAACCGACAGATGGCTGTAGCAGTTCTAACAAGTTACACTCAAATAATAGCGCCTGTACCTACAGTACTTTTAATACTAGTATACTAAAACTAGTAGTATTGAGTAAAGTAATGACAGGTGAAGCTCAGAGGTACCGGTGCATGTTCCCCGCGCTCCAGCTTGCGTCGGTACTGCAGCATAGCGTGCACCACGTTCCCAGCCCGCGCCGCCTGTCTCTGGGTCGGGGTGATGTATAGGAGGTCCTGCCAACACACGCACACGCATATACAGTAAGGTTTAAAAGTGTGTTATATTCATGTTTATGCTTTTCTTTTCGGCTATATCCTTATATTAAATGTTTGTTTTTGTGTTTTTACCAACTTTTCAAATATCCACTTCTTTTACTAATCTTTTTTTGTGTGTTTGCCATAGCTATTTTCTGTTGACCTCTGCTGTGGGGATACAGTTATACATGTAGAGCTATATTGTTGTATAAAAAAATATATAATATTTGGTATGTACAAAAATTAAGAAAACCCAATAAACAAACAAAGTGAATTGTAGTTGAACTAAACAGTTACTAAATACAACATGTTTGTTTTATTTAGGAGGTGTTCTATATATATTCCAGTGGATATAAACCCATACAGCTCACCATGATGTAGAAGTTGCTGTTGACCATGATGGGACTCCTGCCTCTCAGGTAGATATACTCCTCCCACCAATCACTGACCTGCAGGCAGTCGATCCATTAACTCCCACACTTACACTCATACCACTCAGACATATATACATAGTCGCCATTGGCCTTTGGATCTTAGGTAAATGTCGCCGCCATATTGGAGAGACAAATACTGGTCTGTAAACAAATCAAAGTAAACAGGGGAGCTTTTTTTCTGGATAAAAAGCACTGTAACGTTTACATTTGTCAATCAATTTCAATGAGTCGCTTTTATGATCCACAGTACAAAAAATAGGTATATAAAACTCTTGGACTCTCCAATATGGTGACATTGTATCATTGTAGGACAACACAGGTGTTGCTCATAACACTAATTATGGGTCTGCTCCTTTTATGTACCAGGGCACAGGTTGCAGACTTATCTTCATTAGTTTAGCCTACTACCGGTGTCCTGGTACATAAAAGGGGCAGACCCATATTAAGTGTTGGTCCTAAGCTGATGCTATGGGAGAAATGTACTTTATGTTTAAAGGAATATAATTATTATATACTTAACATATAAAGAAAGTATGATCGTTATCTTGCCTATATGCTATATGAATGAAAATAAGTGTGGAAAAACACAGCGTCACCAAAGGGTGACTCTCTCCAAATAGCTGTCTAAACTTGAGTAAGCCCCTCCGTAATGGTTAACTTAGAGGGTCATGAGGAAGCCTTGCAACTGTTGATTGAGCCCAGACTATATGACGGGTTCTAAACAATGAAGATGGTTCAACCTCTGCTGGTTGTAAGTTAGATGAGCAGGGTGTCCTTGTACCATACCATACTACTACCCATTATAGTTGTACTATCGATTATAGTTTTTGCAACCTCACCTGTGCACACATCTCCTTGTTTGAGAGCAATAAGGCTCCCGATGTGAACATTCCCTACCTTAATGAAGCTCTCCTATTGGACATTCAACATCATAAGAAACTCTGTAAAACTGTGTTCATGGCTCATTCTGCTAGAGAAGAGACCATGATAATACAGGAATAATCCTGTATTATCCATGACATTTCCTGATCTCTTTTCTTGTTAGAGTTTAAGTGCTGTACTTTCCATGAAAAGCCTCTGTGTAAAGGGTCTAATAGTACTCACGTAGTTGGTCGCCCACCAGGACTTGAGCAGGAGGTATCTCTGGAGCTGAGGAGCACTGGTGTTTCTGAAGTCATTGGCCAACGTCTCCATCTGCTTGTATCGTTTGTCGTCCAGCAAGGCACGCACAGACTCCAGGTACTGCAGCGGATAAAAGGTGCCTTATGAAGGGGTCGATAGAGCAGTAGGTCTAGCTATCCACCGCTTTCATTCATTACTGTGAATCCTTTGACTTCTACATCGTCATTGAAGGTCAGAGAAAGTCAGTCCATTGTGGCCGTAAGGAATACAATACTTGTTATTGTAATAATAGTTAGTTACTCTTAATTAGAATTAAGAGTATAATTATTATACAATCATACCAATAATAGACCATTTTCACAGAGGGGTCGCTCATAACTCTAATTATGGGTCTGCTCCTTTTATGTTCCAGGACACGGGTAGTAGACTAAACTAGTGGAGATAGGTCTACTACCCGTGTCTTGGTCCATAGAAGTAGCAGACCCATAATTAGTGTTATGACCTGTGTTTGTCCTACGATGACACCTATGTGAAAATTGTCGTTTTTATCTGCAGCCACTAGCTAATCTCCTGGTTGACCTCTCCAAGGCTCACTCTGTCTATGGTGTCGTCCACGCTGGGAACAGGAAGCCTGGGCAGGGACGCCTGGAAGCTGTAGAGGAGCGGTCTCCGCCCAGAGAACATCTTGATCAGGCTCTGTAGCATGCACATAAACACACAAACACATCCCTGAATATGCAGATAAATATTGTTATCACCCTCAGTCCTAAAAATCTTTTTTACTGCAATTGGTCTTTGGCAACAATTTCAGTGAATCCCTTTTTCTTGGTTTCCATGTCGTTTGTATGTGTGGGGGATAATTTGATCATCTTTATTCTGTGTGTTTCTTAGATAAGGGGTATACTATTTTGTAATGTTAATACATATTTGTATTATCCTTTCAATTCACGTTTCGTGTTGACTTAAGTTCTTGGAAGCTGAGGTAGTGATGAAGAAAAACTTATTTTTAGGACACTTCTTGACAGCAAAATATTTGTTAGAGCATGTTAGATATATTAATTTTAGAGCATGATCATGGGAAGATACAGCAGCAAACTACCAAGCATACATTCAATGAGACATTGGGTGTGTATGATTCTTATAGGGAAACTTTCCCATTGTGGGCACTAACAACAAAGGAAACAAAGGTGAGGGGGTGTGAGCATTGTGGAGAGTTTAGGATTGGCCATGGCTGAAATCAGCCATGGCTGGAGTGACAATGTTAACTTGCAATACACTATGAAGAAGAATGGATACATCTGCAAGGCTGCAAGACGGTTAAAGGAATTTACAATACAAAGAAGTCAGTGGGTAGGCTTGGCCTCAGTATCAGACTTTCGTGGCTACAGTGGCAATGCAAATGCAAACTACCTTAACACCTTTCAATTAGAGAGAGGAAGGGAGGTATCTCTAGACGCAGAAGTAAAATGTATACAAAGGCCTTTACGATTGATTAGTAATAATATGAACAAGGTTTATATCATTTGTATATATTTTGTATAAACATTACGATTAATAATTCCATGACAGGTGGACGTGGACAATATTATGTTGCAACCGGGACACCATAGGTAGTCGTAACAGATAGATAGGCCTACATAGAGGAGGTAAGTGGCGCGATGCTGACACCCACCAGCCACAGTTTAGTGGAGGAGCTCATCTTTCCGTGCGATTCAAAGATCCACGCGTGGTAAGAGAGCAGGGCCTTCAGGGAATATCTCAGTAGGTAGATGAAGAACAACCAGAGGCCCGTGGCAAACAGGATGGCACACAGCACCTTCTGGGTCTGCATAGACATGTAGCCCCTTGTAGAGCAACACAGGCCAGATTACTACTCGGGCTATAAACACAACAAGAAGCAAACTATGCTATGAACAAAATGCTATATTATTGTGTTTTGTTTTATTTCAAATATTCCAGCATTTGAGTGTTGTGTATATTAAATATTTGTCTGTATGTCACATTTTCTATTGTATTGCCTTACTGTGTTTGTATTGTAGTTATTGTTCTTCTAATGTCAATTTTTGTGATCATTGTTTCGATCTTGAGCAGAGCAAAATTCCAATAAAGTACAACAGACTATTCTGAATTCATGAATATAGCATGCTATGCAGAATAGCATATAAAGCATAGTGCATGTTTTAAGTATACGGCCCTAGCACAACTAAAGGGATGGCTGCAGTGAAAAAGTGACCCAGTGCAGGTATACAGACAACATCAACAAACAAAGCATGATGTTATGGATGATAGTGAGGTGTTTCCAACCTGATCGGCAGGTTTTCATTGATTAGGTCAATCGTTCCTAGAGAGAGATCTACGCGGATGTACAGAGTGCTTATCATGGCGATAACAACTATGAGCCAACTGGATGGACTGGCTGGGTAGACTCCAGCCAACACACCATTCTGAGAGAGAGAGAGAGACAGACAGACAGACAGACAGACAGACAGACAGACAGACAGACAGACAGACAGACAGACAGACAGACAGACAGACAGACAGACAGACAGACAGACAGACAGACATCAACATTTTCTGCAGTTGGTAACGATAAAATGGCCTACCTTACGTTAGAACGATGAATTTAGGTATTGATGCAATGATAAGCCTAATTCATGAATTATATTATGCACAATAAAGACATTAAAAGAAAAGCACTGACACTTTTATACCTTAAATTGTATAGCGCGCTTTCTCCAAGCCGTGACCCCTGATATGTAGATGTTTTTAATCACTTCTTGGCTCAACTTGATGTCCAGCCCATCTGGTCGCACAGTGAACTCAAAGCCCACGGCCTGGTGGGCTTCGGCCATCGCTGCAAAAGCCTGTTGGTATAAAGTGTAAGAATGGATGTTGGCCGATAACTGTATTAAATCAAAATGATTTTATGATTTGTAAAATGGTTTGGATCTGCTGAAACACTGTGGGTGAATGGGCAGACAGTAAACAATAAGTAGGCATTAGCGCACGGGCTGCAGCTCAGAAATAGCTTATGGACCTTGGTAGGATCTCCAATTGTCTATAGTGCCACTCCGCGACAGTGCTGTTAGCCTAGAGCAGCCCAAGTGATGTCACCGTACCTTAAGCTTTAACGGAAAACATAATCACAACAAATGATGTAGGCAGTCGTCCTATCTACATGCACTGTGAAGTAGGCCTGAGCCTATATTAAATTAATACAATGTTTAACAAATGTTCAGGCCTAAGCATTTATAATAGCCTACATACTAAGTGCATACGTTTTTGATAAATGTATAGGCCTACTGTGATCAAAAACAATTGCACGTTTATATATTAGATGGACTAACGAACATATTGGGTTATAGCCTACATAAACAAACACAACTGTTACATAAGCATTTGGAGGTCATAAACGAGTCTCCCACCGACGTAGTAGTCATATGACTGGACTGTCAGCATGTAGGACAAAGGTCGGCCGGCAGATAGCCGAGGCAATACGCGTGCACGCACAGCGAAGGACAATATAAACACAGAGAGAGCATGACACGTTTAAAGTTGCACGCTATTTTTGCAATAGGCCTACAAAAGTAACCATATAAGGTGCAATTACATAAAACGTATGCTCTATGACTATACGTCCGTATGCCTATTTCAAACGCAGTATTTAAAATAAAAAACAATTGAATAGTCTTTTGATAACAGACAATGGAAATCCCTTATTTGGACATATAACTTACCATGAAGACAAATAGGCCTACATACAATATTCATAAATTAACAAATAAGAGCGACCAGATCACCACAATCATGTAGGTCTATACACAACATGACATCCAATACAACCCACCGTTCACACAAAAATTGAAAATTAAAAAACACCGTTGAGAAAACGGTAGATCTACTGTACCTTTCTCAACACGGATAAGATGAGTCGGATTGTTGTAACAGTCAACAAATAAGCTAAATTCCTCTGGCCTTGGCGTGTTCCGTGCGTCTGTGCCCTTGAAGTGGCTTTCAGCAGGTACCGTGGTGCTGTGTGTCTGCTTTCTACTCTCCCCGGTGAACCAGCATTAATACTCACACACACATTAACACACGCACACACACACGCTCATGGCACACTTCTGTTTGTAACCATACACCATGAGGCTAGAAAATAACTTGTGCCCGTGACGTTCACTGCCAATGCAAGCGTCAGTGAAAATGTTTTAAATAGCAGAACAGATCTGGTTGGCTGAATATGTCCTCTTGTCAAGAGAAAGTACATAACGAGAGAAAAACCAATCGTTCCTCACAAACACATACAATACAAATAATTTGAGCCCACACTAATTATTTTGAATAGCCATTATATATTTCTGAATTTATTAAGGAAAGAAAATGGTATTTCAACTGTTTAAATATTGGTATTGTTTAAATATTAAATTCCCCAATGACAAACAAACTTAAAATAAAAACAATACATCCAATGCATAAATGACAATACAAACTAGATGAGACACAAATAGGTGTATATCTAGAGAACCCATAGTTCAATTTTGACATATGACCCCTATATTGAAAGGTCAGGGCGAATAGAATTGAATGACACCAAGTCAAACCATTGCAATTGCACCATAAGGCCACTAGTTGCAAATAACGACTGTGACTGCGGTCGGATAGTCAAAATAATAACAATCTATGTCCTTTCCTAACCTCTTTTCCTAGACCACTATGGAAAATGTCAGGAGGTCAAGGAAAGATGTAAAGGACAACTAATAAGGACTTAGGAAAAGACAACCACGGTGCTAAGAGAATCCGACTACACTTACACTAGGCTACGTAATTATGTGACGGCAGATGTTATAGACGTGTGTCTGCTGTGGTGAAACTTAAATGTTCCGATGATGGACTAAAGGAGATAATAAAGGAAGCATTGAAGCTCCTTATTATTTGGAGAATAAACCTCTTATCATGGCTGCCGCTCAGATACTTCCGGGTCATTTCACTCAGTTAGGAACCTTCCAAAGTAAATAAAACAATCGATCGGAGCCATTCATTGTAAACACCATGTGAGGTTTCAGAATGGTGCCCAGACAATGGATTATCAGTTGATGGCGGTTTTATGCGATTAAACAAAACTTTGATGAGTTAAACAACATAAGTAAAACATAATTTGTGGTTATAACTAGAAAAAGTGACTGAGCTTTCACAGATATATAGTTTGTGTAGATAACATGACGTGAACAACATTGCTATTGCTGTGCTTGTACACCAGCACAGTTATTAAATACATTACTACATAAATACTAAACATAAAGCATGCAACAATGCTTATCATTTTGCTTGGGGTTGGAATTGTGTTTAATTTAGCCTAGTAATGGTTATGATAGACTTAAAGTTGAGAAAATTATAGTTCTAGGGGTGTGTCACATTAAAGTGCTTTCTCACATGTTTAAATGCCTTATGACATTCTTGCTTTTGGGAGTGGGGGGTGGCCCGTATATGGGTCATCTCGGGATGAAGAGGTTAACAGGACAAGTAAACCAAAAGTAATCAAAAGTACAAGTGAAAGACAGCATCATAGTGAGCAGGGATAGGAAGAGGAGGAAGCAGACTCAGGGAAAGGTCCGGCAGGTCCAGCTGCACTACACCTCTGTGCTCCGTCGCTGGCATCAGTACGTGCTCCTCTAAAACAGTCCCCTGTCCGGCAAATGCCACCTTGGTGGCCGCATGGATCTGGACACGAAGAGACAAATACAATACACTTTAGTATTAGCTGAATATCTAGGCTACATTATAAAACACAATGCCCTAGAAAAGGAGCACACAATGTAAACACAATTGTGAATTGCTGAGCTAATAAGTATGAAGGATCAGATGTTTTTCCTTAATACGTTTCTGATGCTATACCTCTCCCCACTGGCGTGTTCGCGGACAGAATGATGTCACCACATTCTCAGAGGTGTTTCCTCCGATCACAATCAGGGTGTCCGTCGCACCCAGGAAGTACAGGGTGGGCAGATCTGCGTCAGCTCTGGTCAGGGTAGGTAGAAGCTCAGACCAACAGTCTAGAGTAGAGGGACAGAGTGAGTGCGTGTGTGTGTGTGTTTGTGTGTGAGAGCGTAAGACAGTGATTGAGTGAGTGAGTTTGGGTGTGTGTGTGTGTGTGTGTGTGTGTGTGAGAGAGATCGAGAGAGTGAGTGAGGGAGAGAGAGAGAGACATCTTTGGGTTAGTCGAGGAAGCCAGAAACCTGTGTTGAAACCAATAAACCAACGGTGCTGTTCAACCCAACCTTGTGTTGTGTTGTACTGCAGAATTAGTTTCTCTCCGGTTCTCTGGATGTTCCCCAGCACATAGACACAATGACCTAAGCTAGTAGCCAGGGGAACGTCGTGGGACAAAGACACGGTGAACTGGAAATCGGTTAGAGGAAGTGAAGACACAAACCTATAGGAGAGAGAAAATATTCAGTTACTGGTGTTCCCATGTGCACGTGCACACACACACTCATGTTCCTTGAATGAACGTCAAGTCAATCTTTGAAGCATAAACATCACAAACACAAAACGTCTAAGACACAGAATTTGTTTACAACATCTAATGGAAGATGAGACGCAAACCTCCATGTGTCGTCCCAGGGGTCGTAGCGCTCTACAGCGGTGTACAGGGCTGTGTTTGAGTCAGGACTCACAAGGGATTCCAGATACCAACCTCCAATGGCATAAATACCTCCCTCACAAGCCACCGCGCTGAAATGCCTCCTGTGCTGGGGACATAGCAGACAGCATCTGTCATTGATTTAACCAAAAGACGTAAAGCAGGTTTACACTACATTTTTATATTGTAATCCATTTAGCATATGTTTTATATCCAATGCCACTTACAAGTGAGGTGGAGGGACAATCAAAGCAATAGATTAAAATTGAAGTAGTATCATGCAGTGCATGGAAAAAATAATCCTAATCCTAATGTACTGTTTCTCCGTAAGGGTCTGTTATTTAGAATCAAATAGACCAGCCGTGTCTCACCTTGATCAGAGGAGCTGTGGTGACCCAGGTGTGTGTAAAAGGATTATATCGAAAAGAAGCCATTTTGAACTCCCAGCCTCTCCTGATTGGCTGCCTGTAGCCACCTAGGATGTACAGGTAGTTGAACAGCACCACTGCAGTGAAGCACCATTTGTCAGCCCTGAACGGAAGCTCAGAAATTGGGTGCCACGATGAGTCTTCCCCGTCCTCTGACCTGTGCAGTCTAAAGAGATGGCGTGCAGGTGTCGTCTCTGGGTCGGCCCAGGACTTGAGGTTCTCCTTCCTGAGAACACAGAGCCTCTGGTCCCCTTGGGTTCTCAGACCAATCAGCTCCTCCATTTCCTCAGGGCTGAAACCCCTGTGGCACAAACATGACAAAAATCTCACTTCATTATTGCCTCTGATTCGGGGATTGAACCAGCAACCTGCCAATTGCCAGACAACCTGCTCTACCTCCTGAGCCACTACTACCCTTGTTGCTATGGTATTTAATGTTACGGTTTAAACATGTTAATATCATATTGATCATTGTACATTATGTCACTCTACTAGGGTATATGACTCACATTTACAACCCTTAAGATGTTTACGACTCTCTTTCTTCAAATGTCAGTCTTATCTTACCTATTTATCTGGCTTTTACTATTTTTAAAGCACATACACAGCTTAGCACACCCTTGCCTGCCATGTATCTTCACTGTTCCAAACTCATAGAACTGCAGGTTGCTTTTTTAATGCACTTCTTTACAACACTAAGTCATAATACATAACTACATCTGAAAATTGGGTTTAAAAGTGATAGTTGACAATTGACAATTTTTGTATTCAACTAACTGATCTATTGTAGTCATCTAGCAAACACTTTTATCCAAAGTGATTTTGGATGTGGTTCAACATATGAACATGATCTTATATCTTAGCCTTATAGAGCAGCAGTCGTACCTGGTCAGGTTTGACTGCTCCAGAAGGTTTCTGCTCAGGTAGGTGAATACCGTCATCCTCAGCTTGGCACAGTAGATGTCCTTGGCCAGTTCAAGGTAGGACAGACAGTTGTCTGGTGTGAGCACATCGGCAAGGACCTGACAAACACTCTGAGAGGAAGGGCTCGGCCAGAAGGTAGCTGGCTACCTGCAACGTAAGAAATACAGGGCTCTAGTAGTCCATGTTTGTTTAGTAGTGCTAGTCATTTTTATTTGTATAGCCCTTAAACACAGTTACAGTGCCAAAGGGCTTCACAGGCCACATTTCAAGACACCCCCCCCCCCCCCCCCCCCCCCCAGGCCTCTACTGGCTGCCGTGCATCACCCAGGTGGGTGCAGCACACTGGTGTTGGATGAGGTTTCCTGTCCCTCCCCTCCTCAATCTGTTCAGCATAGAGAGATGATGAATAGTCTTGAGGTTTAAAGGGTAACACTGGTGCCTGTCTCTACCTGGATGTTATCCGCCAGCTCATCCTCAGACACTATGAATTGCTGATGGAAGGAGAACTCCAGGAAATTGTGGAAGATGGAGGAAGGCACATGACCGAGGTGGATCAGACCCTCAGACAACTCTCTCATTCTGGACTGCGACACCCCCCGGAAATACTCACTGCACTCTGAAAGCCTTTCAAGGTCCACCTAACCAAACATAATACAAAGGTTATATAAAAATACTGTTTTATGATATTAATCTATATTGAAATGAATATACTTCTTATTGACCTTTAAATTGTATTATATATGTAGATAAGCCAAATTTGACCGTGGCTAGAAACCCTGCATGCAAAACAGGCCACATTTTAATGTGGAGCTTTCCAAGAGAAAGGTGTTGTAACAATGTGAATAGTACAGAGCACTATACTTACATGGAAGGCATGCCTGTCTGTTTGAACCATCACTTTGGTTGCACTTTCAATTCCGGAGTGATATGTTCGCAGCACCTCGTTGGTTTGCCACTCTTCTTGCTGTGTTTCAGGAGACTCCAGACCCTTACATTGTGGTGGAGCCGCCAAAATATGGACTACCGCTGGGAGAGCTTCCCAAACTCTCACTAAAATATATTGTACTGTTGAGCGTATCCACTGAAACAATAGGATTAGAAACTCTTTAAACGTGTTCATCTTGACGCGTATAAATTCTGATCTCCGGTCACACACCTATAATTAATCACTTTTCATTTTTTGAACAGGTTAGAAACTGATCACAATGAAACTACGATAACTAACAAAGTCATAGAGGTTCAAGTTAAAAAGATGGGCCATAGATTGCACTGAAGGTCTCAAAAAGGCAATATATCTGCTTGGTTGGGTGACTGTTATCATTTTCACAGTAGCTTTTACACCAACATGTCCCAATATCTTCCTTCTTAAAAGAGTGCATTATATGCAGCTATGTAAATACAATAATGGCCCAATACAATTGAAAACTACAGGAATCGTCCTTTACAACTCTCAAGCTTACAGATCGTCTCATGATCATAGACAGAAACCTAAAACAAAGAATAGAGCTTAAACCCCAATTAAACCAATCGAAGACTGCTGTACTATATAACCCCAGACATTTAACGGAGGTATTCCGGTTGGTTCTGAAACAGTCCCAGTGTGGTTGCAAGTGTGTTCTTCTTCCAAGCGGCAGTAGGTGAGAAGCTATGAACTCTAGTAGTAGCCATGTTCATCTGGTTTATTTCTAGCTCTAGTGGGTGAGAGGGCACAGTCAGGGCTCTGGGAGGTAATGTGATTCCTAGGTCTTCTTGGGACTCTGCCTTCAGAGTACCACCCAAAGTACCTCCCTGGTGCAGTGGAGTTCAGTACAGTACAGCGTAGACTTCATCAACAGCCTCAAAGGGTTTCAAAGTTGACAAGGCCTACGCCTAAACCCTCAAAATGGACAAGAATAAACTCTCCAAGCTAACCCTAACCAGTAAGAAAATGAGGACACCTTGAGAGCAGAGAACTCGGTGCATACATGGTACAACATTTTTATTAGCTTTCGAAATATCCAAACACATGGCTTCTGAGCACGTCGGTAGCCAAGTCTTTGTTTTTCCAATACTATTGAAGACCAAATAAATTACAGCATCACTGAATAATTTCTGTCTAAATAAAATCAGGCAAGTTAATTAGGAACTGGTAGCTTTCAGACAGAGCAAAAAGCTAATTTTAGTACTTAGCGATGGCAAACAAATCAAAGCTTTAACACTATAAAACGTTTGCATTGTAAGAGGTGCAAAATGTCCTTTTAAAGGAGCTACATCTAAAAAATGATTTATAACAGTAATTTCAGTCAAAAGAATCATGTAGTCACGTGGATATGTATTATTTGTATGCACCTGTGCCAAATAACGACATACATTTCTGTTTACATTAATCCTTCAGTTCGTTTAAATTTTTTTCTATTTTATAGATAGTGCATCATGGAAAATACGCAATTTCAGATCTTAAATGAGAATCAATACCATCATCGAGCATATGTGTTAGGCCCTACAGTATATATGAGAGAAAGAGGTAGAATCATTAAGGAAAGACTTACAAATAAAGAAGTTGTCCAGTTGAATATTAATACATATATCAAAATATATGTATATGTATTGTTTCATGTATCCTTATCTGCATGAATATATCATGAACAATTACAGGAAAAGATTTTCAGCTGATATAATTGTGGTCTGCTGCATCTTCTCAGAAATTATAAACAAAAGTTAAAAATGAAATTGGACCCTCAAACAAAAATATAAAAAGCAGTGAATTATACATAAAGTAAAACTATGTAAAGCCAAATATGGAGAGTGAAGATAGACAATTTTCTCATTATCTGTATAATGTATCTTACATCTTCCATGTTCCAAACTCAAAAACTGAAATGGCTCATTTCTGGCAACAGCAAATTCTGCTGTAACAAACCAGCATCATTTAAAGATGTGTGGTTCTAAATAAAAGGAATTCCTGTTACACTGGGACAGGTTGTTTAGGAGAAAAGCTTTTTTTGCTTGAAGTAGGCATTGAATCGGCACTGAGCGTAGTCCTGTGGCGGAAGAAAATATGTTTTATCAGGTGATGATCATAAAAGACCCATCTAAGTCACATCCCTTTGTTTTGTGAACAAGTGTACTGATATATGTTGTAAAAATACAAGTAAACGCTTGCATCCTCCTTACCATATATCCAAACTCTATTTTAGATATCTTGGCCTGAATGATGGACCACAGGCCCCAGAGAAAATGAGATGCCAGTGCGTACCTGAAACACAAGAGGTCAAGACAAAGACAAAACAACGTTGTGTTTGTGTCCACTCAATATACATCAATATGCAAGAGGATCAACTTATCAAAAATAATTAATAGAATAATGATACAGGCCACCTTAGCACTTATGACTAAGTGTTTCGTTTTATAGCAAATATGTCTTGAGGAAGGTCTGCTCCTAAGTGATTGCAATGTCAAAGGTAGGGCTGAGCTACAAGCATAACAACAATAACCATCAACATGCTGCCGTTTCAATATTATTTCATGTTGCGATGTCGCTTTAAAATTCTCTTTCTATTATTCATATTGTTCTTACAGTGCTAGAAAAACTAGAAAAATACTGGATCATTTTGGTTTCATAGCCAATTGAATTTCGCAGAGATCTCCTTACACATAATTTACATGGATTAAATATTTTCATATACAAAAACTAGACCAAACCAAGAATCTTTGTACACTGTTCAAATACTTCCCCCGGTTATTATTTGGTGTAATACTGTATTATATTTTTTATTAATAATTTTGTATTTTAAAAGTCAACAGATATTGGACACATCATTATGAACAAAGAAGGCTTATATACATGTTTGTCAGCTATTTATTACCTGTTGGCTTCAATCAACATGGCCTCTTCCACTTGTGTCTGATCCTCTTGTGCGGTGCCATCAGAGAATGCTGCATGTTCCGCTAAGTAATTACGAATAAAATGAAGCTAGGATATAGAGCAAAACATATTAAACATACTGTATGCAATATAGCAGGTGTTTTAACTATTGTTTTGTTATAATGAATATGAACATTCGGACAGTAGTATATGTAAATATCCAATATTCTGTTCAAGTTGTTTCTAAAGTGTTGCTAAAAAAAAAAACATTTACAAATAATAATAAATTATATATATATATATATATATATATATATATATATATATATATATATATATATAAGCACTACCTATACATATAAAATAATAAGACATGGAATACAAAGTGTTTCTGTATGCATCAGAGAAAATGGATGCTTTTAGTCATAGTATTATAATAAGAAGTCATAGACTGCCATTACATGTTACATACTCTTTCAAATAGCAATACTGGATTGCTATATTTGAAAAAGCGTTCAATAGAAAAACAAGTACAACACGGACAAATGTCCATGACGTTGCAATCATCAACAATGATCTGCAATCATCTTATTCCAGGTAAGTAAGAAACTAATAAGTATTCCTTAGTAAACGCAAAGGTCCAATCATCGTTTCCTATTCAAACATCAGTTTTTATCCATTTCTGTCTCGTCATACCCAAAATCTAAATCTAAGATTGATATATTCCTGACAATGTTTTTTCTTTTTACAATGCATTAAAACCTTCTGTTGAACGCAGAGAAAACGACTAAGAGACAGTGAGCCAGACCTGCTGCTCTCTGGTAGGGTAGTTCTCCGCAGTGGCCTTGTAGAAGGGCCACTGATTATAGGTGTAATCGTACATCCACTCGCAAAAATGGTTCCCAAAGTCAAAGCCCCTGACGGAAAGAACAAATTACATCAAAACATGACAGCCTTTTGGAAACGCCAGGAAAAATCTAACAAGCTTAGCATATTCTGATATATACGGAAGCAGAGAGCAGCTATATTTGTTGTGCCCGTTTGGCCATGATAACAAGACAATAACTCTGTAACTTGTCATAACCAACATGGTTTTGTCGTAATCCTGGCATAATTAAGTCATTATCTTTTCATAACCACGTTTGTTGTGATGAGATAACCAGTTAATTATTGCGTTATCAGGAAAAAAATAAGTTGGTTATGCCTTGATAACGAGTTATTATCTCCTTATAACAACAAATCGAGCACAAATATATTATAAGACCCATGGCAGTTCTTGTCATCTGTAGATTTACACGGACAGAAGTATTGATCAAAAACCAATGTAGGTGTAGCAACTTTCAGTAAAAATATATTAAGTGCTTCCATTAAAACAGAAATATGAAAAGAATAGTTACAAATAAAAAACATATTTAAAGTCTTTAAAGTTTGGATTTGTCAAACACCTGAAACCAACTCATTTCACACACGTCTTCCAAAGCAAGGCCTCCATGTTTACCTGTAGTTGTAACTGCTGTACTCAAAGTCTATGAGCATGAGTCTCTCTGTAGACGTGGAGTCCCGGCCTTCCAGCTTCAGGATGTTCCCTGAGGAAGCAGAACTAGACATTACCCAAAATACCCCTATCCTCAATGTATAACACACACATACACCTTATCCTTCTATATTTACACCAGTCGTTTCATTCATATATTATTTCATGGGCAGGGTCAAACTGTCCAAATTGTGAGTTGAAGACTTTCTATAGGATTATGCTTATAACCCAAAATATTAAGTTAGAAGAGCCTTTAATTTTCAATACCATTTAAGATCAAATTTAAGTAATATTTTATGGCTTACTTCATCGTAAATATTGTATCTAATGTGTACCTACCACAGCTGGATCAAACCAAAACACACAAAACTAAACTTTATGTGAAGTTTACATTTACACGTCAAACTTAAAAGTATTAGTCATCACGTGGCAATATTTCCTCATTGGCCAATTCAGCTCACAGAAACCTAGATAATTGTATTAATTATCTACCCACACGTTTGTTTACTATCTAATCTTGGAAGACATAATATTTCTATCCCTAAATGAGGGACTGGGGGCTGGGGCTGCATATTTAAATTAATTGTATGGCTAAATCTAATGTTGTGCATGGCCCTTGTAAATAAACAATTAAACTAATATTACACACAGGTGTTCTTGGAAATAGGACAAATAATGTGGTAACGTGGAGGGGACTGAATTAGAAGTGTTGGATGTGGGGGGTATAAATACCTTCCTGGACGTCATTATGACAGAAGACCACGGGAGACGGTGTTGCCGCCAGCAACTGTCTAGCGATTACAACCAGCAATGGAAAATGAAGAGAATGGTGGAGATAACCGTTAAGACAGAGAGTCATGTTTATGTGGTAGTGTCGCGTCGTATCAATAAAGACAACAGATTTGGTAACTTCAGATATGATGAGTAGAAAGTGCAAAAGTATAGGCAGTATCTTTGGCCTTTTCAGGGAGTCATTGTTTGTACCTTGTACTAATCGGGGTTTTTGATAACAATTGTTTGGGTGGTTCGTAGACAGTAGATGTAACACAAATACACAACAGATAATCAAGAACGTAACGTTTTTTGTCCTATTTGCCTTGGACACGGTATGTGATCACATCAGTATTGTGGCTGAGTATGGAATTTATTTGTAACCTATAATTAATTAATTATAACCTATATCTGGCCTACTTCAAAGTTGTATCAATAATTATAATAATTAATTGCAATTATATAGCACTTTTCAAGTCATTCAAAGTGCTTTACGTGCGTGCATGTGATCACACCAAGTAGGCAAGGTATAGGATCAGATACTGTGTCCGACAACTAATTATCTATGTCAGATGTTTTATATTTGAATTATACCATTGGTATACCATGGTACTACCATTGGTAGTCTCATAATCAAAAGTCTGATGGCAGACCAGCTCAGATCTGGGTGAAAGGGCCGTTTTACTTTCTTGTGCTTCAAATTAGTTTCGACCAATCATGTTGATAGTGGCGGCGATCTGTAAGCATGCAATTGGCGAACATCAAACTCAAACTCATCAGCCAGCATCATTTTCTGGTGGGAGAAAAAGCCAAAACATTCTGTGCAGAACCCAATTTTTTTGTAAAAGTTGGTTTTTTTGTTTGTAAAAGTTTCAAATCAACACCGGATACTTATTTAAATCCCCTTCTGAAAGCTTCATCCACTCACGAGAACGAGGTTCTCTTTAGTAGATTATCTCCTTAACTAAACAGGAAACAAGCCGTAACTCAGCCCCTTCCCATTTTTGGTTTCCGGCCTCCAGCTCTGTGCCGTGTCCCCCCAGAAAATATGCTATAGTATAGTAGGACTGATGGATCTGAGAGTATCCCATTGGCAACTCCTTTCTACTTTTATTGACTGCATCATTCCACATATTCCTATGGTTTATACGCAAATGTATGTACTCAGTCTATAGCAGGAAGCCTGTGGACAGCCTTCCCACAGTTATAAGGATAAAGGTTAGTCATCGGAGCACAATACATCTATCAACAAGAGATAACTAACACTCGCTTATCCCTCAAACACGTTCTTTATTTGTTTTGCAGGCAAAGACGTAGTGCGACCATGAATCTATTGTTAAGACTAAAAAAATAAAACATGGTTAAATGATTTGTCAAAGTCTTAGTTCAATACTAAAACTTTAAATACAATGTTGTATTTTTATTTCTACAACCCCCAGCCATTTATTTTCCCCCCAGTTTGTCAGGTCAACTCACCGGAGACTGTCCAGCTCGGCTGGAAGGTTGAATTTCATCAGCTTGTTGTACTTCTTCATATGTGCTTCCCGTGTAAACTTGAGTTCCATCACTTGATCCATGTATCTAGTTAGACAGTTGATGACATTGTGCTCCATTATAGCAAATAGTCAGAAGTAAAAAAATAAAAAAATACTAATAATAGTAATAACTTTTCCAAAAAAGGTATTGATTGAGGAAGAGAGAGAGAGAGAGACACAGAGAGAGAGAGAGACAGAGAGAAACAGAGACAGTTAGATAGCTTGCCTACCTATCAATCGTTCCAAAAAGCCATTTCGGCTCTTTGTTAAAGGGCATCTGCATTCTGTGGAAACGAGCCACCTTAGAAGCAATCTCAGAGGAAATGGAGGGGTCGGAAAGCTCCTCTGTGCGCATGCGATCGTTCTTAGAAGAGACATAAAATATCAGTCAACACAACAAAATGCTTCACACAACTGCAACTCTGACCCATTGATCTTCATAAATATGAGGAGGAGTATTTAGATACAAAGCATAACTCTTTCAATTTATGTATTGATTATAATAGGAGTGTGCATGTGTTGTACCGGCAAATACTCCTCCAAACGTCCTTCTGGAAAGATACCGTACAACTTTGGTCCAAGAGTCCGTTCTGCCAGAATTGCAAACATCACACTTTCCAAGACCAGTGAGTCCACTCCCTGTTTAGATATCACATATCGTGGTTAATACATCTGATTAGCACCCCCATCTCTACTGTATGAGCAAACTTTATAATTCACACACATAATATTCAGTGAATTTGGCTACAGGGTCAAACCAACCTGTAGAATAGCACCATAGACTCGGAGTAGCACCCGGCGTGGTTCCTCGGCCACACTGGCTACATGGGCTGGCAGCTTGCACATGTAAAGGAGATTACTCAGCCCGCCACTGCAAACATAATGTACAATGTTATATCCTCCTGGCCAAACAAAGAACCGAACACTACAGCATCAGGCAATCAGATAGGCTACTTCACAGTATTCAAATGACACCTTTTTAGAAAAAGCGCCGACATAATCGACATGATATTACCTTACGATGGAGATTTGAAAATCTGAATCGGGAATGGTCTTCCAAGAACCAGATAGAAAGTCTCTGCACCAAGCAAACGCCCGGTCCCTCGTCTCCCTGTCCACCTCTTCGGTTCGGCCGTCACGGTAGGACTCTGCCTCGGAGTCGTCATCGCCGTTTGATCCTTGAGGACTCGGAGCTCTCAGGCTACTTACGTTGGGGTGTAAAAGTCGATCGGGCTTGTTGAATTTTCCGACACAACCGTCTCCCGTCTGCATGGTGAGCTTTCCGACGAATCGCGAAGAAAACGATGTCGTAAAGGACTGACGACTGCGCCAGAATCGTGAAACCAGGTGGATGTTGTAGTTCGAGCTAGCTAAAAGATATAGCTTGACATAAGGGGAAGGTATGAATAACATTGGGACCGAATGATACCGTATTACGGTAATTCACTATTTCTTCCGCGTCTCCTCATGCAAATCAGTGTCATCTTAGACACGCCCCATGACATTCCCTGTCTGGCGTCATAATTATCCAATCAGTGTTCACTGGCTTGGACTCGGGCAGCAATGATTGGCCTTTGCTAGATTCTGCCCAGCGCCATGAGTAACCAGGAAGTTCGAGGTCGTAACATTTGTTGTGTGCTGCTGAGAACATGGCTGTGAAAGTGTAAAGCATGGTTATGAGCATGTATTTATAGCCACCTAAATGCACACATATTATTCGTTCACACATATTTCAATCTCAACGGACTCTCACGTTGTGTGTGTGTGTTCTGTGTTTAGTGATAAGTAAGGTGTTGTTATTGTGACTACCATCGCTCTCGGTAGGTTGATGGTTGCTGTGGTTACCTTCTTTGCCTCTCTGGTGTAGGGAGCCAGTGGACAGAGCTGAGAGGGTCGTCAGCCGATGTGCTTTGCCTCTGCAGGTTTGGTCTGCAGGCTTCATAAGGTGGACCACATCAGCCATTCTCGGTTTCTAACCAGCACAGGTAGGATTGGCGGGTTTTTGTTTCGTTGCATCTGTCCCTTATGGGCATGGTTTTATGTTGCACACCTTCGACTCATCCATTCGCTACACATTATATTAGTTATTTTGGATTAACACATATTTAACCCTTTGAATCATGTGTGGACTCCTTCTTTGTTATGATCCTTGAGCCTGATTGTAATATTATGTCATGCACATAAACAAACATGTATTATATGTAGAGAATGGCGTGGTTTGCCTGCATGTTGCCCCTCAATTAAAATCAGAGACAGACCCAATTGAGAGATTACACAGGACCTGAAGATTTATTTGAGTCACTTTGTTATCTGTCACAGACAAATATGAATGTTGCAGTAATAGCTTTAATTGCATTTGCGGGCAATCAAGAAGTTTGGGCTGGTGAGACGAACTGGACCTCCATACTGCTAACCAGGGCAGTGTTTTGACTGTACCGCTGCGTAACTTGGCCGGCCTCTCTCCCTGTGGGAGGTAGTTGAAAGAGTAGACAATGCCGGTCATTGCGAGATTAAAAGACACTGAATGCAGGTTATATCCTGTGAACAACCATATCTGTTTTCAGTCGCTTGAGATAATAACAATCAAAGGTTTCCTTACTCTTCCTGAAGCATGTGGGTTCACAATTGTCTCCGGCACTGGGCACACACACACACAACTGTGTTACAGTGAATGAACTTCTGGGAACAGAACATGTAGATTAGGCCTTTTTCAGACACTGGTGACTTGAGGTGAAAAATAAAACCAAACTGTTACAGGTCAGATGTATTACCTTTTGCTTCAGTGGACTTAGAGTGCTCTGATCCACGAATGTGACATCTTGAAAATGAAACGCTTGTAGTGAGGCGGTATTGCGACGCCAGAGACAGCTTCCAGTGCCGTCTGGTAATGGTCATCACGGTAGGGACAGCTGGGGAGGAGGAGAGAAAAGAGGCGAGTGAAAAAAATGAATGTTTCATCATCATAATCATTATCATCATGTGACTAGACTGGAGTACTTGAGAAGACTGGAGAAGTACTCAAACATGCTACTTTACTCATGCACTTCAAAGATAAGGCCTACTTGAAACTTCTATGCCCTAAAGCTTTTCAGCAATGCTTCAAGTGTAGGACATGGGTGGTTTGGCTCAAGTCTGCTTTGTTAGGCATACCCATCAATCAGCAAGTCCCACTAGGGGAAGCTGTATGGGTTGGGATTGGAGGTAGTCCAGCAGTGGCCTAGAATCAAGACCAGATTTGGGTCGGTCCTCTCCAGCAGTTGGATCCGAATGTAGACAGGATCCCTGAGGATCTTTACCACAGGGTAGTCGCCTTCGGTGTAGAAGGATCCATAAACCACGTCCTCTGCGAAATTGTCAAAAGTGATCAAACCGTATTTATCAATTATGTCCAACCAGCATTGAGGTCCAAATTAAATAAATACAACATTAAATATTAACATTGACTGAAAAGCATTTTTTTTCTCGTGGTGAAATGTCAATATTTCTTTCCACTGGCCTTCGTGACATCCCTTGAAGGTACACACTCCGTGTGCCAACTGTAGCTCCACCCGGATGGGTCCAAGGACAGCGATTGGTCGAGGAGGCGGAATAACAAAAACCTCAATGACCAGTGTTTTGATGGCGGTGCCAATATATCTACACTGGAAGAGCAACCTGAGAAGAACAGAGAGTGAGCAGAGTAAGACTCTTATCTTTATGTTTTCTTTGTAAGTCCATATTTGGAATGAAAGATTTGGTCACAATTCTGAGAACTCTTACTTTGGGTTGAATTACACAAGAGTTTGGCAGTCAGAGTCACACAGGACGGATATTTAAAAGTCAAATTGTAGCATATACCCTGAGAATTACTATTAATATCAAGGTTTTCCTTACAAAGTGCTTCACATTGGTAAATGAGGGACACGATTAACAGTGATAACAAGCACATGAGATCAAACAAATAACATAAAGTCACACTTGCACTATGAAACCACAGAGACCAAAACAATAAACCCAAGTAGATGCATACTAAACAGCTAACTAAAATGGTCAAGATTGGTTTTAAATGTATAAAATATAAGTACCCACTCATAGGTGGTATCTCTAGTGATGGAACCATAAGGCCCCACTCCCACTTCGTATGAAGATAACATTCTGTTCTCGTAGATCAACACACCAGGCTCTTCCTATGAGGAGTTTTCTGTTAGTTCTGAAGTTATCAGTGACGATCTCCATAATAACATTCAAATGAAAATAAGAGTCTGGTTACAATATCATAGTTGTGTAAAAGATACATTCATCAATTTGAAATGGAAAATAAAGGCCTATGGTAAATTATAAACAGGTAAATGACACCACAAATCGGTGAATGCATTGTGATATTCAAACATCCTCAACAACTATTTTGGTCACACATCAAATTGGCCTGATCAAATAATTCATGAATGGAGGACCATAACATCATAGCAGTACCGCAGGCAGTCACAGGGAACTGGTAGATAGCGAAGGCTGAGGTGCTGCCCACAGGTGTACAGCCTGGACCGGATCCAAGCAGCAACACTGATTCCAGGTCAATGTTTGGCAGTGTGGCATCTCTGGCCACCACCACAATGAACTGGGCGTCCTTGGTGCACAGTCGCTGGTGGAAAACCAAACGAGAAAAGAGGCACATTCAATGTCTCCCAGTTAATACAAGATTAGGGGTGTCTTGCAACACTTACCTGCCTTTCCGTAATAGCACATGCGTCCATCGAAGCAGCAGTTGATATTTCCACAGACGGGAGCAGAAATGTCCTGGGGCCCACACTGTATCTTGTAGGCAGCCTCCACCTCACAGCTCTGGGATGGCTCTGTAGTAAACGGAGTCTTTCCAGGCTGCTGCTGTTTTGGAGGAATATGCTTGGGCTGTTTGGGTTGCTGGGGCAGCTGGTGCTGCTGTGGCACGACCTTGGGTTTCTGGGTTGTCTGGGGCTTGACAGGAGTGTACTTAGGAGGCGCGGCAGGCCTGGGGGATTGCTTAGGAGGGTTGTATTGAGTCTAAGGGGCCTGAGGAGCCAGGGGCCGCTGAGGTGCAGGAGCCTGGTGAGCCTTAGGAACCTTAGGAGCCGAAGGAGCTGGGTTCAACGGGGGCCACTGTGGCACCAGAGGCTGAGGTGCCTGCGCAGACTTTTAGTAATTCTGAGCGTCAGCCAGGCAGTTAAGGGCCGCGGCCACAAGGCAAACAGAAGCCCATATTGTCTTCATGGTTCCACAGCAAGTGACTGAAAAAGCTCAGTAGATGCTGTGGAAAGTTTGTAGAAGTTTTGCTGGCTTTTACACAGTAACAGTTGGGTCATGCTGACTTGTTGGTTTTGCACAGGTGATTTGCTGACCACAGGTGCCAATAAAGTGGTTTCTGTTTCAGTGGCCTACTAATGGGTTAGGCTAATAAATAAACACATTTTTATTAACCTTATCAGAGGTAACATTTTATAAAACGTTTAAACATTTTATGTTTTGTATTACATTTAAAAACGAAAGGTTTCTTCTTATTTGTTGACATTGAGGAAATAGAATGTTTGGGAAAATAAAATGAGCTCCATTATAGCATCAGTCATCATTGATCTGGGTCACTTGAACTGATTAAACCGAATTCCAACCTTGATAAGGTCCTTGCGACCTGTTACCAAGTTCTAGATGATCAGCAATATTGACTCATGGACCTTCTAAAAAACGTTTGACGGTTCAAGGTATAGCTGATTGCAATAGTAATAAATAATACTTAGTAATAATATCCAAGAAATAACCTTTAGTTCATTGACATTTTGCATAGTAAATGCTTATCATTCCAGCTCCAGAAACCTAGGGCTATTTATGCATCTCTGGTAATATTTGTGTATGTCTTTAAGAACGCCCAAAAAGTATTTGTCATTTCATTGCTGCCATCATATTGCCTCAATTAAAATGCTGTTTCTTTGACCTGCACCCTTTAAACCTGGCAGAGACGTGGTCAGCAGAAGGGGCGGGAGAAGTTGTCAAGTCAACACCGGTGTTTGGCCTGTGCTGGTCTTCCACTGGCCTCACAATATCCAGTGAGCTCGTAGATCACTTGTTGTTGTGAAGACATGGTCATGAAGTAGAATGCGGTGTACCTGGTCACAGTGGCCATGCTTGGCCAGCTGTTTAATGCTCAATTTGTCAGAAGCAAGCCTGGTTACAATCCAAACAGAGTTCAAAAGCCTGCCAATACTCCACAGGTACAGGAGGCCAAGACAGTGATGTGGTCATAAGGTGGACCACATCAGCCATTCTCGCTTTCTTCACGCACAGGCAGGATTGGCGTTTTTTTGTTTCGTTTTGTTGCTTCTGTCCCTTATGGACATGGTTTTCTGTTGCACACTGTGGGAGTGTGTGTGGATGTTGGCTGGTTTAAGCAGCCTCACCTGGCCCGAGTCAGACTGATTGGAGTCTGGGGCTGGGTGAGGCTGCACACGTGTGGCTCATTGAGCAGTCAATGTGCACAGGTTAAACCAGCAATCACCGCACATACTCAGAGAGAGATCTCCTACATGGCAGCATGGAGCACCATCTGCATGTATCATTTTACTCAACCTTGGCAATAAACCGGTTTAAACATCACCACCCTGTGTCCATTTGTTTGGAGGAGCTCGAGGAAAGTCACCTATGTGGAGTGGGAAAAGCCACCTAGGTGGCGTGTAGTAGTAGAGTTTGCTACACACACGTTCCACTCATCCATTCGCTACACACTATATTTAATTTTGATTAATACATATTTATTTAACCCTTTGAATCATGTGTAGACTCCTTTGTTGTTATGATCCTTGAGCTTGATTGTAATATTGTCATGCACATAAACAAACATGTATTATATGTAGGGAATGGTGTTGTTTGCCTGCATGTTGCCCATCAATTAAAATCAGAGACAGACCCAATTGAGAGATGACACATGTTCAAGGACCTGAATATTTATTTGAGTCACTTGTTATCTGTCACAGACAAATATGAATGTTGCAGTAACAGCTTTAATTGCATTTGCGAGCAATCAAGAAGTTTGGGCTGGTGAGACGAACTGGACCTCCATACTGCTAACCAGGGCAGTGTTTTGACTGTACCGCTGCGTAACTTGGCCGGCCTCTCTCCCTGTGGGAGGTAGTTGAAAGAGTAGACAATGCCGGTCATTGCGAGATTAAAAGACACTGAATGCAGGTTATATCCTGTGAACAACAATACCTGTTTTCAGTCACTTAAGATAATAACAATCAAAGGTTTCCTTACTCTTCCTGAAACATCCGGGTTCACAATTGTCTCCGGCACTGGGCACACACACAACTGTGTTACAGTGAATGAACACCTGGGAACAGAACATGTAGATTAGGCCCTTTTCAGACACTGGTGACTTGAGGTGAAAAATAAAACCAAACTGTTACAGGTCGGATGTATTACCTTTTGCCTCAGTGGACTTAGAGTGCTCTGATCCACGAATGTGAACATCTTGAAAATGAAACGCTTGTAGTGAGGCGGTATTGCGACGCCAGAGACAGCTTCCAGTGCCGTCTGGTAACGGTTGTCACGGTAGGGACAGCTGGGGGAGGAAAGAGAAAGGAGGCGAGTGAAAAAATTGAATGTTACATCTTCATAATCATCATCATGTGACTGTAGACTGGAGTACTTGAGAAGACTGGAGAAGTACTCAAACATGCTACTTTACTCATGCACTTCAAAGATAAGGCCTACTTGAAACTTCTATGCCCTAAAGCCTTTCAGCAATGCTTCAAGTGTAGGACATGGGTGGTTTGGCTCAAGTCTACTTTGTTAGGCATACCCATCAATCAGCAAGTCCCACTGGGGGAAGCTGTATGGGTTGGGATCGGAGGTAGTCCAGCAGCGGCCTAGAATCAAGACCAGATTTGGGTCGGTCCTCTCCAGCAGTTGGATCTGAACGTAAACGGGATCCCTGAGGATCTTTACCACAGGGTAGTCGCCTTCGGTGTAGAAGGATCCATAAACCACGTCCTCTGCCAAATAGTCAAAAGTGATCAAACCATATTCATCAATTATGTCCAACCAGCATTGAGGTCCAAATTAAATAAATACAATATTCAATATTAAAATTGACTGAAAAGCATTTTTTTCTCATAGTGAAATGTCAATATTTCTTTCCACTGACCTTCGTGACATCCCTTGAAGGTACACACTCCGTTGGCCAACTGTAGCTCCACCCGGATGGGTCCAAGGACAGCGATTGGTCCGGGAGGTGGAATAAGCAAAACCTCAATGACCAGTGCTTCGATGGTGGAGCCAATATATCTACACTGAAAGAGCAACCTGAGAAGAACAGAGAGTGAGCAGAGTAAGACTCTTATCTTTATGTTTTCTTTGTAAATCCATATTTGGAATGAAAGATTTGGTCACAATTCTGAGAACTCTTATTTTGGGTTGAATTACACACGAGTTTGGCAGTCAGAGTCACACAGGATGGATATTTAAAAGTCAAATTGTAGCATATACCCTGAGAATTACTATTAAAATCAAGGTTTTCCTTACAAAGTGCTTCACATTGGTAAATGAGGGACACGATTAACAGAGTGATAACAAGCACATGAGATCAAACAAATAACATAAAGTCACACTTGCACTATGAAACCACAGAGACACAAAACAATAAACCCAAGTAAATGCATACTAAACACCTAACTAAAATGGTCAAGATTGGTTTTAGATGTATAAAAATACAAGTACCCACTCATAGGTGGTGTCTCTAGTGATGGAACCATAAGGCCCAACTCCCACTTCGTATGAAGATAACATTCTGTTCTCGTAGATCAACACACCAGGCTCTTCCTATGAGGAGTTTGCTGTTAGTTCTGAAGTTATCAGTGACGATCTCCATAAAAACATTCATATGAAAATAAGAGTCTGGTTACAATATCATATAGTTGTGTAAAAGATACATTCATCAATTTGAAATGGAAAATAAAGGCCTATGGTAAATTATTAACAGATAAATGACACCACAAATCGGTGAATGCATTGTGATATTCAAATATCCTCAACTATTTTGGTCACACATCAAATTGGCCTGATCAAATAATTCATGAATGGAGGACCATACCATCATAGCAGTACCGCAGGCAGTCACAGGGAACTGGTAGATAGCAAAGGCTGAGGTGCTGCCCACAGGTGTACAGCCTGGACCGATTCCAAGCAGCGACACTGATTCCAGGTCAATGTTTGGCAGTGTGGCATCTCTGGCCACCACCACAATGAACTGGGCGTCTTTGGTGCACTGAACAGTCACTGGTGAAAAACGAACGAGAAAAGAGGCACATTTAATGTCTCCAAGTTAATACAAGATTAGGGGTGTCTTGCAACACTTACCTGCCTTTCCGTAATAGCACATGCGTCCATCGAAGCAGCAGTTGATATTTCCACAGACGGGAGCAGAAATGTCCTGGGGGCCACACTGTATCTTGTAGGCAGCCTCCACATCACAGCTCTGGGATGGCTCTGTAGTAAACTGAGTCTTTCCAGGCTGCTGCTGTTTTGGAGGAATATGCTTGGGCTGTTTGGGTTGCTGGGGCAGCTGGTGCTGCTGTGGCACGACCTTGGGTTTCTGGGTTGTCTGGGGCTTGACAGGAGTGTACTTTGGAGGCGCGGCTGGCCCGGGGG
This sequence comes from Lota lota, assembly GCA_026745465.1. Classification (NCBI taxonomy): domain Eukaryota; kingdom Metazoa; phylum Chordata; class Actinopteri; order Gadiformes; family Lotidae; genus Lota; species Lota lota. The sequence continues at coordinate 7,815,502 of JACYXH010000216.1, read as the reverse complement.
ATTGCTTGGGAGGGTTGTATTGAGTCTGAGGGGCCTGAAGAGTCGGGGGCCACTGAGGTGCGGGAGCCTGGTGAGCCTGGGGAGCCTTAGGAACCTTAGGAGCCGAAGGAGCTGGGTTCAACGGGGGCCACTGTGGCACCAGAGACTGAGGTCTCTGCGCAGGCTTTTGGTAATTCTGAGCATCAGCCAGGCAGCTAAGGGCCGTGGCCACAAGGCAAACAGAGGCCAATATTGTCATGGTTTCACAGCAAGTGACTGAAAAAGCTCAGTAGATGCTGTGGAAAGTTTGTAAAAGTTTTGCTGGCTTTTATAACAGTTGGGTCATGCTGACTTGTTGGTTTTGCACAGGCCATTTGCTGACCACAGGTGCCAATAAAATGGTTTCTGTTTCAGTGGCCTACTAATGGGTTAGGCTAATAAATAAACACATTTTATTAACCTTGTTTGAGGTAACATTTTATAAAACTTTTAAACATTTTATGTTTTGTATTACATTAAAAAAACTAAAGGTTTCTTCTTATTTGTTGACATTGAGGAAATATAATATTTGGGGGAAACATTTAGCTCCATTATAGCATCAGTCGTCATTGATCTGGGTCACTTGAGCTGATTAAACATAATTCCAACCTTGATAAGGTCCTTGCGACCTGTTACCAAGTTCTAGATGGTCAGCAATATTGACTCAAGGACCTTCTAAAAAAACGTTTGACGGTTCAAGGAACAGCTGATTGCAATAGTAATCAATACTACTTTGTAATAATAATATCCAATAAACAATCTTTAGTTTATTGAACATTTGCATAGTAAATGCTCATCATTCCAGCTCCAGAAGCCTAGGGCTATTTTTGCAGCTCTGGTAATATTTGTGTATTTCTTTAAGAATGCCCAAAAAGTATTTCAGTCATTTCATTGCTGCCATCATATTGCCTAAATTAAAATGCTGTTTCTTTGACCTGCACCCTTTAAACCTGGCAGAGACGTGGTCAGCAGAAGGGGCGGGAGAAGTTGTCAAGTCAACACTGGTGTTTGGTTATAAAAGCCTGTGCTGGTTTTCCACTGGCCTCACAATATCCAGTGAGCTCGTAGATCACTTGTTGTTGTGAAGACATGGTCATGAAGTGGATTGCGGTGTACCTGGTTACAGTGGCCATGCTTGGCCAGCTGTGTAATGCTCGATTTGTCAGAAGCAAGCCTGGTTACAATCCAAACAGAGTTCAAAAGCCTGCCAATACTCCACAGGTACAGGAGGCTAAGACAGCCCAGGAGCCTATGGTCCAAAGCAAGGTGCCAGTTGAAGCTCCCCTCAGGTGGACATACCCCCAGGATC
>JACYXH010000216.1:7801675-7809175 GCA_026745465.1 Lota lota | reverse complement strand
TTGAGATGTTTAGAAAAAATACTTATATCTCTACTGCATCTGCTTTAACTAACTAGTAAGGCTACTTCTGGAGAGAAAACAATATTGAGTATATGTGTGTGTGTGTGTGTGTGTGTGTGTGTGTGTGTGTGTGTGTGTGTGTGTGTGTGTGTGTGTGTGTGTGTGTGTGTGTGTGCTTGTGTAAATAGGGCTGACTTGTGCATAAAGCAAGTGGTGTGTTGTTTGTGCATTAATTTATCTTACGTAACCCCACAACAGAGCCAGTGAGAAACATAATCCTGAATGGCCATTTCAAACACACAAAGAGAAACATATTGCAAAATATTTCTGAAGATTTTCGGCCTAAGCACACTTTGTCACATTGACAGCAGTTTTTTCATCTTTTGTCTTCATGTGAATTGATCTTGCACTGTACTGTATGTATTGTTTGTATGTCCTGTCTGGTATGTTGTCTTGCATATGGTTTTTATGATGGACTGAAAGTGTTTTCAATACCTGGCTGCAACCAAATTTCCCCTGGTGAGATAATCAGATTCAACTTGACTTGACTCGACTTGACTTTACTCTGTACCTGTCCTATATTATTAAAGTGTGATTTCCATCACTTGAATAAATCGGAATAAATGTCTGTCCCAAAATATATTTTTCAGAAAAGGCTACATATATTATTTTCATTTTTGATTAGCATTCAATGAGCCAGCGGGAGTCACCAGAGGGCGTTGAGAAGGGTGCAAAGAATACATCAAACACATCATCCTTTTAGTTTGAGTATTCCCCATTTCCCCCATCGCTGTGGAAATGTGTGTTCTTTAACTGTAATCATGTTTCAAATCTCATCGTCTTCAACAGCCATGACAACATGAATGTTGAGCCATGTTTATGTTTCAGTTAAATTCGTTGTGTCGTTGGTTAAAAACCATATTGTTGTTCAGACCAAATTATGTATGGCTTTTAATCCCTAATAACAAAAAATCCAATGGATTGCCTCGTCCCTAGAAATGGCTCCGCTATCCAGTTTTGAGCTGCCGCAAGTGACGTATGCTTCTTAAATTGATGAAATCATGACTCATACAGAAGTAGGTCATATGCTGGTCCTGGTAATCAGTCATGTGGCCCTGCACATTGATTGTTGTAATGGATCCCAGTCCCACCAGCTGTGGCTAATGTTCACGGCTAATGTCAATGATGTCACTGTGCGCCGATGGCAGCCATTGTGAAGTCAGACATTTTCTCTTCGATTACCTGTGTGTGTGTGTGTGTGTGTGTGTGTGAGTGAGTGAGTGAATGGGTGTGTGTTTGTGTGTACTGTGTCTCAAAGGGTAAATGGCCATCAGCAACCATGAACATTATGGAAGTCAGTGAGAGAGACAGAGGGATATATATATATATCCCTCTGTCTCTCTCACTATATATATACTTACTCCAAAAATGTGCACATTGGTTACGAAATTCAGCCTTGAGCTTGTTTGGGATAAAGGGCATTGTCATGGTTTTGTGACCCACCCATCTTATAATTAATTAAAAAGATTGAAAGCAGGGGGTGGGGCTGTTAATGGCAGGGGCGGTGGTGTGAATGCATGGGTCAGCTGCAGTGGGGAATTACAGTACTCTGTCAGTCTTGTCCCGCCCACTATGACATCACCTGAGCTGGAAGATCATCCTGTAACATCACCATCATTCTCTAGATTAGAGATGTGAGCATGCTTGCTTGCTGTGTGTGTGTGTGTGTGTGTGTGTGTGTGTGTGTGTGTGTGTGTGTGTGTGTGTGTGTGTGTGTGTGTGTGCATGCATGTTCACATCCAAATGGATTTTGAGGAGAGGGCCTAATGATTTGACTCTGGCTGGGGTGTGTCACTATTTTAATGTAAATTAAAGAGACCTGCTGTTTGGAGGTTTACTTTAGATATTGCTTTGTTGCAGTTTGTTTGTTCACTGATATGCATTTGACCAAATGGGAAATGAATTATGTTGCAAAGCATTCTTCAGCACTGCAAGAGCACCACAACTATAGGCAGATGAGAAAATAAGCAATATGGGGGCTCTGAATGCAGTGCTACCAGCACTAGCAGAGCAGGGCAGACACAACAAGGTGGGCGCATGCAGAACGTAAGGAGTTTGTAATGCAACCACAGAATTCTGCATTGTAGGATGCATGAATAAACCTCTTGCACTGCAACCCCTTACTTTGGATGTAGGTGCAGTTTTCTATTTATGTACTTCATTTACTGGGAGATTACCTATCATAGGAATCCGTACTTACCACTGGCTTACTCCCTATTTATATTTTGGTATGTTTTTGTAGACAGCTTCCATGGAGACACAGGGCAACTGCTGCTGTGGTGTTTTTTAATAAGACAAACACACACACACACAAACACACACACACACACACACACACGCACGCATGCATGCACACACACACACACACACACACACACACACACACACACACACACACACACACACACACACACACACACACACACACTGCTACAAAGGGGTCAGTGAAGGCCTAGTTTGGACAAATATGTCGTTAACAATGGAAAGGATCATTTTATTTCAGGACAGTTAAGCAACAAAACTATTAAAGCTATTCAAGTAACTGGGTACCTGCCGACACACTTCAAGCAGCCATGCACACTAGGATAGCTTAAAGGTAATTACAACTCCCAGACAATAAAAGTAATGATGCAACTGTTTTATTCGTAAATCACACACATGATGGATTTTCACAAACCAACTTTTCAAATTGTGTGTTCAGAAGAAATCCTACACTCTGCTTCTCTCGGTTGAACCAAAACCCCAGAAAACTCAAAGGTGGAACTTTGAATGTGGACATTATTAACAAACATTTTCAAGACAGACAATTGATGGTTCCACTGCTCAGGAACGTCAAGAGCTGTTCCTAAAACGATTAAGCAGGCACAACATTGTTTGTGTTAGAAATGTGGTTAATGTGTCGATGATTGTTTTGGGGCCAGTGAGCGAGTGAGTCACGACAGCGCCGTTTAGGCGGCGGTGGCGAAGCCCACGCGGTTGTTGCTGCGGTCATAGACAGAGTAGTACTCCCTCAGGAAGACGTCGCCAAAGATCCACAATGGCTGTCCGTTCTGAGAGGGCAGGTAGGTGGGGCCGATGCCCACACTGCAGTACTGGTATCCGTTCTGGTTGTTCTGTGGGGTGCAGAGCAGCGTTCACATGAGACACACACGAGGATAACTGAATGACTTTGCAGGAGATGCTACCATACAATTTTACCTTATGTTGAATACAAAGATGGGCTAATACAGAGTGCAGCAATCAGTACCTGGATGATGTAAGCAGAGGGAGGCAGGGGCAGGGCCACTCCACTGATGACGAAGGAGAGAGTGGGAAGGTTGGCCACCTGGCTGCAGTCCACCATATACTGGAACACAAGAAAAGCCGTCTCAACACTATTGTCTATCTAGTGTGTGTGTGTGTGTGTGTGTGTGTGTGTGTGTGTGTGTGTGTGTGTGTGTGTGTGTGTGTGTGTGTGTGTGTGTGTGTGTGTGTGTGTGTGTGTGTGTGTGTGTGTGTGTGTGTGTGTGCAGGTATGGAAGACTCACGTCGCCATACTGGTTTTTCTGAGCTCCAATAGCTTGCATGATTTCTCCCATGTACTGCCCAGGGGCGGTCAGCGTGGACGTGCCGGTGTCCACAATGGACTGGCATCCCTGGGAGCACACACCGGTGCTTTGACCATTGATCTGGAACCTACAGGGAAAACAAAGCACTCATCCAATCCTGTCTTGTCTACAAAATTCACAAAGCTGTGGCGTACATTTCTTTGCTTATAGGGGCTTCCTGGTAAGACCCTGCAGACAAATGGGAATCCTTGATGTATTTATAATTTATAATATATAAGTCAAAAGCCAATACTGTCTTATTTGTGTCAAATGTTTTCATTTCTTATTGTTTTTAGTCATTCAATAAAACAAATGTTATATAGCTATAATCTAAAATAAAACTATTTACGATTGATGTGTTCCCAAATTCCTCAACAAAACATATTTTCTGTATATGTCCTTATTTGCACGTCTTTTGTATGATTATTTCATGCAGACTTGTTCGGGATCTATAGACTTTAAAGGCACTTACTCTTGGATACCAATCTGCCAGTAGGTCTGTGAGGTGACAGGGGTCCAGTAGATGGAGCCCTGGTACATGCTGTTATCTACTCCTCCCAAAGACAGCTCACTGCCCTGTTGTCCCCCCCTAGCGAGACAATAGGGTTAGCATTAGCTTAGCTTTCCAAACCTTCTCAAAGCACTTGGATAACTCTTGGTATATATGCTGGAAGAAATGCAAGATAATGCAGGTAATAGTAGTTTCTGGTGGTCATTTCCCAGGATGCAGTGTTCAGGAGGGTGAAGAGTGAGATCAAGGATAGTTCAATTTAGAAATGAGTTTGTTAGGTTTACGTATTAATAGTTCAAAATGTTTAGATGTAGCCTATGTAAGGGCAATGATACGTTAAGGCTAGGGTCAGGACATTTTGTAGTGGCTGTGATACCTGGAAAGGTAGAAGGCGAAAATGTTAGCCTGCAGCAGGTTATAGGAGATAATGTTGTCAAAGACTGGGGTCTCTCCGCCAGAAGCGATGCTGGGGAAGGCCAGGCCGAGGATTCCGTCAAATGCGGCTGAAGCGAAGGGCTGAGTTGGCTCTTGGGTGCTCAGTCCGATCTCCTGGTGTGGGATCACAATGCCTCCGACCTGCAGGTCAGCATCACAAATTAGCACCACCAATAGAGTTCAGTCAAGACACACAGGGGTGTAACGGTGGTATGCAGTGAGTGATACTTCGGTCTAACCTGCAGAGGATTTACTTAAAGATCAGATTTAAAATGTTTTCTTCTCCCAGAATTCCATTGTCATAAGAGCTTCTAAAATATATAAGCAACCAATATGTGCACTTGTAAGATAGATAGTAAGCTAATAATGTAACATATATGAATATGCATTTGAATTGTTGACACTGTTCGCTGTAAACACTTACATTCACGGTGTCATATCCAAAGACGCCATAAAGGCTTCCGGCTCCGTAGGGGATATACACAGTCTGTCCGTTGACTGAGTATGTAGAGGACTGCTGGGGGTTGAACTTTGTGTGCACATCTGGAAAAGAACACAGATTAAGTTAAAAATTTCAACCAGTGCCATGCCGTTTTAAATTTCATTTTTTGTTTGTTCTTCATCCTCTTAGCCAATGGTTAGCTACTGTATAGACCAACCAGTCATTATGTGTGATAGTATTCAAAATCCTGTGTAGATATATGCAATCTGCTAAACATACAAGCACCATTTAAGTATTTTTTAGTTATACCATTTTATTCTCAACCCAAATGTATCATTTTGTCTCATCCGCTCTACTTCTGTACCAGTCACACACAAGACACACTCAAGATCTACAAATAATCATATGGATGCTTTCTGTTCCTTTTGAGTTTGACTATCTCCACGTTAGTACAGAATTCACTCCTTCCCTCTAGCCCACCTCCTGAGCTGACTAACTTCACCATTGGTTATCTTTTAAGTTGCATGGGTTATTCAATGGCAAATCCACTGTAATTATCCACTGTATTCATGCAGCGCAATTCAAGCCACTTTTGCCATTCAAAGGGCTTCGAAATGTCCTCAGGTCTTCCACTAATACACAGAGGGCCATGTCCACCATGCAAGGCCCCTCAACCAGTAAGCAACCCATTACACCCCAGTCGCCACACGGGCTTGCGCCACCTGCCCTAAACTAGTTGCTGGTGGGTACTCACTGCAGGCCTGGGTGTTGCAGTAGGAGGAGTCCACCCACAGGTTGGAAGAACCGGTATCAAAGAGAACCTGGAAGGACTGGGGGGGAGTGCCGATGCTGATGGGTCCATAGTAGGTGGTCTGCAGAACACACAGTGGGGATTTTTACAAGTATTGGCTACTGTATATATTCTTCTATTTACCCTTTTAATATGAAATAGCTGCTGTGGCCGGGCAAATTGAGCTCACTAATATAAGCATTGTAAATGAAAATGAAAATAATAAACATAAGAAGCATAGGATCAAATGGAATCTGTTGCAGCGTGTGCAGTGGTCTTTAAGAGCGCGTTCCTACGTCTGCGTAGTTGTTGATGTACATGCTGGCGGAGCCGGCAAACTCGGTGGGCTGGTACTTAAAGGCTGGGTCCTGGTAGGGCAGACGGATGCCCTTCTCCCTGAGGGCTTCACGCATCGACTTGTGCTTACTCAGCGGGACCCTACACAAGCACACGTGAACACACACACACACACACACACACACACACACACACACACACACACACACACACACATTTCCATTGGAAGTCAAAATAAGTAGACTTTACCTTAGCGGTGACCATTAAGAAGAAGAGTGAGGGTCGTTTGGATCAATGTTTCGTTTTTTGGTTACCTGACGAGTCCCTCGGTGAGCACCGCACCCAGCAAAACAACAATGAGAAACTTCATGGTTCTGCCACTGGCCCTGAATGGATACAGTGCAGTGGGCTGCCCATCGGAGCTTTTATAGGATAGATCAGGTCCCTTATCAGACCTGCCACTATCAACTCATATCTGCTGAGACAGGGTGACCCTCGTGGGTTTTTCCTTGAACAAAGTGCATTCAAGTCTACAGTGAAAAAACTGCTTGTTTCGTGTGATAGTAATCATAAGGAAAACACCTTGAAAAGTATTGACGATAACAGCAGTTAACTATAATATTATTAGCGGGAAAGAAGAAATCTAAGCAGATATTGTTTTGGATATTATGCATAATATGCAAAAATTGCTATTGGAAATGTAATGTTTGTATTTTAATATGGATGTTTTAAAGAACAACGCAATGGAAAATGTTTCAAGTATTTAGATGTTTTTATTAATATGTAGTAAAATAAAATGTAATGTGCAATGTAATGTAACATTTCTTAGAAAGACTAGAAATGTGGCAAACAAATGACTGTTAAATGTAAATGAGCGAATGTATTGCCACAGTTGGTTATAATGTCTGCACCAAGGTCAAGTGTAACAATGTGTTTACTTGATACTTTCCAAGTGGAAAATATGCTATCAGAATATAGATATCGACCACAGAACATATTGCTCTATTTAAATAGTGTTATATAACTTGGTTGTATTTGATTTGCTATTATTTCAGATTGGAAAGTCATGTATTAAACAGTATAAGACCATGCTTTTGTTATATGATCTATTATATTATATTACATCAATATGTATCATACCCATTCTTCCCTTCTCTGATGGTCTATTGGCCTTGTGTTACATATACCCTATGCTACAGCAGGAAGTCTTCAGTATAGTCTGAACCCTAACAAACCAGCGCCAAGTTTGATAAACTCTTCTTGTGCTTTCAACACTTGAACACATTTTGTATTTCAACCAGGTTGATCAAGGATCTCTTCCGAGGAGGACCTGACCAAATAAGCAACACTTTAAAACATACACATAAACAACAACATA
>JACYXH010000216.1:7734175-7796675 GCA_026745465.1 Lota lota | reverse complement strand
TGTATTTATCTGCTTTACATACAGACACACAATGTGCACAGCAATTTCCAGTCTGAACTAAGGTGCACTCTGGGGGTGTATTGAGGTGACACAACATACCTGACCCCCGGCCTGTTTGTGTGTGTGTGTGTGTGTGTGTGTGTGTGTTTGAGTGAACGCACACGTGCAAAACCTCTCTTGCTGTACAGCTTGTATGTCTACAGTCAGTGTGCTTATATCTTCCATTCACGAAAGAAGATTAGATTCCGTTTTCTCTGTGTCCACAGAACAAAATGATTTAGGTGATTATGTGGGGAGGAGAGGGTAGGGATTGCATAGACCCTGAGGAGATGGACACACAATACTCTTAACACAGGCTTGACTAGGTTTTCTTTCTATTGAGTGTGACTGACCTTCCCCTCTCTCTCTCGCTCCCTCCCTCCAGGACTGTCTGATTCTGGAGAAGAATGAGATGCACCATCCAGTGTGCTCGTTCCAGGATGACTTCCAGGAGTTTGAGATGATTGACGACGAGGATGAGGAAGAGGACGATGAGGACGACGAAGACGACGACGACGAGCTGGATCCAGACGGGCCTCCCTCCCCGTCCGCCTCCCCTCCAGCCTCCCCTCCTGCCTCCCCGACCCTCGGTACTCTGAAGAGCAGACCCACCACGCTGAACCTCACCACGGCCGTGTCACAGGTGAGCGAACCCGCCACTTGTCCCCAATGGACACCCAGGATGAACTCAGAAGATGGGAAAAGAAGGTTGTCTGGCAACTGGAGGGTTTGATCCTAGGCTCTTTCTGGAAGCCTACTCTTCCTGGAAGACAACCAAACCTAACCGCCTCCCATGAGTTGGTTGTTGCCTTGCATGGTTGAAAGATGCCAGAGGGATGTACATGATGTGTGTGTATGAATAGGCTAACGTCCGCAGTCAATAGATCCTTTCCACAGACGTGTTATCGCAGGACATGGTGTCGCTCATAACACAAATTATGGGTCTGCTACTTTTATGTACCAGGGCACATGGTTGCCTTCGATGATGCATCTGTGAAAAGGGTTTATTGTGGCCAAAAGACGGTTGAAAATTCTATATTATTAAATTCTAAATTCTCTCGGTTTGAATTATCTATTTAAAGCACAGTGAAAGTAAAAGTCCCCTTTCTTGCTTCCCTCCAGGATTCGTTAAACAACAACAGCAGTCTATCCCCAAAGAAAGGCAGCTGGCAGGACTCAATACGTAATCCTATTCAGCAAGGTAAGGCCAACATGTCATCAATAATACATCACTTTTGTTTCTCATAGCGCTTTACTAAGTACTAAACGAATCAATGGCCCAAGCAATAACATGAAGCTCACCTCTCTATCCACAGGTCGTCTGTCTCCGAACCACTCTTGTCTGGATGACGGCATCCATGTGACCGGCCAGTGCCCAGCCGCTCCGGTGTCCCAGGCACCAGGGTCACAGAGCAAAGGTACTCCCCCAAAACAGGCAGGGGAGGGCAGGCTCACCCAGTCTCCTCACAGGCCCCTTCTCTGCGACATGGAGGGCAACAGGCGCGAGAGGCCTGAATACGGTAAAAAAATGGCCGACCCACTGAGTTCAGAGCCGATACCGTTACAGTAGCATAGAGTGTTGTTGTTGTTATTGTTGTGTGGTGGTGTGCCGTAACGTGATGTAAAGTGATGTGGTTGTGGTTTGGTTGGTTTGTTGGATACATTATGTGATATATTGGTTTCAGCAAAGATTATGGGAAACTATATTAGTGTTTACTGGGGATCTGAAAATATAGAACAACAAATAAATGCACTTGCTGAACTCAGTATATCTACAGCTTCCCCTTTTCATTCCATCTTGGTTAGCCATTGAGTTGGCCATCAGTTTACTGTATACAGTTAAGGAAGTCTGCAAATGTTGAGGTAATCATTTACTTCACCCTAGTCTCTCTTTATCTGAAACAATCATTGAAAAGAAGATCAATCACTCATCGATGTTTCTCATTAATTAAATAAAAAAACAGTTATACCTTATGCACATATATCACTTATGTGATTTGATGCTGAAAATGAAATAACTATGTCCTAATAGATGATATGGTTACCCTCTTTTATTGACTCCTGTAAACAGAAGATTTGTATCTCGCCTTTACAACTTCTCCATCGTCCCTTCCATCATCCGTACCTCTGTCAAATGTTCTGGCTGCTACTCTCGATCACTCATACTTTGGTGATGATCTATTCTTCCTTTTTTGCACCTCTCAAAGCATCTTTCAGATCCAATCAGCTCTGTGTTTCTCTTTTTTTGTCTTAATCTTTAACCTCATAGGGTCATTTGGCCAGCATAAATCCAACACCTGTCCAGGGGACGTCTCCAAGACCTCCCCTGAGCCCCTGAACCAGACGTCCCGGGTTCCCTCCGTTGACGAGAACTCTCAGTGTTCAGACACAGAGGTCGACCGTGACCTCATCAATGACCACAATCACAAACACCTCAACCGTCGCACCACGGACACCTACACGGTCACCAGTGAATCAGGGATGGAACCGGAAAACGACCTGGATCTGGATGCGACCAGCCACTGTTTGTCATCCACTGCGCCCATCGGAGGCAATGACGGCGCAGACACGCCCTTGTCTGATGAAGAGCTGGATAAAGACTTTGACGTGGAGTTCATGTGTAAGGAGACCTACAACCTGGTGTGTAAAGAGAACCATCGCTCTTCATATGTGGAATTTCCCTGCATTGAGCCCTTGGAGGCTGCCTCCTTCTCTAGCTACATTTCTCCTGAACACTCTGATACCCTCGACCAATCCAACGGTTCAAGTGCTCTGGGCGCTGCACATGATGATGTTGCTGCCAATGACTCCACCTCCCCATCTTCAGACCCTGGGATAGCAGATATGAACACAAAGCGAGGCTATGTCACAGACCAAGACCAGGACCTTAGCTCTCCAGCTTCAGACTCTGACGTTGAAGGGGAGCTGGAGGCAGCATTTGCGTGTGGGGGCCATTTGGTTTCCAATATGATTTCTTCCATCTCAGAGACGGAACTTGACCTGACGAGTGACGACAGTAGCAGTGGACGCTCATCACACCTTACAAACTCTATTGAGGAGGCCAGCTCTCCCACATCGGACCAGGAACTGGACCCAGACACCGAGCTCGAGCAGGACAGTGGTATTGTGGGGATGAAGGCTTCGCTTATTCTTGGGCAGCCTGATCCGATTAAAGTAGGGTATTCTCTACCGTCTCCATCGCCCCTGGCCTCCCCTACTTTGGCTACCCCTTCTCCGGTTGACTCACCTATCCAGCCACTAGGATCCTATGACGATGGCCAGGCTCTGATGGGCCTACGGAGTGTGGATGATGACCTGCAGTTTGAACACCAAGCAGACCCCGATGAGACTCTCCCTACAGGCCAGCAATCTGAGGACAGCTTCTCCAGGCAGATGGTGCTTGAAATAGAGCCAGACCATAGCCTTGAGACCTTCAAGCGCTCTTTCTATCTGCCAGTTGGTCCCAGACTCATGCCATGCACTGACGACTATGGCACCAGCGAAGGAGACTCAGATTCAGAAAGTGAAGATGAGCTGAGTGAGAATTCTGACTCACCCTGGCTCCTTAGCAACCTCGTCAACAAGATGATATCTGAGGGCTCTTACCCAATCAGCTGCCCAGAAGAATGCTTCAAGAGGAAACTTTCAGTATCTGACACCATCTCACCATCCTCAGACATAGACGATGATGATGACAGAAGGAATAAAGCAGGAAGGGGGGGATTACAGGAAGGAGGTAAACCAAGTGAAGATCTAAGAGAGGATGTGACACAGACAGAAGAAAGGGGGAAGAACACCAAGCCTGGTCTACATGTAAGCGGTCACACTGGTAACAGTGGGACTCCAGTAGATGTGGACTCATGCACCAGCAACGCAAGGGAAACAACAAGAGGCTCCGTCTATAACCATTGCTCAAAAGACTCTGACAAGAACCTTGCCATGAAATGGTCCAAAAACGACAGGAGACAAGAGGAATGGGGTGAGGAGGACGTCCCAGAACCGAACAATGACCTAATGATGCACGAGGGACAGAAAGAGCTGGACTCTCCTAGCCTGACTGAGAGTGTTATTAGTGACAAGGACGAGGGACGAGAGACAGACCCCAAGCCCACGGGTCGCAGTTCTGCCTCCCTGGAGCGCATTACCGAAGTCAAACAGAGCTTGACCCTTGACATCCCCACAGCCCAAACCAACCGATGCTTCAGCCTCAGTTACTCCACAGATAATGATGAAGAGGACGTTGATGAGGACTCTTCCCCGTTCCTTACCGACTTGAGGAAGCAGTCAGCGTTCGGGGGGAGCAACCTGTATCTGGATAGTTCACCTCCAATCGATGAGAGCGTTCAGAACCGTCCCTTTTCAGACCCAGACCTGTGTGACAAAACCCTTGCTCAGCGGCAACAGTCAGATGATGATGGACTGGCCTACGACTCCATGAAGTACACACTTGTTGTGGATGAGAACACCACACTGGAGCTGGTCAGCCTCAGAAGGTATGGAGGGTTCCATATTTACTTTGCACTGTGATGAATGTAAACGATAAAGAAGCATTATAATACATGAGTAATACATTATTTCTCTACTTTGCACCTTGAAGTTAGTAAAACACTACTTTCCACCACAGGTGTACCTCTGTTCTAAGCGATGACAGTGAGTTGTCCACACTGTGTGACGAAGAGCCCCTGGGGACAGGTGAAGCTGGCTATGGCCTCAGGGATGAAGAGGTGCGGGCAGAACTTCTGAGTTCTTCTGAGGACTCTTCTCCTGAAGCAGACTTGCCCTTCTCCAAGAAGTTCCTCAATGTGTTTGTCAACAGCACATCCCGTTCCTCCAGTAAGTCACAATCCAATAGCACAGTGAATTCTACAGCTTACTGGAAAACTATACTGATTTTGAAACAGTTCATGTCAAAGTAATTGAAATACTTAGCTTGCATAATGGGTGTTGGCTTTAGGGATTTAGCTTGGAGTCATCATTAGTCCTACTAATATCAAATCAGAAACCTCAGTTTGAATTAGAATTCAGCCCAGCTCTGTCAGCATGGTGCATAAGCACATGAGCCACACATGGCAGGAAGCCAAGTCCGCACTTATGCGAGGACGCTAGCTCCCAGTGAATCTATCCTCAATCAATGCTCTTCCTCTGGGATACGCATCATCAATCAATGTTGTTTTACATAATATAACAATAAAAGGATTATAACTGAGGCATTGCCCTCTCCTCTTTTTAACAAATGTACCTTTAATGAGTCTAGAAGAAGGATTAGCTAAGATCAGAGACGTTCATATAACTGTAGCAGAAGGAGAGAAAGTAACTCCTAGCCTTTGAAAGACAAAACACTTTTAACTGAAACAGAAATAATATTTTCAAATTTCATTGCAGGCACTGAATCCTTTGGACTTTTCTCCTGCACGATCAACGGAGAGGAAAGGGACCAGACACACAGAGCTGTGTACAGGTAACATCCCATGTTACTTCAATAAAACTCCACTGTGTAGGGCTCAGTGAGTGCCTCACTGAGCCCTGCCTCGCAAGAAGCCCCGACACATATAGACACAGATAGACATACATAGACATAGACCGACCCACAGAGAGAGTGACCTGCAGATAGAGCGTCCCACATCTTGATGAACTATTTCCCCCTTCAAAGTTGTATTTAGAGTTTTTGTATTGAGAGCTCTTATCTTATATGATTTGTAAAATAACATGTCATGCAAGAACCTAATGATTATCAGAATCATAATAATAATGAAAAAAGTATGTGATTATTGAAATGTATGAGTAGTTTCTGAAAATGTGACTTTACTAGACTCACTATTGTTCAACGCTGCCACCTGCAGGTTCATTCCCAGACATGCAGATGAACTTGAGCTGGACGTGGATGACCCCTTATACGTAGAGGAGGAGGAGGATGACTACTGGTATAGAGGATACAACATGCGCACAGGGGAACGAGGCATATTCCCTGCCTTCTACGCTCATGAGGTCATTGGCCAGTCGAAGGAAACATTGGGTGAGTCTTGAAGAGCAATGTCTTAAACAAGTAATCTGTATATCATTTGTTTCATGGCTTCTGTCATGTATATTTAATATTTTATTTAATGTGTGTGTGTTGTGTGTGTGTGTGTGTGTGTGTGTGTGTGTGTGTGTGTGTGTGTGTGTGTGTGTGTGTGTGTGTGTGTGTGTGTGTGTGTGTGTGTGTGTGTGATAAAGGTGTGAAGAGGAATCCAGCATGGATTGAGACTTTCAATGTTCAGTTCCTGGGTTCGGTTGAAGTACCTTTTCACCAAGGCAACGGCATTCTCTGTGCTGCAATGCAGAAGGTATGTTGCTACTGGTTCATGTCTGCCTATTTCCCTCTTAGACATCCCATAGAAGGATGGATAGCCACTGGGTTTTAGTTAGTTTTTCCTTACCCATTTGAGGACTTAGTGTAAGGAGGTGCTACAGAGGCGCTATCCTAGGACACATAGGTGTTGCTCATAACACTAATTATGGGGCTGCTCCTTTTATGTACCAGGGCATGGGTAAGAACCATGCCCTGGTATATAAAGGAGATCCATAGTTAGGGTTATGAGCGACACCTGTGTTTGTCCTAGATGACGCCTCTGTAAAAAGGGTCTTGTGAAGCAATTTACAATTAGTGCCTCACAGTCACCCATTCCGTTAGGATTAGGTATCTTGCACAAGGGATGCCTCGTCCCTTCGCTAGGAGGAGCCGGGGATCGAACCAGCAACCATCCGTTTGCCAGATGACCTGCTCTACCTCCTGAGCTGCTGCCTTTATAAAAAGCTTTACAGATAAACTTGACTAATCAGAACACCAGGAACATACCTGTGCCACAACAAAGATTATAAATTGTAACCGAAACAATGGTTGTTTCTGTTAGATTGCTATATCGAGAAAGAGGACGGTACACGTCCGGCCTCCGTCTCTGTGTGAGCTGGAGATCAGCCTACAAGGAGTCAAGCTGATCATGAGCCTGGAGGATGAGTATGACACGCTGGACGAGGTGAGAGAGATGAACTCATATTATAGTGACATCATGATCTATTTGGAATGAAAGGTGTCTGCCTAACATTTATGATATATGATGAAATAGAGGATGGAATAGGAGTAAGTTTGGGCTGCTTCTGTTTAACAGAGCAATACTCAATTACAGCGAAATAACCGTTTATTTGGTGTCGAAAATATTTTGCATATGCAAACAGCAAGTATATGCAGTTTGATATAACAGACCATGCTTGTCTGCTAAGTCTCCCTCTCACGGTTCCTGCACATCGCCCCAACCAACACTAACAAGCCCCACCAAACATCGCGCCCGTTTGTCTTTGGAGGTTGTTGGCTGTTGTCAGATTAAGTGTTTGGTTGGGGAACGTGGACTTGAAACATTCTATAGTTGGGTGTTGGTGTTTGTAGGGACAGTGTGAAAGCACCACATGGCTAATACTGATATCTTCCCCAAGGGATATGTGAACAAGGAACATACAATATCAACGCAAATGGGTTTATTAGAAATCATGGTCTAATTATGATATTGTAGCTTTTTTACACATCAGGAAGGGTACTATCGCTTCAATCCAGTCTCTGCTACTCTGAAATATATCTCAACATAACCTCATTCTTTGATATTTAATGTTATTTTTTCCCTCTAGTTCGACAGATGTAGTCACTTCTTCCAGATGAAGAACATCTCCTTCTGTGGATGCCACCCTAAGAACAACTGGTAAATCACTGCATAAGCTATGCTAGCCGCTACTTAGCCCTGTCTTTCTATTTTACTGAGCTTTTCCTTCCGGAGCATCGCCAGTTGCATCATCTTGTTTTCCTTCTTCCACAGTTACTTTGGCTTCATCACTAAGCACCCAATGCTGAACAGATTCGCTTGCCATGTGTTTGTATCCCAGGAGTCAATGCGGCGTGTAGCAGAGTGTGTTGGGTGAGTCATCATTACAGATATGCAGGACAAAGCACTTTTCCAGATGGGTTGTGAACCAAATCTAGCCATCTATTTGAAAATGATTCTGCCTTTTGCATTTGTCACTCTAATGACAACAAATAACATTAATAATATGAATAATCACAATAATAATTACATTTGATCTAGTATCACACATTGTGTGTGTGTGTGTGTGTGTGTGTGTGTGTGTGTGTGTGTGTGTGTGTGTGTGTGTGTGTGTGTGTGTGTGTGTGTGTGTGTGTGTGTGTGTGTGTGTGTGTGTGTCTGTCTGTCTGTTCGTGCATATGTGTAGGGCTGCAACTAACGATTATTTTCATAGTCTATGTATCTAATGATTATTCTTTTGATTAATCTATTCATCATTTAGTCTGTAAAATGTCATAATAAATAGCAAATGCTATCGCAAGTTACCAGAGTCCAAAATGACTGACGAGCAGCCAAGAAAAACTAAATTATTCCTTTTTATAATGATCCATGAACCAAACATTTGAATTGAACTGCAATATAAAGCAGCAAATGTATTTTGTTCTTGATCAATTACTTTAACAATTAATTGATTATCAAAATTAGATTTGATGCATTTTCTGTCGATCGACGATTCACTAACAAATCGTTGCAGCCCAGAATATATTTGTGTCCCCTACAGTGTGTATATTTGTGTGTATGTGCGTACACATTAATACACGTGGGAGTGTTACAGAGGTTAAACAATGATTGCCAGCTCATCTTGAGGCTTGCTAATCTTGACCTGTATTGGGGGGATAGAGGATGACAAAGGAGCTGAGAAATAAGCAATACAGAAGCAGAAAGGACAGAAAAAAACACCAGCTCTTTCTTCTGTGCTGTTTTTCAAAGACAGAATCTAATGAAATAACAATTCCCTACATTACCTCTAACAGATAAAGTAAAAGATAATTAAAGCTGTTTGGCCTGGAAAATAATTAGAATATTCAAGCATTTTGAACAGGACCTACCAGGCTTTTCACTGTAACTCAATGCTAAACTCAGATGAGTGTCTTAAGGAAGGGATGAATGATTCCAGATTTGTTCCATGCAACCACATTTATGGAATTGATAAAAAATTTAACTTAAGTTTTATCTTTCCATCATCTTGGATATGACAAACGGATTCAACCAAAATAATCAAACACATTGGTAATGACAGGCTTTTAAATAAAAAAAAATATTTACAAACTCACTACATTAAAAAGTTTATTCGATTCCGAAGTTCGGAGTCGACTCCAATTCCGTTTTCTTTTTAGGATTGATTCTCCGAATTAGCGTGATGGAATCAAGAATCGAGTCTTTTAGAGTAGTCTCTCCATCACCCTAACTCCAGGACTGATGAGAGGGGTTGAGAGGCATCATAACGTCATACATGCTCTCTTGTATCTACAGGAAAGCCTTCCAGGAGTACTACCAGGAGCATCTGGAGTACGCCTGCCCCACTGAGGACATCTACCTTGAGTAGGGTGGTTTACCACGGCAACCTCCTTACCGCGCTTCACACACTCCTCCACAGCTTGTGTACGTTTCGCGATTTGGCCACCAGAAGGCGCTGCTGCGGCTGCCGGGAAACGGGATACATTCCTCACTGTAAAATACTCCCACCCCCCAAACCTGGGACGGTTCATTTGATTTCTACAGTATGCAAGACCATTGGACTGATTACGCACATATATTCATCTGTTTATTTTCCATCATCTTGATGGATGGATTACTTGTTTCTTTCATCCTTTTCTATTATATGAAACGAAGAATCTGAGCACCTTTTTAATTTGTAGATTTATCTTCCATTTAGAAACAACATATGAGTAATGTATCCTACTAAGGCTGTTTCATCTCTCTGTGCATGTTAAGTAGGTTTAATGCACAGACACAGCCAAATCGACCCTTACAAAACACAAAAGACAGACAAACAGAAATCATCTCCACAAAAGGAAATTGTGTTGAATTGATTTGTTGGCAGTTGGTGAACTGTAAATATGTAATTGTTCAATACTGACAAACTGCTAGTTTGATTTCTACTCATGGGGACATTGGAGCAATGTAGAGAGGAATACAGTGAGCAGTCTTTTGTCCGAGGTTATGAGTGCATATTACATGTCATGTATGTTGTAAATATATGTATAGAAAGTAGAAACATTGGTTATGCAGGTATCACTCGTAACAAATAGGGAGAGAAGGGAATGGTGGAGGTAGAGATATTATTATAAATGGCGTAAAGCGTAGCTGAGGGATTTGAGACGTGATGATATAACAAACAAGAAGTATTTACGTAGTGCCCACTGCGGTTGTCATCCGATGTATGAACAGAGGCTGTTATGCCAAACATTGGCATTGTTTAGAAAAGCAGACAGACTCCAACAAGATATGATGAGTTGGACCTCAAAAAAGAAAAACTCCAGACAACTTGGACCTCATCACTCCCACAGATAATCTTTGAAATCATGTTTAAAATGAAACGACAACTGTCTTTTACCCTTTCACTTGTAAGTGAATCATACTGGAAACGCATTCGGGCCGCTGTCTAAAAACTGGTTGCAAATGATCAAATCCTCAATCCTTCGACGACTACTCCTGTGTTTCGTCCTGTTCTGCTATGTTTGATCAATTGCTTTCAAACCCATGAATCATGCACCAGCTCAAACTGCTTTATTTGACCTTCAAAGTTGACTTGTTTCATCATGGGAAACTTTGCTGAGAATTGCAATGTTTGATAGGCTCAGTAATCCATAGGCAAGAGACCATGTGTTGCACAATTCAATGTGACGTTCAGGTAAAATAAATACATATGGAAGCCATATTACCACTGAATTAATGACTGACTCTTCTACAGAGGACACGAGATTGACTTGTTCAGCAAGACTGTAGTCCTACTTCCACTAGTGTAGGGCCATGTGTGTAGTAATCCAACTGTGATGGTGTTTAAAGACTTATGTGATGCCAAACCCCCAAAAGGTGATGATTTATTGGATGTGAGTTTGTTCCTTTTAACATAATCGTTGTCTACTCCTCATTCATTCTTGTATGCAATACACACAAATCAATGATTTGGGGTGGCTAATTCGTATTGAACTCAATGCAATGCATTGTGTCTCCTAACAGGAATGTCATGGGTTCATTAAAGTTATAGTCAATAGATAAACATGTTATGTTAGACTCAAATTCCAACCCATTGCTGCCCTCTGTGACCATTTGAAGAAAGAATAGTTGAGACAGTTGGACCGGCAAGAGGGAGTTATGGCGTTATTTACATGTGTCAGTTAGATTATGTATATATGGATAGTGAATCGAAAAGTAAGTGCTGTGTCATTTATGTTAACTATGTTATTGAAATAAATATGTACATTACTTAGAAAATAATTTAGAAAAATTGGAAAAAAAATTGCAAGAAAGAAAAATATGAAAACGTATGTGATCTGCAATCATTTTAGTTCAGTGTCATGTGCCCACGCAGCATTTATTAATACAGTGTCCGTCACAAGGGCTGTATTTTCAGTACCTGGTAATTCCAAAAACTCTATTGTATAACATGACCACATAAATACTGAACAATGTGCTGTTAGAGAGCTGCTTTAAGATAACCATGATTGCATTCTGCCAATTATAGCTAGCGCTGTTGAGCTCCGAACACACGCCTCTTCTCTGATCTGTACCTCTTTGTTTTGAGTTTATTTTTATATTTTACATTGTAGCTAACTGGCACTGTTGTCTGACATAGCTATGTAAGCTAACCTCTGAGGAACACTGGCATAACTTCTCTAAATCCCACATTACAATAACAGTTATATCAAACATTTGACTTTATAACATATACACAAATTCTTCACTGTATACCTACGGCAAATCAGTATGTGACAGAACAAACATATCCCATCTTGTATCTTTAAAAAAAACAAGGACTTGTAAAATTGAAAGTAAAAAAATGACAAAAAACATTGCCTTGTCATGGGTTTGGTTCTAATGAATAAAATATATGCTTGATGTCCAAATTATTTGTCATTTATTTTATCATTGCAAAACGCAAAGTACATTGCCGAAAATATTCTGTGAGCCATTTAACAGAAGTGAAAATGATGTATACTTTGAACAATAATGAGCAAAACATACTCGGTTACAAAATAGCACTATTTGCAGTGCTGCAGGTGGTACGTGGAATTTTATTTCTTGAAATGGACACATTTACTATATTGGCAAAATGTATAAAGATAATTTAAAAGAAATGTATTATAAATATTGTTCAGTAAATTAAATCGTATTATGGTTTATTTTTTTAAAATAGTGTCGCTTTGTGCACTCCATCTGGGTCTTGATGACAATTTAGTAGTTGGGAACCACTGCTCTAAGCGAAAGCAAGACATTGTAGAAATCCAGAGTCCAAGTCAATCTTGTCGAATCTCTTGATAAGATACAAGGTATCAACATTGGCAGCAGCTTGGTTTAGGTTGACAAAGAGGTGTACAACAGGGCTGTAGCCCGGGGTCTGAGCCTTTTCCTACTTGGCTCTCACCAAACACCATGGATGCTTCAAATCTGGCCTTGATCTCCAGGATCCTGTCCAGCAGGCTGTGTAGAGCGGGATCATTATCCAGGGATAGAGGGTAGTTCTCGGAGGGGTCGGACTCCAGGTCAAAGATAAGTGGTGGGTCGTGAGCCTTGAGCACAGAGATGAATTGACAGTCCTGGTCTGGGCCTGTCCCACTGTGTGTGGAACCTGGAGCAGGAATTACACCAGGAATGAGACAAGCAGAAACCTGTGTCACTACAATTAATTATTTTCTAGCAATTTAGGAGTCCATTATATTCTATTATTTTGCCATTGATGTTAGCCCAAGTACAGTTTTCAGTGTACAATTTGAAACCCATTGTCTTGGTTTCATAATACTGTTGCTTCTGTTCAAAAGATTCAAATATGTAGGCTACTTTATATAATTAAGTCACTTCTTGTGTTACTTTTTCTCTTTATGCTTCCTACATTTTTTCTAAAGCCATTCATGAGCTAATGCCACCTACAGTATCAACATGCTAAATAATTCCTAAATTCCGGCTAAGGTCATTGGGGATCGAGTCCAGAACGTGGGGGTGTTCCCACGATTAACCACATGAAACATACGTACCCCGTGTGTAGAAATGGGCCTTGTACTTGTCCAGCCGGAGAGCAAACATACTGTATTTCTCACTAGGATCTATGGGGTAGAACATCATCGTGCTCCTCTTACTCTAGACAAACAAGAGACACAACATTAGTTTGAACTCTGCTCAAACTGATCTTAAATTGACATAAAGTTTGAAGCCATGTACCTTCCCATGTTCGAGCATCAGTTCAGTCATATCCACCCCATCCAGCTGCACTTTCGGAAGACTGGCCCCCGAGAGCCTTGCAATTGTGGGCAGAATGTCCAGGGTGCTGGCCAGCTCATGGGTCACACCTGGGGCAAACACACAGTAATATAAATCTAACAATATGTACAATGTGGTTAACGTACTCTGACTTTACAGCTGTTAATCTCAGATAGGCTGACTGAGGTGTGGTATTTCCCACTGTTCTAATCATCGCACATTATGTATGCAGTATAAAGTCGCAATGTGTAATATTTAAACTAACTCGTAGCTTAATTACCTATGTCCATTACCTGGACATATCTGTAGTCAATGCTGATCATCAGCGATTTCAATAATACGATCAATAAAATAAAATCCTATAGCTAAAAAATGCTGGCCAAGCCAGTACCTTTCTCTTTGTTTACAATAATCGTATTATCGAAACTCCTGACTATAAGTTCTCAAAGAAAATCGGATAAGGACAAGATTATATCTAATAGTTTTAGTTTAGTTGTTAAGCTTGTAATGATATACTTGTACATATAAATAAAGAAAACAACTTCCAAAAGCATAGCTTTATTTTATGTGTTTGATTTGGGTCATTTCAAACATAAAGCGGTATAAGTGTGGGCTATGTGGATCTTTTTTGTCATGATGCTAATGTCAAAGTTACGTGGTAGTTACATCCCATCCAGACCTGGTGTTATGACGCCTGGCCAGAAGGCGATGGCTGGCTCCCTCATGCCCCCCTCATAGGTGGTGCCCTTCCCACACTTCAGAGGACCAGCGTTACCTCCGCGGGACATGCGCATAAGCTCCGGCCTGGGAAACAGGCAGGGACGCTTGGTTAAGCACAATGACGAAGACAAAACTTGAAACATGAAGACAATTACAAAACATGGTAACTGTCAATAAACATGCTTTTACAACAAACAAAGCAGATACATAAATATATAATATATACAGTATGTTCAATTATTGCATAAATGTCATTATTTATTTATTTCAAATCTTTACCTATTCACATTTGCTGTGAGACGCATGAATTATGATATATATATAAAAAATCTGAAAAACATTATATGCAAATGCAGTTATTTTAACCAAATATACATTGACCTAATCATGTGTGTACACCCACTCTTGTGCTGCAACATTACCCACCGCTGTTCTGCATGCATATAAACCGAGCTCACAGGCCATTTTAGTTACCTTTATAAATATATGTATAGGATATTTCCCAACATACACTGTCTTATCAGCCCAGAGTGTAGCTTGCTGAAAGCACCAACTGAGCCTGAGGTCATGCTTGCTGAGGTCTCCAGGCCACAAGTTAATGGGAGATTGATCATTTAAGATTTGGTTAAAGGTGGATTTTTTTAAGTGTTTAAGCGATTAGGTGGGATGATGGACATGATCCTGTGAAACCCTTTGAGACTGAAACTGTTCTCAAAATGAACCTGACTTACCCATTGTCAGCAGTCAAGAATATAAGTGTATTGTTGATGGTCCCCGTCTTCTCCAGAGTGTCCAGGATGTGGCCTACAGTGGTGTCAAATTCAAACAGAGCATCTCCGAATGGGCCCCTGAGAGAGGCCCCAGCCGCCCTGGGCCCTGCATACTGGGGGTAGTGTGTATGCTAGTTGGGTGAAAATATAAACATTTAGAGAATAATTGTATATATAAATATATATATATATTATAGGGATGGGGGGAATAAAAACGATTGATGTGAATATCGGGATTCTTTCCTTGCGCAATATTTGCACCATCAGGTTGACTCAAAAATATATTTTTACAATAGTCAATTTGCATTAAGTACGTTCTGTTCTGTTTGGGGACTTTTATTACATTAAACGTTAAACCAATACGTTAAACCTAAAAATACATAAAATAAATCCAACCCCTCTCTTCAGGACTTCCTCCCAAGTATGCTAACCTGTTCAGAATAATAGTACATAGGAAGAAAGGCTAGACAGAGTTCGCCATTTTTTTATGTTGTCAGTCAGTGTATATAAACAAACCCAAAGCAACGTATCTTGTAATAACTTACATGGGACGGATAGTAAAGGAAGAAGGGTTGAGTCTTCATTGCTGAAGTGTAAATGAAATCAGACATAAATTCACTGTACGACCTCTCCAGATCCAGGAAGTTGACTGGCTGTTTCTTGATTACATCCTGATGCATCAGTGGGACGGCTACGGTGCCAACGTCACATAATCCAAAGCATTTCACATCTGGTGGGAAGCACGTCAGGTTCCAACATGGCCCCTAAAGGCACATGGATAACAATCTTGTTGGCAACATAATAAATAGAAACGATTCAAATATATATAAAGCCTGCATAAACATAATATTGCACACACAAAAAGTGTGTCATTGATCATTTGAACCAAATATTCAGAATCTAAAAGGTGTAAATAAATGTGTTACTGATGTGTTGATTCAATTGATTTTAATGATGCCATTGCCTAACAGTGATTTCACTCAGGCTCGACAAACAAGATAATAACAGTCTGAATCCGGTATCAAACTTGCTACACAGCGGGCTAGCTGGATTGCCAGTAGGGCACTGTTCATGCGTGCTTGGGCTGTAATACTCTGCATAACCGTTGCATGGTGCTGGAAACATTATACATGTAGGCGTAAGATCATAAAACAGGCTTACTGACCATGTCATGAGAGTAGGGAATGCCAAGGTACTGGTCAAACCCCTGGTGGGTGGGGAGGTACATTCCATCAGGGCCAATTCCCAAGTGCCATTTCCCTACAGCAGCAGTTGCATAGCCCAGTGGCTTCAGCAACTCCGCAATGGTGGTCTCGTTTAGGGGTAGACCGCCTCTGGACCCAGGATAAAGCACTCCTGGATATATTCCTGAGCGAGTCTGGTAGCGGCCTGTCAGTAACGATGCTCTTGGCGTGATGAAATTAGGGTTATAGGTTGTTAGTTGAAGTATATTTTAAGTGCAGCAAAATACAGAATGCATACAGAATGCATATTTTGTTGAATTGAGTGTATCTAGAGGTGAAGATAATGGTGGACGATAATGGTGCATTAATGTAAGAATGTCCTGTGGAGGCTTTCACTATATGGATGCAAACAAAGTCTGTGTGCTATAATGAGAAGAGAAAGCGAAAGTAGGCTACAGCAGGTAGAAATGAACTCAAATGACACGCACGCGCAGACACACACGTGTGCGCGCACACACACACACACACACACACACACACACACACACACACACACACACACGAACACACACACACACACACACACACACACACACACACACACACACACACACACACACACACACACACACACACACACACACACACACACACACGCGCGGGAAATAAATCTGTACCTGGATTAGCTAGACTATACCTGGATGGACTGCAAACAGGACATGTTGTGTAGAAGTCTGTGAAACGGAGTCCGTTGGCTGCTAGACGATCAATATTTGGAGTAAGTGAAGTAGGATGCCCATAGCAGCCTAGGTCACCAAAACCTAAGTCGTCCGCAAAAATAACAATAAAGTTCGGCTGCAAAGCTGAGCAGCTGGTAAAAAGGATAACTGATAGGAAAAAATAATCCATTATGCCGTTAATTACAGAAAGCAACCACATTCGTGTTGTCGTTGTTGTCAAAAAGCGTCGCATAGAGATGACATACTTCTTCTTCTTCTTTTGTTTAATGGCGGCTAACATCTGGCGTTACGGTGCATTACCGCCTTCTGCTATGCCGGAATGCGGGCCAGAATTTCCTAACAACAAAACAAATTCACTAAATTATCTTTTAAAAACTCAAACAACGCTTCATATTTTCCTATCTCAATGCTGCAATACTCCCACTCAACATTTCTTTATTTCATTCTTTAACTTTTCACTATGTTTTATAGCGACAGATAACATGTTCAACCGATTCTTCTTCTAAGCCACATTCACATAATCCTGATGGATGTATCCCCATTAAATGCATTGTTTTATTTAACGCTGTATGTCCTAACCTCAATCTTGATATGATTGTTTGCTTTCTGTAGTTGTTTCCTATTGTTTTCATTCCTCCCACTTTTTGCTTTATTTGATATATATGACGCCCTTTGTTGCCTTCATCCCAATACTTTTGCCAGGCAGTCATGATATTGCTCCGTATTACTGCTTTAAATTCAGCTTTATTAAAAGCTGCCTCCATAACTCTGTTCCATTTCAGAGCTTGTTTAGCTAGAGAGCCCGCCATTTCATTTCCCTCAATGCCCATATGAGCAGGAATCCACATAAACCTGACTGCTGTTTCTGTATAATGTAGTCTGAATAGTGTTTCAAATATTTCATAGAGTATATCTGGTCTGTTTTGGGATGACATGGACTGCAGTGATACCAACGCTGCTAATGAGTCTCAGCATAATATTACAATTGTTTTGCTTACTTTGCGCTATCCACTGTAATGCAGTTACAATAGCAAACATCTCAACTGTATATACTGTTAAGTGATCTGGTGTTCTTTCCTTAATGTTTACATTTAAATATGGTACAACGAAAGCAAACCCACTATTTCCATTCTTAGGTTCCTTTGATCCATTTGTATATACTGAAATAAATGTTATATGTGTTATTCTTAATCTTTCATCTACTATATCTGTCCAATTTCCTTTTCCTTTATCTCTCTTTATTTTCCCTTGAATATAAAAATGTAGGTACACAGGGGGAAATAACCATATCGGAGTCACTGGGTAAGGTACTGTGGAGCTGTGTCTTTTCTCATGTAATCCCATTTCTATTGCCATTTTACTTACTGCCTAAACATAACATTCTCTCTTCGCTTTCCCACTTTCCCAGCATGGACTAAGAGCCTTCACAATTGGATGACCGTCTTCCTTTTGCTTAGCTGCTTGTATCTTAGGTCAAGTGGTATTTCTCCCATCTTCACTTGTACTGCTATAGCTGGATAAGTCTTAATGGCCCCACAGCATAATCTCCGTGTCTGATTTTGTATCACTTCCAGCTTCTTTAACAATGTTTTTGCTGCTGACCTGTACACTACACTTCCATAATCAATCACTGATCTTATTAAAGCAACATCCATTTTCCTCAAATAACTTCTACTTGCTCCCCATTTGGACCCTGTCAGACATCTCATTACATTTAGAACCATCTTTCATTTTTTCACTATCTTATTCATACGATCCCTCCAGGTCAACTTTGTATAAAAAAAATGCTTACCTGCTCTAATGGTTTCTGATACATCTTTACATCACCCTCTTTTACCTCCTTCCTAGCAAATACCATCAGTTGTGTATTCTCAACTGAAAACCTACATCCCCATTTCTTAACCAGTCTAACTGCTTCTTGTATCTTCCCTTCAGTTAATGTTACATTTTTCCCTGTTTTCCATAAGGCACCATCATCAGCAAATAACGATCTTTCTATATTGCAATTTATGTTTCAATACATATCATTAATCATAACGGAAAAAAAGTATTGAGCTGATCACACTGCCCTGAGGGGTTCCGTTATCAACCTTATACCTATTATATGCTGCTGTTCCCATCTTAAACTGCCTAGATCTATCAAATAACAAATCTTTAATCCAATCAAAAGTTCTTCATCATTAATCCTTCTTTTCAAACCATATCATATGCTTTCTCTACATAAAAAAACACTGCCATTATGGATTCTTTATTAATTTCAGCTTACCTAATTTCTGTCTCCAAACAAATGACTGGATCCATTGGTCCCCTCCCTTTCCTAAACCCACTCTGGTAAAGGGAAAACAATCCTCTACTTTCTATATAAAATGTCACTCTCTTTGTAATCATCCTTTCCATTATCTTCCCAACATGTAAAGTAAGTGCAATTGGTCTGTAGCTTGTTGGACTTGCTGGGTATTTTCCTGGTTTTATTAGAGGTATAATAACTGCATCTTTCCAATTGATAGGTAACCTTCCTTCCTCCATTACCTTATATACTGCTCAAAAAAATAAAGGGAACACTTAAACAACACAATGTAACTCCAAGTGTTCCCTTTATTTTTTTGAGCAGTATATATTCCTAAAGGTTTAAATTATGTCTGACCCCCTAAATGTTTTAACATTATAATAACAGATTTGGTCTTTCCCTGGAGATGTTTTTGCTATAGCTCACTCTTTTCTCTGTAATAGAGATGACATCATAGTGACGATTTAAAAACCGTTTATTTCTGAAACAAAATAATTGTACTGGATGAAATGTATAATAGTAACTTCAGTAACTCCTGACAAGAATAACTTGAATTGTATTATTATTTATTTATTTTCTTAGAGTTGACATTGACAAGTATTTTATATATATATATATATAGTATTTTGTATTATATATATATAAATTTTTTTTTTAAAGGTGCACTGTCTAGAATTTAGTGGCATCTAGTGGAACGGACTTCGCAGAAATGAATTCTAATATTCAGAACTATGTTTTAAATAGTGTATGAAAAACGTTGAAAATACATACACACAATATACATTTTTGTATTGCAATGTTGTGTTACTTTATTTAATAGCCTAATAATAATAATAGCAATAATCCAAATATTGCCGTCAAGATTTATATTTACCGGCCAATTGAAATTCTAGTCGACTAATGGCTGATAAATGGCAGCTAACGGATACCATGAATTGCATCTCCCTA
Source organism: Lota lota (assembly GCA_026745465.1). NCBI lineage: Eukaryota > Metazoa > Chordata > Actinopteri > Gadiformes > Lotidae > Lota > Lota lota. The sequence goes on along the minus strand of JACYXH010000216.1, from coordinate 7,776,683 downwards.
AGTAACTAGGTGTAAAGTTAACATTAGTAGTGTAAACACAGCTGTGTTAGCACAGTTAAAAAGTATGAAAGTCTGTAAGGAAAAACTATTAGCATATAGAGACAATTATTTTCTGATTTTACTTGATAGCGAGTAAAGAAGTGCTGCAAATGTATTGGAGTAAAAGAGAAAAAAAATGTAGGTAGTGAAATAAAAGTGAAAGTCAAGGAAATATACAAACTAAATTAAAGTACAGAAGGTAGACACCGAAAGCACTGTCTTGGAGGGTCACTTTAAACCTTGCACATTAGTAAATGATCCTGTTTCTCATGTGCTTTCTGCTTCTATAGCTATGGCCATATATGTCGTTTGTTTCATACTGTGTGCTCCTGGTGAGTGTTTGTTCAGAGTTGCTTTTTGATGTTTTTCAGAATTATCCTTTTTTGAAAGAAAACAGGCATGGTCGTACTGAAACCGGACATTTATTTACTCTTTAAGCTGCTCATACATTCGTCCACCACTGGTTGGTACTGTGAGGGAACAATCAAGCTCAAGCATGAAGAAGTCCCTTTTGAAGCTGTAGAGTCCTATGACGCCTCATAAGGCTCTCGTTATCATACATTTTAAACAAGTGGGTGCGATCTGGAGATGTCAACCCGGCAAGTCGCTGTTTCTGCGCCGAATCCTATGACAGACCAAACACTATGGTGATCATTTCAGGGAGAGCTTTTCCTGTTCATCATTTCTAGCAGATTTGGCTCATGGGTTTCAAGTCCATCATAGAAGGCTGCTTTAACCTTCACCCCTCCTGAGTGAAGGGTTGTTGAATATAGCACTCTGATTTTATCTTGGTTTTTGTCCTTAGCTTGAATTTCGGAGTATGTCTCAGGGTGAACCATGTTCCCAAGATTTTCTATTATGGCCATCGCCATAGATACTTCTTGAATGATATTTGCTCTGTGATTATCCACAAACGTTGCTGTTAGCGGATTAAAAAAGGTGTTGAGGAAAAGAAAATGTCAATATTTATAAATACATTTGGCTTGATGCATATTTGTTGATATCATTGTATAAATATTATGAACATGTAAAACACTGACCTTTCTCTTCATTGCTTAATGGTTTTGTTAATTTCACTCCATCAACAGGACCCTGTTTTCAAGAAGAGCAATAGATAGATGGATGCTACCAGAATTGTCATGCTTATGTAAAGAATCGGAAAGAATAATTGTGCCAACTGAATCACTGGCCTTTAAATAGTGATTTTAATTGGTCTTAGCTTCAGAACCCTCCACACTGCTCTGATCTGATGATCTGAGGTGAACAATATAGTATAGACAAAAGTCAAAATAGTTTACCTTTTTGTGTAAATCTTCTTTCTTGATTGAATGGCAGTGAGCTATATCCCTAGAGTGCACTATTAAAAAATGGTTGTCTTTGTTATTTGCATTCTATATTTTTTTGTTTAAAGACAGTAGCTTGGTTGCACACTAAAGACTGACCTTGTGATGAAACTGCATTGATACTTTGCAGCACACATGCGTTCTTGGGGTTTTGTTGAGTTTGGCTTTCTGAGTCCTTTAAATATCAGAAAATTATTATTTAGACAAATCTATCAGTTATGATGAAGAAAATAAACCTTGTTTGATGCTTGTTTTACCAATTTTCCCAAACGTACACACCAGCTTTGACAAAACCTGATCAACAGCATGGCGAATCGCCATCTCATGCCTCGAAAAGACACCATTGGTCACTTCAAGGCAATCTGAAACATGAGCAAATACAATTTGATTACTGGAATTTCAAAAATAACTAAAATGTTAAAGGTTTAATATATAATTTCTGCCTCAAGGGGTCTCTCAAAACAATAACAAAATACTTTACAATGACATCATAAAGAAAATGATGTCATTGTATGATGATGATGAAATGTGAAAATCTGTGACCTGACTCAGGAAGAAATCATGGTAACAGACGAGATAATGTATTAAGGTTTTATGCACGTTATGTCATTTCATTCTTAGGAAATAGCCTTAAAATAGCCAATCAATATTGAAATATATCAATAAAGCAGATCTCTACTGGATTACTGTTTTCCGTGTTTTCCTGTAAGTTAGGGGGGAAAGAGGCCAATAACAGGCGACCAAATGAAAGACACCGTTTGGTTTAAGGTAGGTATACAGCTCAACAAAATATTAAATATTTGTTTTAGTACGGAAACATTACATATTATACCTTAATAATGGCTGCTGTTTCACAATCAACAACCTTTAAACCTTTGTGATTAAAGTGGCAAGTTATATTTGCATGGATCTGCCCTGTGTCAGTAACTGCTACCAGTAGTCACCTCCAAAGGAAGGTCTTTCATCCGGAACTTGGTGCCAACATCTCTCCATGAGCTTAACAAGATCACTCAACCCTTCTGCTTGAGATTGATCCACTGCATCGGACAGAGGTCTTTCTCCGAGAGGAACTAGCAGGGCCACCAGACTGGGCATAACAGCACCTATATGAAGACAGTGTTTGCATATTCTTTTTTCATATATATATATATATATATATATATACGTAACATATATAATATCAAAAATAAATGTATTTATATATTATATAATGAGAGAATGACAGATGCAATGAAGGATTTGTGAATGTTAAGATATGTAGGACATAACAATGCATATACAAATCTCTGAGATTCACAACATCATATCACCTGAATATGGTTTTTTACCAGTGAGAATGGACCAGATAACTATTCCATAGCTGAAAGAGAAAAATAAATAAAGCTCACAAAGGTCAAACATTATGAAAATGGTTAATTGTTAAGCTACATGGAAAGCATTAAGAAATAACCTGTAGATGTCATAGGAGCGGACAGGTTGGTAGGACAGTTGAAAAGCCTCAGGGGGTGTGAAGTATATCGTGCCTCCTTGGTCTCCTGTGGTCTTTCCACTGTTCTTCAAAACGCTGCATGACACCCTGGACAGACCAAAGTCTGCTAGCTGGACGCAGAAAATTAACATATGAAAAACTGACAAACAATTTACTGACAAGCGTCACAACCGGGGCCACCTCTGTGCATTTACTTCACCTTGGCGTTGAGGTCATCATCCAGCAGCACGTTGCTGGGCTTCAAGTCCCTGTGCAGAAGAGGTGGAGCCATCGTGTGCAGGAAGTTCATACCTAGAGCCAGCTGGTGGGCCAGACGGAAGGCCAGGGGCCAAGGGGGAGGGCCTGGCAGCACCTCCAGAAGGGACTCCAAGGTACCCCTCTTCATGTATTCAATGATTATGCCCACTCGCTTGTCTGTGGTCCCACCAGGAGGAATCCCCTGGTATACTCCGAAAACCCTCAGCACAAATTGGCTGGAGGCCCTTATCATGTTCTGAGCCTCCTTCCACAGCTGTTCACTAGATGAGGAAGGAGAAAGAGAAGCATCATTTTAAATGAAAAAGGTTGCATTCATTCCATTATTTTGTTGAACCAAATCCCATTAAATTCACGACTAACTTGTTAATTAGATCAAAGATGTATTAGGCATATGTTGTACACGCTTTACCATTCAGCAAAGCATATTCCCATGCATGACACAATGGTATGGCGGCTAAAAATACAAGCCAGAAGCATGTAAACGACCTATCATTTGTGTGAAGCATCTTGATAGCCACATCAAAACGCCAGTCCTTTTGCCTGGCGTAGTACACCGCTCCAAAGCCTCCGCGTCCAATCAGCTTCCAGTCCTGCAGGACATCGTCACCAAGCCTCACAGCTGTGCTGCTGTCTGATAACATCTGATATTAAGACTGCACAATCACACACACACACACACACACACACACACACACACACACACACACACACACACACACACACACACACACACACACACAGACAAGACGTTAACATTAATGTCTCACATGGGGACACACAGCACTAGGAAAGCATGAGACATCAAGCACATTGTAGATGTGCGCTTGGGCCACTGTGAGTTCTGGCTGTCTCACTCATGAGTGAGTCTTTTGTTGTTTGTTATTTTGATCAAACTGAAACCAGTTGGGTCATACATTCATGGTCCTTACCAACTCCAACAGCAACTGTGTTCAGCTTTCGATGTGAACGCTGGGAGGTTAGTTGCAGTACGTTACGTAACAATTATTTAAACAATGAAGAAGTTATGGAGCTTTGCGTGTTTCATCAAGTATGTGTCATGTAATTTTAGTCAAATGCCAGCTTGACTCTTGAGACACCTGATGAGTTATTGTGATTGTGACACATTTTCCGTTGCCATGAGCTGTTGTTGCTCCTGACAACGCAAACTTGTATTGTGTAGCCAAGACTGTAATACAAATGTAAAGACTTTTTATGAAATGAAAAATGATAGTCGAGTTCACAAGCACTAGACTTCTATCGTTTTCCTTAAGCTTTTTATCACAAAGTCTTGGCTACACATTACAAGTTTGTGATGTCACGAGATATACTTGTCCTGTCTTACTCGAGACCGAATCACACATTTCAGCACTATATGTATTGTTATGTCCAGACATTTACTGGCAATAAATTACACAGTTTGTTACATATGGATATTTGAACTTATCACTTGTGATTCATAACAGCTAAGAATTCTAAGAATGTTTTAGGATTTCTGGTACTCACCCATTCAGTTCAGGAGGAAACTAAATGGGAAGTGTGCAGTAGTGTAGTGTGAAATATACATATTTAGCAACAACATAACTACTCCTTCAAGTTCCTGTTCTGGTGTTTAGGGTGGATGAAGCGGGTTGAAGCGTTTGTTTATAATTTCAGTTTTGAAATGTTAACCTTAAGTGAAAATGTCAGCGTATTTGTGGTTTGAATTAATACATGATCATACATGATTTGTGTTTAGTATGAGGTAGGTTAAGGTTAACGTGTTCAGAAATAGTAAAGATAAGTACAACCTTAAGCTAACAGTATGTTTTTATTAGACTAGCCACAAGATGACAACCCTTTCATAATTTCTACACTTATTTAATCTACAATGGAAGCTAATGAAATAGCTGTTATTTGAGAGGATTTCAACACATTTGAACATTCATCATCCTCGGGTTTTCCCTTTGTGGTATTCAACTGCTTAAAGACGCATACACACTCATAAACTCTTGATTTACTTATTTTAAATAGGAAGAGACTTAATTTGTTTCAAAATCTATGACCTTGATTTCTCAATTGACTTCCTTATTCTTTGTAACTATTTGTATGTTTGTGTGTGTGGAGAGAAATAAACTATAAGGAGGGAGAGATAAAAAAACATGTTTATTAAAATACACTACAAATAAATTATTGTTGCTAATAGCGAGCATCCAAGCACACACATCCTCATTGAGTAGGACTTCTGAATGATATCACAAATGTATTTTGTGTATTGGTCAGTGCCAGTGTTCGTCAGACTCATGCAAGACCATGCAGATTTGTACGTAACTGCTCCCCCATCTCTTCACCCCATTCATTTTCTGCAGATCAGATTCCTAACAAATGGCAGCAGTATCAAAGGAGGAGGAGGTGCTGTTGGTCAATGAATGTGGATGTGGCTGGTGAAATGAGGCAATCAAGTCATTGACGCAATTGTTCCTGTATCAGATATATTGAGAGAGTAGACCAGGTGATTAGAAACATGCTACATCAATGCAGTCCATTTGCTTTATAGGGTAACATTTCCTTTCTAAGGACGTTCTTTACCCAAAATTGTGGTGTCACTTGGACCTGAGCAGGGAGATGGAAGGCAGGATTGGAAATGTCTAAGGGCTAACTTCACACCTGCCCAAAACTCCATCGCTTCCTTCCTCCTGACAGAAAACAATTAATGTAACGCTGAGAGAGCGAATGTGTGGGTTGAAGATTGATTTAATTCACCTACGTATCTGTCATGGGTGATATAAATGAAGGATCCAGAGCGGAAGCGTGCACACAAATACACACATACACACTCGCATACGAAATCAACCAATTAGGGCGTGTGTAAATATGTAATTTAGAGTGTCTCTGACCTGTAATACCCACATCTTCTATTGCCCCCCCCCCCCCCCCCCCCCCCGTGTTAATATGTGTCAGGTTGCTTTGGCGACACAATTTGAATGTAGGATGGGGCAGTGTGTCCGTGTGGAGGGGGGAGGGGGTACCAGGTAGCGTACCGGGTAGTCCCACGTTATAACATTATACAAGGTTTAATGTTCACAGCAGTCACTTATGGATATTATGACTGCACACACGCACACACACACACCTTTAATTAAGAGCGCCCTTATTTATCCACTTTCCATGATCCTTTGCTGTCTCTGGTGTGCTCCCTATTGGCAATGATAGGCGTGGTCTGTTTTCACACACACACACGCACACACACACACACACACACACACACACACACTTATGTACTCCCACTGCCTCCTCCTCCTCTACAACCCAAGCTGGTTTACGCGCGACGTGGATTGATCTCACCAGCAGCTTCACTCCTCCTCACTCTCATCTCTCTCCCTCCCTCCATCTCCCCTCTGTTTGCAGTCCTTTTACCATGTCCTCTGTACCTCACACCCTTAACTCCACGTGTTCTCTGTTCCTTCCTCCTCTGTCTCTCTCGCCCTTGCCTGCTTTGTTGTTCTGAGAGACCTGACAGGGGACACCCACGTTCACGCCTCTCTCTCCCCAAGAGGCGCGCTTTGCACCTGGGGAACACCAGAGACGTGGCAGAGGACTGCAGAGCAAGAGTTGCAGGAGAAGACTACCAGAGAAGAGAGGCACGTGTGTATGTGTGTGTGTGTGTGTGTATGTGTGTGTGTGTGTGTGGGGGGGGGGGGGGGGGGGGCATGCTCTCTCTCAGATGCTCTGAGAGAGAGAGATAGATCCTGGATCTCTGGAGTGTATCCAATTTGTGCTGCAGACTGGGAACAGAGACGTGCTTGGGCTGAGAGGGAGGGGGAGCCATTTCCACGAGGTACAGGAGTCACCGTGCATAAGGGGAGGGGGTAAGGGAGGGTGAAGTGGTCTGCAGTGAGTGTATCATAAGTAAAGCGGAGGAGGAGGGGTGGTTTGCTGTCAGATCAAAGGACTGGAAGACTGGAGGACTGGAGACGCAGTGCTTTTTCCTCGATCTGGGGACCGGGAGCCAGAGCAGATAATCAGCTGTGAATAAGCGGAGAGTGAAGAGAGTGAGAGAAAGAGAGAGAGGGTTGATCGGGGAAACAAAGCCGAGGGATTGGCCAGCAGAGTCTCCATCAGTGCATAGGTGTCTGCACTTCAGCGAATAAAGGATTGGGAAGGCTCCAGTCGAAGGTTGAGAAGAACATTGGTGCCTGCTCAGTTCTGAAACTACAGGAGCACCACGTCATGGCTGTCCAACTCATGCCCGAATCGGCTGTTTGTCTGCTAATGGTGAGTTCTAAACTATTGCATGTCCTCCATTTGGTTGTCCAAGTGTCTTTCTTTGTTTAGTTTTTCCGTCATATCTGAGTTTCCACCTGTGTGTTCTGCGCTTCTGAGTCTCGATTCCAGTGGAGAGCCAAACATCTAAAGAAGGTTAAGAGGATGGCTTGTCTTCTCCTCCCCTTGAGTACTACAGCTTCTGCACCTTTATCTTTGTCTAACAACCCCTTTGCTCAGCGAGACTCCACTGGGTATAGTACCAGCGATGCTGGTACCAAATATGGTACCTGCCACTGCTGATCTTTCACACATATTGTGTATGTGCGTGTGTGTGTATGTGCGTGCACGCAAGCGTGTGTCCATTCGAACTAGACACACAGTAGCACTGAGTGTCTCAGTGCTACTGTGTTTTGTTTGTGTGTGCTTGCCCTACTATGCATATTTATGTATGTATGCGAGTGCATCGTTGTATTTGTTGGAAGCATGTGTAATGAAGTTGCTAAAGGAACATGCTCTGTGTGTGCGCGCGTGTGTGTGTGTGTGTGTGTGTGTGTGTGTGTGTGTGATCAGTATGGGACAAAATTCAGTTGCATTCAGGGATCAGGGAGGCATTCAGGCATGCTTGCAACACATGCATAAAGGGTAAGAAGCGGAAGCCTTCTTAAGATAAGTATTATAACGTCACAACTATAATAACAGCAGTGTATTTTAAGTGCAACAGATAGCTATGTCGTGTGGAAGACATGGAAATACTGACCAGAGATAACTGGCGGTACATACAAAACATTCCTAAATGAACTGCCCTTGCAGAACCCTCTGAAAGTCTACTGAGTCCAACCTCAGCAGTTGGACAATGCGAGTACATGCTCGCATTGTCAACATACCATGCTGGAGAATCTACACAAAGACACAGACTCCTCACAAGGCATTGGTCTGGGAGTGATGCGGAGTGTATAGAGGGTCAGTTGTTGTGGCAGAGTGCTATTTTAATATTTTCAGCATCACAGTCCTGCAGGGTATTACGCCTCGCCGCACTACCTCCGGTTTCCACCTGTCAATGCTGTCTGTTACTATGGCGATAGGCCATGATACCCACTTAGGGCCAGAGAAGGTGATGCAGAGGAGTGGAAAGGTGGAGTAGAGGTGATGACCATGAGGATGGAAGAAGAAGAGAAAGAAAGAAAGAATGAATGATATATATGTGGCACATGGTATATTTCTATGTAATTATCCACTCACTTATATGTATTGTTTTATATGTATACACTATATCAGCCGACTCACAATTGTGAGTCGGCTGATCTTCAGCCGACTCACAATTCTCAATTCACAATTCGACTCACAATAACCTGTTAGCCACATGTTACACATGCCGATGTTAACTTCCAACTGAAGAATGCAGCGCAAGACCACAGTTAATATATATCTGCAGGTGATCTCGTGCCTTTAATCCTAAAAATAGAAACGCTTTAAATTGAATAGGGGTGTCTGTAAACATACAAGATATAGTTCATACACGTTAAATAATAAATTTAAATGAGTGGATAATTACATAGACATATACTATGTGCCACAGACTCCCTCACATTTTTTAAATGTCTCCTGACATTGGAAACCATTAACATTTTCAATAATATCTCAGTACTGACTTCAACTTTAACTCTGGGTTACTTGAATCACACACATACTGCAGGTTTAAGCGTGAGGGACCCCTATTAAGGACTGGTACAGTTGTAACTCACTGTAACCGTGCAAAAGTAAACAGGTCTCAATACGGCCAACAATATCCAATTATGTAAACACACACACACACACACACACACACACACACACACACACACACACACACTACTATGACAGTATTGTCATAGTATGATATAGGGGTAAGTCACCCCTGTCAGCTTGCATTCTATGATGTAACATATACGTGGAGAACAATGGAAGATATATGGTTGCAGATATACCATTCAAGTTACTGTAAATGGGTGGTGTGATATTTATAGCAAGTAAAATAATATAGCGAGGTACACACAGATTCATTCATATCCAAGCCTTGTTCTTTCAGAATGGAAGTGCTTTCCTTTCTCCCAGCGCCCTTTTAGCCTGGCTCTGTGTGTGTTATAATTTGCATAGAGGGCGTTGCCATACAAGGGATCTGTCTGAGGTCGCAGTCTAAACCTTCCTCTGTAGGTTGGGACAAATTTTTAATTGTTCCATGGTATGCGATTAACCGAGGCCAGAGGAAACAATATGTTAAATTAAGACATACGTACTAGAAAATCATTAGATACCTTGACATGATGGGACATTTGTATTCACAGAGACACATTCAGAGCCTGGACCTACTTAATTATTAATGGCAGTTTATTTCTTTGCATGTGTGATCAGTGTGTTTGTGTGTATGTGTGTATGTGTGTATGTGTGTGTGTGTGTGTGTGTGTGTGTGTGTGTGCGTGCGTGCGTGCGTGTGTGTGTGTGTTTGTGTGCAGGCTGACTATAGATCAATATTAAGGATACTTTCACCGTGTTTTTGTTAATATTTTAAGCTTGGTACTGATAATCTCCAGTAATTACAGTGACTGTTTAGCAAACCAACCACAGTAAAGGAAATGCTAGATGGATAGATGGATAGATGGATAGATGGATAGATGGATAGATGGATAGATGGATAGATGGATAGATGGATAGATGGATGGATATATATAGATATATATAGATAGATAGATAGATAGATAGATAGATAGATAGATAGATAGATAGATAGATAGATAGATAGATAGATAGATAGATAGATAGATAGATAGATAGATAGATAGATAGATAGATAGATAGATAGATAGATAGATGGATATATAGATAGATGGATAGATGGATGGATAGATAGATGATAGATAGATAGATAGATAGATAGATAGATAGATAGATAGATAGATAGATAGATGGATAGATAGATAGATAGATAGATAGATAGATAGATAGATAGATAGATAGATAGATAGATAGATAGATAGATAGATAGATAGATAGATAGATAGATAGATAGATAGACAAATAGATAGACAGGTGCATGTCAGATGAATGTTCCATCCTCAAAGAGGAAATAAAGAAGCAGTAGAGACCCATTGTCGAGTTTAACCATATTGTACTTACTTACTGAGAGACTGTGAATCATGGCCTGTCTGTGCTCTCGTGGGGCTAATGAAATCACGTTTGTGTATGTTAAACCGTTAACCTCATTCACAAGAACAAGTGCTGCAAATGTTCCAGTCATGTGACACAAGACATGGATAGCCTCAGGTGATATCAGATATTGTTGAGTTTTCTACAGAACAAAAATCCAGACGATGCTCATTTGCCTCACTGTTTCATAATTCTCACATCCTATGGTACCCACAACGGAGCACACACATACACACACACACACACACACACACACACACACACACACACACACACACACACACACACACACACACACATACACACAATGAGTATCACACAAAGCACATTTAATCATCTGACAGGAAATGACCTCATCCAATTTCACAAATGGGGAACAGGGGAGGGGGTGGGTGGGCGTACTCTGGCGCTGGTCTGCTACACAAATAAATAAATAAGTAAATAAATAAATATGGCAAATTATAATTGTCTCCTTCTTAGAGCTTCATTGGTCTGGAACTAATAACCTTGGTCCGGCCCTATGTGGCTTTAGCCATCAGACAGAAGGCTCTCAGTCCTATCACAATTTGATTAATATAAATAAGTAATTGTTTTATTAATATCGTCTGTAGAGGATATTCTGTGTGTAGTTTCAAGACTAGGACTCGTGTAGACATTTATGACCGCAGTAGTAGACAGTCAGACGGCCTTTGGGCTGTCTCGTCTGAAGGGCTTCAGCATTTGAGTGGTGTGGATCGATAGCAATCCTTCTCTCCTGCTAACCTATCAGACCACTGAGACACGCTATCATCTGATATAGGAACAGAGAGAATCACTGGATTTAAGCATCCTCTGACCTTATACCTGCGATGTTGCGCGTTACACACCATGGCGATGCCAATCAGAGATGAATGTTGACCCTGCTTGGTCGGCTCTTGTCTTTAGACAGGATCAGTTCGAGGGTTGAGTTTAACAGCAAACTTGGCACAAGGATATTTTCATTGTGTACACGTGACTTAATGAAACTGGTGTGTTTTTTCCATGTTGTTTGAAGTGATCAAATTAAATTATATCTAGGGCAGCAGTTAGGCCCTCCTGCTTTGCTCATCTCATCAGTGATTGGCGTAATGCTCCAGGAAGAAGATTAGCTTTCCTCCCACTCAGATACCCTGGAATAGGAGAATTAATTATAGCACGGATACAGCTTACAACTATCGGGATGCAAATATATACCGGAAAAAGACAGGCAGTCGCTGTAAATCTGTCCTCCTTTTAGCTTTCACTCCTTAAAGTCTTTACATAACAGCATAGGGTTTGCTGCTGCCAAAGCACATCTCACTCTTCTCAAAAATGTGTTGTGCTGTTGGTGGCTGTGTTGAAAATGCTACGTTTATTATCCTCTTGTCACAGACCTGTTCAATCTAACTGAAAATGTAGTGATTCTTATAAGTAAAAAGACAACCACATTTCAATTTTATGAATTGTGTTATCATTTCAGTAAGACAGTAAGGACATGATGGGATAGGTTTTTGATGTCTGTGTTTGGCCTGGTGTTAAATGGCTTAAATGTGCTTTTTGTTTTGTTTTATTGAATAATTGAATTGTGGTGTGGATGGGGAGTAATTGAAAGTAGGTGGAAGCAGTGAAATTTCAGTTTCACTTTTTTAATATATATACAATCAATATATCACAGGTGTTCCCCTTCCATTTAATTGTTTACAAATTCCAATTTCTTGCAATTAATGACTGAATATATAAATGAATATAACATGAAAACAATCTTATTTTATTAATACCTTTAATAACTACTGCAAAAAAAAGCTGAGTTGTGCAATACTGGGTATTATAACACAGCCTACTAACTGATACTAACAGCTACAATGGTAATTATAAATTTTGGTATTCAGTATAAACAAAGCTTGTTGAAAAAAACCATGTTTCGATTTTCAAACATTTCAAACTAAAATAAATAAAACCATCACAACAAATGATCGACTATCATAGTATATTACAATTCAGCCTCGTTTGAGGAACACTCTGGAACTTTGTTTCAGTGATGTGTCCATCCTGTTTCTGAGTCCAGACGACAGCTGTCCACAGCCCGAGAACATTCTCTCAACAAATGCTTGGCATGCTGGGGCAGACACCAGGCTTTAGGCCACTGGAGCAAGCTTTGAGTGCTGGTGGATCTGTGGAGAGGCCTTGCTTCACCTCTGTGATGTATCTCTTCACATTTCACGCCGTTTGTGCCCTGCCAGGTTCAGTCTGGGTTGTCGTGACTTCAACCTCGATCTTGGATGCTAGAAATCTGTACTTGTGGAGCGGTGTGGCGAGGGCAGGTGAGGTGGTCTCAGTGACACTGACTGATTCTGTAGCAGGATGTTGAGAACTACACTGCAAAACCATCTGAGTTACAAATGACTTCAGTTGCAGCCTTCAACAGGGCTCCATCTCTGATGTCAACTCTGCCACTTGGGTCCAGACAAACTCCAGCAGGGTGTTGGCTCAAACTGGGCAGACTGAGGGTTCAGTATTCAAGAGAAGCATTCCTTCAGTGACTTCAGCCATACCTGCGCCAGCTGCTTTCCCACTGCGGTTGTTTGTAAATGTGCCTCTAAATTCAGCAAGCAGGGAACAACCTAAGACAAGGATTGGCTATCACTCTGAAGTTGGTTGGTATTGATGGTGAAAGGTTCCATTAACTTTGCCAGGCAAACAAAAAAGGTTGATATTTACCATCCATTTGTTTTGCTTCATCTCATTTTAAAGTGCTGTGTTCCTGTTTCAGTTTAGGTTTTTATTTAACTTCCTTTTCATATTTCAGTTAACGGATTGCTTTTAGAATCAGTTTTTGTTGATGTCAGTTTCAGTTTCAGTTACCTACATTCCCACTGGGGGGAAGTAATTGTGTGTTAATTTGGCCATTCCCACAATTGAGTTTAGTTTGGAGTCAAACAACCCAAGATGACAGCCATGCGAAGAGGAAGCAAGAGCAAAACGCACTTAAAGTAGAACAATTTGAGTGGCTATAAATGTACGTATCTTCATAAAAACATATCCTCATGGATTAAGATAGCAATTGTATATCGTTTGCATTAGTCATCTTCTGGCTCCTACAACAGTACACCTCTTAACTTGATTAGTACATCCTTCATTAGGTTGGAGGCTGGTCTCTCTGTAGTGTGTGATGATGTCATGCTTAAGGTATTTATGAACCACACAAGAGAGGGGGTCTCGTGTTGGGGAAGCCGTCGCCAAGACAACAGCATGCCCTTCCTGTTGACCACCCTGTCTCTTCTTGTACGTCCTTCATTTAATTATCCTGTCACAGACAATGGAGACCAGGTGACCCAGTGTGATGGACAACTTACAATCATTCATTGCCAATGGAATCCCTGGGTCTACTCGTGTGTGTGTGTGTGTGAGAGAGAGAGAGAGAGAGAGAGAGAGAGAGAGAGAGAGAGAGAGAGAGAGAGAGAGAGAGAGAGTGTGTGTGTGTGTGTGTATATGTGTGTGAGTGTGTGTGTGTGTATGTGTGTGTGTGTGTGTGTATGTGTCGGCGTGTGTGTGTGCTTGACTGTGTGTGTGTGTGTGCCCAGATGTGTGTGCGTTTCTGTGTTAGTATGTACACAGTGTTCTTTTTATTTTAAGGAACTAGATAGAAAAAGGAAGGATAATTCTCCACACCACATCGCTAACTTCCTCTGGTGGAAGAGGTGGGGGAGGGAAGGTGATTCTGAAACACAATGACATCATGCTGAGATAATTGATTAACTCACTGTAACAATGGCAAGTGTCTCTGTGTGTGTATGTATGTGTTTCTGAAATCATCACTATGTTAGTATGACTTGAAGGTCCATGATGTCGAATAGGCCAAATGTGCACCTGCACAGCAGACACAAACACACACACACACACACACACACACACACATACACACACACACACACACAGGGAGAGGTAAGGAGAGGAAGAATACATAATGAGGAAAGGAAGCGAGAGGGAGAGATTTCTGAGTTGTGTAATCAATCTCCAGGAAATCCTGCTGGTCCTATATATATCCTGTATAGATCTGGACCCCCTATAGATGGACTACGGCACAAGAGCACAAGGGCATGGAGTGCCTTTTACCTTACTTATATTTCAATTTCAGGTATTTATTATCTTTCTCTGCAGAATCCCCAACTCAGCCAAATAGCTTGTGTTTGAGAGTGTTGAACTGGTTCTCTTGTCTGCCCAGCTGTGGTTTAGTGTGTAATAAAATACATGATGGTGCAGGTTAGCAGCTCCCACAGCGCTGTGACATGTTGGACTGCGGAACTGTTCTGCCTCGTTGGGTGCTGGGGAGCTGGTACTGCTGAGATCAGCTAAAACACACGCTCTCTCTCTCTTTCTTTCTCTCTCTCTCTCTCTCTCTCTCTCTTTCTCAATCACGTTCATTCACTGTCTCATGCTTTCACGCAATTGATTATCTTGCTCCCTCTATTTTTTCTGTTTCTCTCAATCTTCTCTCTACTCTCTCTATACCCTCACTCTTTGTTCTTCACCCTTGTGCTCACAGACACACACACACACACACACACACACACACACACACATGCACACATGCACACAAACAAACACTAACACCTGAACAGACTCTCACTGCACTAATACAGAGAAAATTGGAGAGAAATGTCATTATTAGAATGGATTCTGAACTTCACTGGTACTTATATGAGGGAAATGAATGATGCATTTAATGCTTACATCTGTGCATATTGTGATTTATGAATGTGGTGTTTGAGTGGTGTGGTGGAAAAATGACCTCAGGCGTAACTTAACTGGAAATAATTTAGTTTAGTATCAAAGGTGAATACATACTACTTACCAAAACATACATACTATGAATGGATTATAAACGGAAGATAAACTAGATGCACAATGATTCTATTATAATGAAATGTAAAGGCAGTTGAAGTCAACAGCATTCATTATTCATTAATTAATGAATATTTAAAGGATATCAATACTATGTGTGTGTTTGTGGATGTGTCTGTATGTTTGTGGTTGTGTGTGCGTGCCTGTGCTGAATGTGTTTATAAAAATAAATACAAATTCACACTATTGTATGCAGAAATCTGTATCAGGTATGTTGATTGTATGCAAGGGTATGTGCATGTGTGTGCTACGTGTATGGGCATGGATAGGTCCGTACTTGGACGTGCAGAGATATATGTGTGTGTGTGTGCATTTTACCAAACAGAATGCACCATTAAATCTTGTGAGCTATTTACTTTGCTGTTGAAGGACTACTGATAAACTGCAGTGGTAAAGGCACCTCCATTCTAATGAACTTCCCTGCAGTATCTCTCAGCTGTGGCTAAAGCTGCTCTGTGTTTGTGTCTGGGCAGCCTCCATTGTGCGTGCCTGTGTGTGTAAGTGAGTGTGTCTGTGTCTGTGTGTCTCTCTGTGTCTGTGTCTGTGTGTCTCTCTGTGTCTGTCTAACTGTGTACGTGCTATGTCCAGAGTGGACTGCCTCTCATGTGAATGTGAATGTGTGTGTGTGTGAGTGTGTGCGTGTGTGTGTGTGAGAGAAAATGTGTTTTGAACCGTGTGTGTTTGTGTGTTTGTGTGTGTGTGCATGCTGTCGTCTGTGTGTGCATATGTGTGTGTGTGAGAATGCTGTCTGTTACAGTCTGTGTGTGTATTTTAGAGTGTGTGTTTGTGTGAATGAATGTGTGCATGTTACCGTGTGTGTGTGTATTTTAGAGTGTGTTTTTGTGATTGAATGTCTGTATGTTACCGTGTGTGTGTATTTTAGTGTGTGTGATTGAATGTGTGTATGTTACCGTGTGTGTGTGTATTTTAGAGTGTGCATTTGTGTGTGTGTGTGTGTGATTGAATGTGTGCATGTTATCTTGTGTGCGTGTCTTTTACCGTGTGTGTGTATCCTACGTGCATCCAGGGTGGACTGCCTCCCTGTATATTAATGCATGGCATCAGAGCTTCAGTGAAGGGTGACGGGTTTCTTTGTGTGCAGCGTGTCAGACAGACCGGGAGCTCCTCAAGGTCATAAGCCGAGTCGACCATACAGAGAATACAAGATGGAGGAGCTCATTAAACAGCCAATGACAAGCTAGACAAGCTCCTCTGTGTTGGCCTGGCAGATGCTCTGCCATCCTGCCAAGACCTTTCCCTTCTCCCTTCATTATCTCCTGTTTAGCACGTCTCTCCATCCCTACATTGGCAACCTCAACGTTTTTGTTATTGTTGTTGTTTATGCAGGCGAATTACTCATATTCAATTAGGTTAACTAATTACGTGACTCCTTATTCCTTTCTGTGCATGTGTGATGCATGGGTGTGTGTGTGTGTGTGTGTGTGTGTGTGTGTGTGTGTGTGCAGCGTGTGGGCATCTGATAGGGATTCTATTAGGCTGCAAATAGTCTATGATTATCTTTCAATATACATTGCTGGTTTAAATTCATGGATAACATTCAGTATTATTCACTCCTGTGCTGTAAAGAAGGATGGGAAGATTTTCCATAGTTTACTCTGTAACTTAATGATAACGTCATAGTGGGGAGGGCTGTTTGGACATGTGACTTGTGTGAAGAACAAGGCGGGGCTTAAGGGGGAGGCAAAGAGCCACTCAGGCACCAGCAGGTCTGGTCGCTCCACCATCTGTCTCAGGGACCCAGCAGCTGTCTGGAGACACAGACCTGCCTCTATTAGCTATATAGTGCATGCTCACCATCAGGGTGTGTGCAAACGTGCGTGTGTATGTGTGTGGGTGCGCCCGTGCGAGTGCGTATATGTGTGTGTGTGCGTGCAAGTGTGTATCGAGGGAATTGTCTGATTTTCCGCACAGTGTTAAAAATCCAGGTAGAGCTGATTGTCTTCCTACTGGGGTGAGTAAACACATTGAGCAGGTCATTGTCACTTTGAAGAGCTGTCTCGTTAGCAGACTGTCCTCAGAGACTCCTGTGAGGGCCAGCCAAACAGTCAGGTTACAGTCTGGCAAAACTGACTATATATATGGGGTGTATGTTTCCAATGACAAATTCAGACTCAAAACCATGGCATGAACGTTGAAATAAAGGTAACAATAATTGTAGTATTGTATACTTTTTTTCTTCACTTTTCTTCCTTCTTTAATCACTATTCCACCTTTGTTTGGTACTGCCCTGTACTTTTCCATTGTTCTTCATCCTTAACGCCAGTCCACTAGGAAAGGCAAGCTGCCAATTAGGAATGACTAATAATGTCTGTTGCTATGGACACCAACGACGGGCCATGTGCTGGGCTGAGAATCCTCCTGAGCATTGCATTCTTTTTCATTCTTTTTTTCCCGAATAAACATTTAAATAAATAATTAAACCCGTATAAATAAACAGAGTAATCAACCTGTCACCCATCCGCTCTACCGTACAATGACTCACCGACCACAGAAACAGCTGACAAAACTGAAACACACAATGAGATCAAAGTGAACATACACTGATAATTATTTAATCTGGTTCACTATACGGTTGAGCCCACACCCCAAGTGGTTACAGTGATTCATTATTTTTTTCAACACTCGTATTAGAAGGGCTCAATAGTTTGTTTGAGTATGTTGCTACTTATTATTTATTATTACTTACTTATTGTGATCTTGTATTGATGCTGCTATGTGACTGTTGAGGATCCAAGCCTAAGAAATGTACTCTTGCGTACGTTAAGATGTAATAAAAGCAACTCAAGTACACGTTTAGTTTTGAAATAATGACTATATTGACTATAACCGGACAATAAAGTGTTATTAAACAAACGCATCAAGCTTGATTTAAAAAATTCGATTCTTAATGAAGCAAGTATAACCATACTAATGACTTAAATCGTCACAAATCCTTTTACTTTTATTAAACTATTATAAAATATTATCAGCTGCACTAGTCACAGTACTGTGCATGCTCCTTAAACGGCCTCTAGAGGGCAACATCGGACCTTGAATGGAGTCGTATTGATACAGGTCCTATTCCTGCTTCTCCCTGTGCGTCATGCATACATGAAAACCTCCTGTGTTATAAAACGCGTCAGGGTCACAGTGGGTAACCCCAACCCCTGCGTTACAGTAAAAGCCATCACCTTGCCAACCTACTTTCAGACACACAGTCACTCTGAAACAAAACACACGCAAAAAATACAAAAAGTCACATTCACAAGCACAAATATCCACATACATGTGCATGTGCGTGTGCGTGCGAACGCACACAGGTCTTGATTGTTAATAAAAATGGAAAATGTGCATCTCAGGACTGCTGTATGTATATTACAACACACTTTTTTTGTTGTTGTTTGTAATACATTACATTACCGAGAAGACATCCGCTGGCCAAAGAACAAAAAGCCTCTACATAACTCAGATTGTGACCATTTTAGACTCAGATCAAGGCACGAGGGTCTTAATTTAGACAGAGAATGTTCTGGAGCATTTGGCTGGCTCAGTGCCATATTCCCTGGCGTGGATGTGGGACGGGGGCGGTGTTTTTTATGCAAAGCCATGACATTTTCCATCTAACACCATTGGTTTCACAATATAAATGATGGCAGAGGACAGGAACATCAAGCATCTGTTACTTTCTGTCTTCATTCTGCTTGAGCCTATTGTCCCCTGATACGTCTCTATGTCATTGCTCCTAGGACAAGGATGCATACAACGCCATCACGAATGCTGTAATCAAAAGTGATGATGGAAGTTTGCTCCATTTAATTAGGTCAGTAGATTTGGAGAAATCAAAGGACTCAAGGTATTCTCTCATGGTTAAGAAACAATTGGTACTTTCTCTTATTCTTTTTTATTAAAAGTTATTTTGTGCCTGGTAAACAGTTCTCTATGTGCTCCAACTGTAATGAACTGAATTGGTATAAGCATTTATGTGTGGGGAAAAAAAAGGAAGCTAGCATTGCATAGATAAGTGAAAACGTCTCTTTTCATTTCATGAACAATCTCCTCTGTCCTGAGACAAACTGTGGCTGGTATTGTCATGCTATTGGCGGGGCCTATCCCAACCACAGCTATACTTAGGCTATAATGTAAAAGGAATGCAAAGATTGTTGATTAAGCGTGTTAGCTTTGCCTGCTTGCTGGGTTCTTGGTCACATGACAACAGAGCAGAAAATCATATCAGTGATTCTGTTGGCTGATTCATTCCACAGCGTAGGATTGATAGGGTCACTGTATGTAGAAAATCCATTGAAGCAAAACTAAACACTGTCTACCTGGGACATATTTGACAATGAAGTAATGAACACACATATGTTTAAATATGTATACTTTTTTGGAAGAAACCTCTTCTTTTATAAATTAGCGATTAAAGACGATGGAGGCCTTTTCTATAAAATAGTAGAATTTCATGGGGATATGACGTTGATTTTAACGTGCATCAAAAGTGTAACTTGAATTGTGAAACATAACACGAACAGAAAACTACTAAATCAATAATAGCATATATTTTGCATTATATTATTGAATGATGTTATTGTCTTATCGTTCTTATTAAAATGTTACTGATTGCATTTCCTCTGCATTATCTGAGAAGGTAAGTTGTTAATGCCAGTTTAATTCATGCTTTCTGTTTCAGCCTCAGTATTAAGTGTATATAGAGAGATGGTTGGGTTCTGACCATTGCCTCTATTGGACATATACTATTTGTTAGTATACGTTCTAGTCTTTACATCTATATTTAAAATTGGAGAAAACACATTTTGAGGATTTCTCTTTCTCCCACACAAACATATACCCACATGCAAATACGCAGATGGAGAGAGAGAGAACGAGAGAGCCCTGACTAGCCTGCATCGTTGAAAAGCTCGATTTGTCATCCGCAGAGAATGCAGGTTGCCCATGACAACAGTTGCTAGGTGACCGTGCTGGAGTGACTTCATAGATTGAGGATCTTGGAATCTGTGGCTGACGATGAATACAAAAATATTCTTTCTAAAAATGTGTTAAAAAAATCCAAATAATTTGAATTACATTTCATGTGAAATGTCTCTTTTTGGATTGGTTCCAATTTGGTTGTGATACATTCTCCAAGCTGTGAGCTTTTTTAGCAGTCTATGAAGCATGTCATTACTGACATGTTTTTAGATGAAACAACCCAGATCTCAAAAGCCCTTTTCCTCTGTAGGATAAAAGTATTCTCTATTTCATGTCTCCCTCTCCCTCTCCCTCTCCCTCTCCCTCTCCCTCTCCCTCTCCCTCTCCCTCTCCCTCTCCCTCTCCCTCTCCCTCTCCCTCTCCCTCTCCCTCTCCCTCTCCCTCTCCCTCTCCCTCTCCCTCTCCCTCTCCCTCTCCCCTTCACCCTCTCTCTCTCCCCCTCTCTCTCTCTCTCTCTCTCTCTCTCTCTCTCTCTCTCACTCACTCACTCACCCTTCCTCTATCTAAGACTTTCTTGCAACATCTAACTATCTCACCTCCATCACTCAAACCAATGATGGAAAACCTATTTAGATTATAAATATCTGTTGAAATATAGTCAGCAAATGTCTGTCTGTATGCAAGACATTGCTGTGTAAAGAACTATAGATCAAATGTCAGACACGTTCCCTCTGGCTACAATCGAGCCTGCTCTCTCAAACATGGCCGGAGGACATTGCTCTGGGATTTGGCTAAACCAGTTGTCACCCTGGAATATATCGCAGCAGACCTCAGCGCATAACAGTCCTGCTCTAAACAGCGCTAAAGCAGTGCGGTAAACCATGTGAATCCACCAAAGTCCTTCTGGCTCTTTGCTTCTTGCATAGGTATGATAGGACTTTCTCTCAGATTAACACATTTACCACGTCGTACCTCTGGCCCCGGCAGGAGCTAAAATGTAATGCTAATATGCTGGTTAATTGATTTAGACAGTAATTAACACCCTCCCTTGGCTTACTTCTTTAATCCGTCAGATACAGGCAGCAGCGCTACGTCAATATTAATCAGAGGGATTGCTCTGTTGGTTGGGTAAATGATGTAATCCGGATATGAAGGCAGAACAAGGCAGAGATAGGTTCGGTTGGAGGAAGTCCCAATTTGATTTCAAAAGCCCTACTAATACCCTTACTATACATGCAGAAAGGTTCAGAGGCCTACGGCTAGAAATGTGTTGCTGAAATGTGTGGTTTCACAGCCATTTCATCTGCTACAGCAGGTCTGTATCTGTCAGCTTTGTTACGAATTATATTGACAGTATATTCGTTAATGGACACACATCATCTTTTGCTGCAAATCCCTCCTGAGTCAATGCCCCCAGCCTGTGTGTAGGGTACAAATCTCTGACTGTTCCAGCAGAACAAACTGCCGTCCTCTCTCAGTGCAGCCATTGATTTAGTTGTAATGCTGTGAGCTGCACAGGGTCACATGTTGACTTATGGTCCCGCTTCCCCACCCGGTCGCCCGGACACACACAGAGATTGAACCATGGATTCCACTAGCTCTCTGTCTCTCTCTCTCTCTCTCTTCTCTCTCTCTCTCTCTCTCTCTCTCTCTCTCTCTCTCTTTTTCTCTCTCTCTCTCTCTTTTTTTTCTCTCTCTCTCTCTGTCTCTCTCTCTCTCTCTCTCTCTCTCTTTTTCTCTCTCTCTCTCTCTCTCTTTTTCTCTCTCTCTCTTTCTCTCTCTCTCTTTCTCTCTCTCTCTCTCTCTCACACACACACAGACAAACACACACACACACACACACACACACACACACCTCAGTCTTTGTCACTCTCTCTGACTTTCGATTTTCCATGAATGTGTTCATTTGTAGCTGGGAAATATATATATGCTAATTAGTAGGCAGTGGATATGCAAATGTATACTGCATCATTGGACCCATTTACAGACACAGAGAGATGTAGCTGCACATATATTATATTGTGTTCTATTTTATGTTGTAATAGATCAGTGTAGCGGAAAAATTTGTTTAATTGTTTAGTCATCATTTTGTTTAGCAGCAACCCATTGTCTTTTGAATGTATTTCCTTACTGTGTTGATTGCAGCCTCTTGCGTAAATGCAAACATCGTCATAATTGCCAGACGTCATCTCGCCTGTGCACCATCAAGCATTTCCAAATGTGCACGCACTGAGCTAATACTGTTTCAGTATTCTCAAATACAGACTCTGAACACACCATCTCCTCATATCTACCTTTTCAGATCTGCGCTAGTTAATAGGTCATGTTATGTCGACTGTAATAGTCTACCCATTCTATCCAGTCCGACACCACATGACCTCCAACCCATGGAAGGGTTTCATGTCATGTAGACATCAGGGGAGAAGACCCTGTATGCAGTAAGGAGGGTCAGACAGCATTTATTATATTATGAGAGGAGGGATCCTCTAGGGAGGAAGCCATTGGGAGAGTGGGGGACGGGGGACGGAGAACGGGGGACGGGGTGAGGGAGAAGAATGAAAGAGGCAGTATGGTGTACGCAGGGGGAGGCTACGATGGTTGTGAATGTTTTTTACGGGGTGGCAGGGTACAATGTATTGCATTATGCATTGCAGTGTGCCGTTTATTGTCCTGGGATTGTAATGGCTACCACCACCCCTGTTCCACTCTCTCCTCTGCGTATGGCAATGTGTCGCTTTAATGGAATGCGGGAGGGGCAATTGGGGTAGGAGATGGAGTTTGTGTGTGTATGTGAGGGGGGGGGCTGGGGAGATTTGGGATTTGGGATAGTAATGTATGTGGTCGTATGTCATGATGTAGTGTCGCACGCATACACACAGTGCACCGAACAGTATTGGCCCCGCTCTGAAGCCTTCAGAAAGTATATATACTGAAAGTATATGCCATTATGACGTCCATACAAAACACATTACCAGGAAGATACAGTCCATTATTATTCATTCAATGAACATGCAAATGGTAAATACTATTACTAAATGTGAAGGTGAAAGAATGGTTCCAATTTAAACATGGAAATGCAAATAAAACATTTGTGATGCTAGGCTGAGGTGTTTGTGAGGGATCAGGCTGGAGTTGGTTTAAAAGGACCAACGGTAATGGCAGTTCACAATGTCACAGGGAGGCAGGAGGTCAGAGGACATGAGAACATTGGATCATCTCAGTGCTACCCCACTGAGCCAATGAAACGGCTCTAATCAAATTTACATTTGATAAATGATCGTGCACAGCTGGTCAATTTAGTGTGTTGTATATGTGTGTGTGTGTATGTGAGTATATGTATAAATATACATTTATATATATATATATATATTTATTTATTTATATATCTGTATATGCCTGCATGCCTAGCACAGGAGGTGTATAAAGTTTGTTAAATCATTTGAATGCCACTGATGTATTGAGTGAAAAATTGTGCAAACCATCAAAGTGTATTCTCCTCAGGGATTGTCAATGCTTAAATTGCATGTTACATCCAGTCATGGTTGGATTTATTAGATTGTACTTAGTTCATTGAATGTATACATCCATTTAAAGCCTCAAAATAGTGTGTACAGGCATGGTGCATGCTGCAGTATGTGTATTTTTATGTATACGTTTTCCACAGAACAAAATATTTGAGCCATGTATAGAATAATAAAGTCCATGCTTTGTAGTACGACAATGTCTGTGCCATCCAACTGTGACTCAATGCTGTTGCATTGTGGGAAGAATTTAGGTGTTAGCACCAGTTAATTGCCAGACCATTGATCACTCGTTTTGGCTTCACCAAGTCCAACCTGGAGACACTGAGCTCAGAAAAGACGCATTCAGACCATAGACTGTCAACAAATATGGATGTAGCATCCGTGACATCACCCATTGGTTTGCACATGACGGTTCTGAGGGTGTAGATTTGCCTTCTACAGAGTCGCCATTTATTTATTTATTTCCACCAGCAGCGGAAACGATCCATAACTAGGCACATTGAGGGCGGGACTTGAACTGACGCCTCACGCCAGTCTATGACCAACACGAATTCAAATTGAGCATGAGTCTCACAAACAGGTCATAGTTGCCACTTTGTCTGAACCAAGTGGTGGCCATGACCGTCTGTTTGTGAGGAGGTGAAGAAAGAGGCTAGCATGTAATTCCTCTAACAGCCTTAAGCTGGTTCACGGTGGTTGGATGCAGAGTGACCCACTAAAGTGACTCATTCTAAATCAATGGGAAGAAATGGGATTTTTTTTCTAATAATAATCGTTTTCTTTGTTCGGTTAGGATCTCAGCGGCTAGTTCATGTTATGCATTTTGTGGTCCCGATTGACCTTGAGCTAAAGGCAAATCGACACCCTCAAAACGGTTGTGTGTAAACCAATGGATGACGTCACGGAGGCTATGTCCATATTTGTATGTTCAGACATGTGCACATTTGGTCAAACAATTATGTGAACATGCTGTCATACATACATAGCATATTGTGACCCAAAAGAAAAAAACAATATACCATACTCCTCTTCTACATTCTGCTTTCCATATCATATATATTTGAAGGTGTATCTTACTGCTACCATGTATTCAAGTAATTATGTGTGTGTTTGTAAGGGAGAAACCAAGTGCAAGAGAGAGAGACTGAAAGGAGCTCTTGTGTGTGTGTCACTTTGGCTTTCAGCGCATGTGCAGGTGTAAATCTGGGCAAAGCAAAGTTTGAAATCATCACAACGGTTGTGGGCGGCTAATTAGGTTCCTGGATTTTATCTGGGCCAGCGCTAAGAAATCAGGACAAGTTAGCAGATAGACACGCATCCAAAAAGGAGCAGTGAGAAACATGATGTGGGCAGGGAAAAAAGAGGGCTGCAGAGCGACAGACTTCACCCTGTGTAATAAGGGTCGGTGATGGAGGTCAGTCTTCAAGGCTTATTGCTATTGACCCCTTAGATCAAAGGTCAATGGGACATAGTTGAGCAGGTCAGCCAAACACAATGGTCAGATAAGAGTGGCAGATAGAGCAAATAGAAAAAGGTACAGTCTGTGATTTACTTTTTTTGAAGCCAGTCCATGGGTCTCTGTTGATCTGGTAAATCCCTGGCCTGCAGTGTTGCCATGGTGACCACGGCTCATGGACTTGAGGTTAGGTGCAGAGGTGACCACTGTACCTGTTCTGTCCACTCTAAAAGGAACAAGCGCTGAAAGGCACAGGCGCTGCGCACATGAAAAATACACAAAAACACTTCTACACATGTAAACACCAACACACACACACACGACTAACACACAAGAGTTTTTCTATATTGTATCATGTGATAACTGGTTTGAACATTTCTGTTTGAGCGTGTTCTTGTGTGTGTGTGTGTGTGTGTGTGTGTGTGTGTGTGTGTGTGTGTGTGTGTGTGTGTGTGCGTGGGAGAGTACAGGGTAATAGGTTGGTAGACGGCACCATTGTCTAGAGAGGGACAATAGTACCTATGAGAGCCACTTCTGTTGTTCCTTCTTTGGCTCTCTCTCTTTCCCTCTCTCTCTCGCTTTCTTTCTCTCTTTCTCTCCATCTTTCTCTCTCTCTCTATCGCTCTCTTTCTCCCTCCCTCTCTCTCTCTCTCTCTCTCTCTCTCTCTCTCTCTCTCTCTCTCTCTCTCTCTCTCTCTCTCTCTCTCCCCAGTCTGACCCCTAGCTGTAGGCAAGGGCAGGAAAAGAGAGTACTAGGTACTAAAATGAAAGAGCGGTCAATGAGAATTTGAACCAACCTGGGAGAGAGGCAACCAGGACTAGTGTAGGAGAATGCCAGAGAGAGAGAAGGAGGGGGCATTAGCATGGGTGTTAAGCCATAAAAAAAAGACCTGCAATCATTTGACACTGTGAGAAGAACAAATGTAGCTGGAGGCAGGGGAAGGGATGGAGAGGTAGAGAGAGAGAGAGAGTGAGTGCTGGAGAGAGGGAGAGAGGGAGGGAGGGAGAAAGGGAGAGGGAGGGAGAAAGGGAGAAGGAGGCAGAGAGAGGGGGAGAGAGATGTAGGGGGAGGGAGGGAGAGAGAGGGAGGGATAGAGGGAGGGAGACAGACAGAGAGTGAGGGAGACAGAGAGGGAGGGATAAATGGAGAGGCAGGGAGAGAGAGAGGGGAGGTAGGGAGGGGAGGGAGGGAGGGAGAGGGAGAGAGAGACAGAGACAGAGACAGAGAGACAGAGAGAAAGATGGAGGAAGAAAGGGAGAGGGAGGGAGAGAGAGCCCTTGCATGGACATTTCAGACTTGGTAGGGAGGGAGAGGATACAGTTGCAGTAAAAAAAGAAGAATCTGGCACTGCCCTGATCTCCTCCCTCCTCCTGCCTGAGTGTTTGTTAGTGTGAGAGTGTGTGTAAGAGGAGGAGGACTCATAGAGACACGCAGCACACTGAGCACAGAGCGTCCGCCAGACTCTCTCTTATTGCCTGTCAGTGGACGGGGGTCTCTGGCAGGGGCGGGGGGACCAGACTGGGAGGATGAGACGGCGTTTCTAACTGGATCTAAATGCTACTGGGATAATCCACACACACACACACACACACATAGGGCTGGCAGGACCTGGACTCACCAGAACCATTCGCCATGGAGGGACTGTTGTCTCCGATGAGGACACGGGTAGGTAACCATGGTGATTGTGGAACAACCCCTCCCCCCCACCCCTTTGCAAAAACAAAAGCCATGGGATTTATGTATTTGTTTTTCTTGTACAATGGGAGGAATCTAGATGATGTGGGCTGCCAAGCCACTGAACTATATGTAGTTGCGCTGCGGTCGCCGTGGTGATGTTGGAAGTGGCATGCTGAGAAGTTGCCGGGTTGCGTTGCTATGGGCGATAGGCAGAATGCTGAGTGCATGAGCCAGGGTCTCACAGTGTCACTCAGTCACACCACTGCTTGCAGCCAGGAGGTATAACTGAGATATTGTTTCGATATGTGTGTGTGTGTGTGTGTGTGTTTGTGTGTGTGTGTATGTGTGTGCCTGTGAGTGTGTGTTTGTGTTTGTGTGTGTGTGTGTGTGTGTGTGTGTGTGTGTATGTGTATGTGTATGTGTGTGTGTCAGAGAAGATCAACAAGGGGTCATTTAAAAGGGCTGACACAGTGTTGAGTGGTGCCTGTTCCTCTACAGTACAGCTCAGCCACTGGCCCATTTATTTAGGCAAAAGACTAAATCAATGAAGATCAAGGAAATCTCAGGGATGTGTTGGAGTCGTATGTAGAAATTCCCAAGACGTGTGTTATTTTGTTTTTTTATACATTTCACAAAATCGTCTCCCCAACAGTCTATTTCATAAAACTTCGTTTCGGTGTGTTAGTTGCTGTTTGCATCATTAGATATATTTCAATGAAATATTCACATGATTATTATCGCCCTCTCTCTTTCATGAGAATAGAATTGATTTAGCAGCCTAGCTATCTTAACCCCCCTACCTGTTTAATCAGCCAGTATACAGAGTAGACCTGTATGTAGGAAAACACCATAAATATTAAGATGCGAATGTGTTTCTTGTTCATGCATACATAATGGGTCTACATACATTGCACTGCATTGCAAAACAAAGTACAATGTAAATCTACAATGTAAATGCATAGCCGTGGTGTAATGTTGTCCAGGTCTAGGGTAGGCACTCAAAGGGTTAACCGCATCGGCTGACCTTATGGTGCTGATGATGTTGTCACGGGCGACTGAACGCCTTCAACTTCACCTTTAATATGGGAATCCTTCTCGCTCTTCTCATCACCCCACCTTTTTAATTTTCTCCCCCAGCATATGCAAAAAACATCTCTTTTATTTGTATTTTGGCAGCATGATGAAAACTAATCTCCATCTCTGTCTCCCCCACCCTACCCCACTGTCAGTCTGTCTGTCTGTCTGTCTATCTGCCTGTCCCCCAGCCATGCCTGTCTGTGGACCAGTCTGCTTGTTCCACCCCTTGCTTTGTATTTGGCTGTCAGTCCAAAGCTCTATAATTGGTGTATATGCAGATTGGCGTGTGCTTTGATCCAAAGAGGAGGATCAGTGAGTGCACTGTTTGACGATAGATTCCCTGGCCTGCAGAGCCACGGCTAGGGAAAAAAAGTGCTCCTCTCTATATAATGTCTCTTATAACCCTGGCTCGGTCCAGCCCACAGCGATGGGGACTGTACTTCCACATGCAACAACTGACGGTGTTTATCTCCACCAGCCAGATTGAGCTTCCTTAGCCCCAAAGTGCAGCACAAAATGAAGTTGTTTGCTTCAAAGTCAACTTGGTACTTTTAATGTGAACGAACGTAACACAAAATTAGGAAGCCAAGTGCCAAAAGTGATCCAAAATGGGGATTATCTCTCTTCATGCGTTTGAAACCCCCTTGGCACTAGGCACTTAGGGGCGTTGACTGTCGTTAATGAACCAACACAGCACAACGTTAACACAAACATTTTCTAATCAGTTTAATTTGCTTGATAATAAGGAGTTTGGGGGAGTGTGCAGTGGCTGGAAATACAGCAAGCTGCGCCCGCAGGTCACCCTGCAAGACACCCTGCATCAGGGTGACCGCTACACCTCGGAGCCTGAGCTAGAATATTTAAACAGACCCGTGCTGAATCCCTGCTCCCCTTACTCTCAGAAACAGGAAACAAACAGTGCTCCACAGTGTCTATGGACTACTGGAGGTTTAGACCCAGCTCTGCTTGTGTATCCCTAAACATTGCCCTTAACTTTTCAATTCTCAGTTTCTTTGTTTGGGGACCATAATGGCTAGTGAAGCAGGGGCTTCACTGATTAAATCATCAGTGAGCTACACTTCACTGTTTATGTTCTGCTCCGTTAAGAGAAGCAGCAGAACCATGTAAGCATTCAGAACGAGTAGACGCCAATCATTCTCCCGAGGCGTCAAAGAAACAGCCAATTGGGTTGTCGTGCAATGCCCTTGCTTTGTGCCCTTTGTGCACAAAACAAGAGAAGTGTTGCTTAACATTATTAGAGATGAGCTGCAGCTCAGCGTTACGGTTGGCTGTCATAGAAGTGCATTCATATCCACATGAATGCACACTATCTTTCTCTTTGCTACGGAACTCCGCTTGGCTGCATCAATCCCTGCCTTTCTCTGGTGAGAATCACTGAGAGAATAGGAGGCAGACACACACCCAAACGCACACAAGCACACACAACACACACACACACACACACACACACACACACATGCCCAGACATACACACACTCACTCACATGGCTTGAGCCAGTGTGAAGCCTAGGCCGTTCCATAAGCGCTGGCTGCCGGCTAAATAGCCGACTACTTGCGTCTACTTTTATGGCTCACATTATATCAATAGACTGAATTTCAGGAGTTTGATGAACACATTGTCTATTTAGCGTCTTATTGAAACCAGTTATATTTAGTCGTATTTAATTTATGTTAACTATACATTCTCCTTCTAGTCAGTAAGGATTATTTCTTCCTATGGTTGCGTTGAAGAGAGTGAGAGAGAGAGAGAGAGAGAGAGAGAGAGAGAGAGCGAGAGAGAGAGAGAGAGAGAGAGAGAGAGAGAGAGAGAGAGGGCGAGAGAGAGAGAGAGAGAGAGAGAGAGAGAGAGCGAGAGAGATTGCTCCCTGGTGGTGTCCTCTGTACTGTATAATGTATGCATATAGGTCAGCGGCACACGCCACAAACTCTCCATTGCTTCATCCAAATCTTCACACATGTTCTCCAACATCACATCTTGTCCAAACATCCATGTTTGTGTGTGTGTGTTTTTGTGTGTGTGAACGTCGAAGTGTGAATTTACTGAATGTGTATTAGTGCTCAAGTCACCTGCTTTCGGGTGTTAGTGGATCAATGAAGAGTAGCTATCGAGGGATTAACCCTGTCAATGAACAATCAGCTCTCCTAGAGATAGTCCTCACCTCTACTCCTTCAATCCCTCCCTCCCTCCCTCCCTCCCTCCCTCCCTCCCTCCCTCCCTCCCTCCCTCCCTCCCTCCCTCCCTCCCTCCTTCCCTCCCTCCCCCCCTCCCTACTGCCCTTTAGATAATCATGATGTCTCTCCTCTGAATACAGTCCAACATTTCTGGGTCTTTTTGGTCTACTGGCCTATTCACTTTTTGTGGATGTTTCTGCTTGTGCACTCGTGTGTGTGTGTGTGTGTGTGTGTGTGTGTTTGCGTGTGTCTGTGCATGTACATGGAACATGTGAGTCTACGACGGCCCAGCTGTCTATGTTAAGGCTAACAGATGGAGCCATTACAGAAATGGCCATGGGGGTTTGGGCACACTCACTCCATGTTACCTTAATGCCCCCTCCCCCGCACGCCATCCGTTGGTACATCCGGGGTCTGGGGGAGGAGGTTGTCAGACAGTTTCAGGTCACACACACAACAGGGGTGGTGGTTGTGGGGATGGGAGGACTGACCGATATGGAGGTGACCTGGCCAAGATCCCCCAGAGCAGCCTGTCTGACTGAGGGTAATTCGGGTAGAAGGGCTGGTGGGGGGGGGGTCTAACTGAAGAGGAGAGCTGAGAGTCACAGTGGTCAGCAGCACACATGCGTGCAGTACACACACATGTATATATATATATATATATATATATATATGTAAAGATGGATAGATCTCCTCCCTTAGTCCCCTGTCTGAAGTGGTTTCCCTGTCTCTTATCTCTCCATTCTACTGTTTGAAGATGCGACTCTGCATGGTGTACAAATGCCATCTCTGATCTTACTAAGCGAATGTGTGTGTGTGTGTGTGTGTGTGTGTGTGTGTGTGTGTGTGTGCGTGTGTGTGTGTGTGTTTGTGTATGTTTGTGTGTGTGTGTGTGTTTGTGTGTGTGTATGCGGGTGTGTGTGTGTGTGTGTGTGTGTGTGTGTGTGTGTGTGTGTGTGTGTCCGTTAGATCCGCCCGCCCCCCCTCCACCTTTTTTATTAGGCGTGTCAAATGCGCTCTTGTCCCCTTGAAGAGGCTCAAAACACCAGATCAATCGCAGTGCAGACGGGCAACCACAGGAACAAACCAATGACACACTTTATGTTGTCCGGTGTTGTCATGGCAACACAAGGTGCAGATGTTCCCCTTCATTGGCTACCATCAGACCATTTCATTTTGGTGTCATCATTTCCAAGAAGGCTATTTGAAATTATATCAACATCAAGTATGTATTGTTACATCAACTAAATAAGCAAAATAAGAGCAAATGTAAAGTAAAGTGGTTCTCTGATCACAATTGCACAAATTGACTTTGTCTTTGTAATTGCTTGGGTTTAATGTACACACACACACACACACACACTACTGTGATACGTGATACTACTGAGTCACGTCGGGCTCGCTCACCCTAACTTCGATGTGCCATTCGTCTTGTCAGTTGTCTTGCCTTCTTGGATGGACTCGCTGTGTGGTGCCACAAGGTGAATCAAAAGCCAGACCTGTCACCTTGTGAGCAAATCCCTTAGTGTGATATCCACTGCAGCAATATCCAGCTCATCGTCTCAAGTTCATGTGGAGTGCTTTGTCAAATGATTCGTAAAATAAACTCCTATTTATTATCTGTTTTTTTGTTGTTGCTCTTCTTGTCGTGTTCTTATTTTTCTCGCTCCGGGGACTGTTAATTGTACATGTTTATGTACACAGTTCTTTGGGAAAAAAAGAACGGAAATTCCATTACGATAGACCTGACACGCACTAAAATTCATGACCGTCTCTCAGCCGATGTGGAGTGTAATGGAGAAATGACACCATTGGCTTAAGGGCCACAGTTTTACCATCTGGACTAATTATAACCCACTTACTTACCTCCTTACCAAAGCAAAGCTAGATTCAAATATACTCTGCTGGGTTTCTAAGCTTACATTTGACATGTTTGACCTTAAACACTCACCTGGAAAGAAGAATGTGGTGGCAGACGCCCTGAGTCCCAACCCCTTTGCGATAGACTGGCGGAACCCTAATCTGCAGTTACTCAGGAAGCCAATGGGGTTGACTAGGATTCCTTGCAGAATGTCTTCAGTCAGCTGCCAGTCTCTAATGGCCAAAAATGTGTAATGCAAGCAGTGTTAGTGCGCTTGTCAGTCTCACTTTGACTCTGTTGAGGCAACAGGGTGCAGGGCAATCCATTTGGCCCAGCACGTTCCACAAGTTTCAAGTGGTGGTTGGGATGCATTGCCCATATGCACTGCCAAGAGGT
Organism: Lota lota; assembly: GCA_026745465.1. Lineage (NCBI taxonomy): Eukaryota > Metazoa > Chordata > Actinopteri > Gadiformes > Lotidae > Lota > Lota lota. The sequence continues at coordinate 7,744,122 of JACYXH010000216.1, read as the reverse complement.
GCAACTGAGCCAAGCACAAGACCCACCGCATCATTTACAAGTTGTTGTCCTTTGTCTCAGCAAAATAAATAGTCAGTCTAGGCGAGAAGCACATGGTGCCAACCCAAAAGTTGTGTTTGTTCAAACAAGGGGAAAAGCTGGAAGTCTGTGATGGTTTGTTGTACTGAATGGTAAAATAGCCAGTGACAAAACAGAAAAGATTTCCAACAAGCACTACCACACTTTCTCAAAGACAGGGCCTTGTCAGGCATTGGCAATCTGGCAGGTCGAGACTGTACCCTTTCACTTGCAAGGTAATGTTTTTATTGGCCAGATATGCAGTGGGGCATAAAGATATATGTAAAATCCTGCCAAAGATTTGTATTTGGAAAGACTAGATGGATTGCCTGAAGTTCTGGTCGGCCGAGGATAGTAACTCATGTCTTCCTCTGTGCCAACCAGACAGCGATGCAAGTAGCGAAAAAGCTTCGGGACCATGTTTCTGTGTTTTTGAATTCCAGGCAAGGATACATTTGAAGCAGTGGGCAAACTTTGAAAGTAATCTGATAGCAGAGCTCCTTCGTCTGGCCAGTGGCAGCAAATACCGCACAACATCCCACATGTCTATCATCCTATAGGTAATGGGTGCACAGAACAATTCAATCACATCCTGGGAAATATGGCTCTTACCCTTCCTCTCAAAGCAAAACAGCAATGGCCTCAGCAGATCCAGCGCACTCACAAGTGCTGGAAGACCCCATAGTTACTGACTATGACTCTCTGCTGTCATACCTGCCATGGAAGTTGTTCAAAAACATAAAAATGCAGCCACTGAAAACATCAGTCATACCTGACTAATATTTAGTCAACTGGAAAACAACTTTGTTTGGTTTATTAGTAACAATACAATTAAAAATATCTCACTGTTACCCTGCTTGAAGAGACTTGCTTCATGGATGATTTTATTTGCTCTTTGTATCAACATCGTCAGCGTCATGACAAACAGCCAATGCTCTCCGGTGCTGGTTTTGGCTTACTTTGGCCAGAGAGGCCAATAGTGTGCAAAGTATCTCCTTAATTGGTAAAAACATTATATATATGTATATAAAAAATAAATGTGAACAGTATTTTCTGTATGTTCCATTTGCACAATTTGAAATGAACTGATTGTCACCCTTGTTTCTGCTCTCTGATTGGGGCGGGCTTGATTGGTAGAGCCCTTAAACAAAAACATTTGTCAGTCACTTGATCAGACCACAGATTTCATCGGGGCTCAAGGGCAGTAGATTCTCCACCCCAGAGCCATTGTCACCAATGTATACCATTCACAACCTCTGGTGGTTCTGTAAAACCTTTTGAGCACAAGTTCAAAGGCAAGCTGCATGCAAAAAGCGCTCTTATCGACGACAAAGAGCATATCGGTCTTGTCCTGCACTGCTAACACGTGCAGTGCACCCGGGAAAGATGACACCAGAACTGGAGGATTATGTGAAAGGCCAAATTACCTCTCTTGAAGTCACAGCTTTTTGTCTTTCATTTAATTTGGTTTCATGAATATTAGCTTTCATAACATGTGGTAAAATAATATAACAAGAATATACCTTTTATTAAATAATACACACCTGTTACACACGCACATGCTTGCACACACATACACACACACACACACACACACACACACATGCTCTTTTGATGAACGAGCAGTGGAATAAAAGCCTCACCTCCGGCACATAGTGTGACCCTGTAGTGGGCAGGCATCATACATCACGCTGTCGGCACATCTGCATACCGCTCTCATTATCTGATGCTCGCACATTGATCCATCCACATCAAGCACACACATAGACGCAGTAGCACACACACACACACACACACACACACACAGACACACATGCATACACACACATAGACAAACATACACACACACATGCATACACTCACACACACACATACACACATACACACAAAGACAACAAATACATATACACACACACACAAACACACACACACACTCACACACATAGACACACAGTGAGAAAGAGAGAGAAAGAGGGAGGAAATTGGATCTTCTCCTTCATCACCTATTATTTCCTTATCTCCTCCAGTCACACCCACTTAAGCCTGTCCTCCATGCCTTTTTCACATTTCCTCCCTCTTCCCGCCCTTTCTTCCTCCCTCACCCCCCTGTTCCAGCCCAGTCCTTTTCTCTACCTCTTAGTCCTCCAACATGTCCATATATATAATAAATAATACATGATATATAATATATGATATCATATATAATATACAGTATATAATATATATCATATATCATATACAGTGTACAATATAAATTAATTAATATATAATCTATAATATGATATATATATTATATATAATATGATATAATACATATATAAGAGAGTAGTGAGAGAGAGAGATAGCACATGCATGCAGAGCTCATTTGTGAACCCCTGTGAGCACAGCTCCAGACATATGGAAGCATATTCTAGCATCAGCCACAACTTATTGATGTTGGCCTGACAACCTGCCCTGCAGCGTGTCTAGAAGAACATAAAGAGAGAGAGAGAGAGATGGGGGGGGGGGGGGGGGGGGGTGTCTGGATATAGGAGGAATAAATCTGTTCAGAATGGTAAATTGGATGTGGAGGAGGAAGGGAAGTTTTACTGTCGCTCGTGATTTCCAGCTCTCAGTTTTCTGAAACAGTAGCCCATGACACCATAAAGACAGTTTTCCGAATCCTCACCGAATGTCATAATCCTATTGGTTCTCCCCAGAACAAAGTGTGCCAGTGGAGGCTCTTGTGTTTAATAGATTTGTCTGTCTGGCTAAGTGGCTACCACAAGGCCCCCAAGGTCCACGTTTTACACCTCTGTCAACTAGGCTATGACCTCACCGTTCCATCCAGGTCACACAAACCTCATCGCTATAGTAGTAATTGTATATTTAATTGTGATATATATTTAATTGCTGTGTGTATTTAATGTCTTTGTTTTTTTGTTACATATTGACATTATGTAGGCATCTGACTGAATTTGTCACAAAATTTAAATGTTTTAATCCCAAAGGCAGTAGTTGGTCCCCCAAATTGCAATAGTACTTTTTTTAATTAGTCTTTCATATTATTATGAATAATATTGTTTATAGTCCACTACATAACCATCTGCAGATGTCCACTCCAGATGTGCTTGTTATAAATGTGTCAGTTGCATATTGGAATACATGCCTATATTTGGGCTCATCATGACTTTAGTGAAACCCCCTTTTCCAGCTGTGGATAACTCACTTAGCCCTGATTCACACTTAACTATGAAATAAAAGTTGCCAGATTGTGCTCATCCCCCTCTGAGGAGCATCACTCTTTGTGTCTCCATGACCTCCAGCTCTCATTACTTCCTGTTACAACAATTAAACATGACATATGTCGGATTTATTACGCTCCTTTGTGTGTGTGTGTGTGTGTGTGTGTGTGTGTGTGTGTGTGTGTGTGTGTGTGTGTGTGTGTGTGTGTGCGTGTGTGTGTGTGTGTGTATATCATGTCCTAAACAGATGTGAGCATCTGCTGGTGAAAAAAAGGCCATTAAAACATTTCTAGAGGTGTTTACATGGGGATGCGTGTGCGTGTGTATGTGTGTGTGTTGTTTCTGTGGGCTCTCTCAGCAGCTGTTGTTTTTAATTCATGCTGACTATATTCATATCCACAATATATTTTACATATTTGCAATTCTGAAATGCAAGATTTTATAATGTGGTTATATTACAGTTACAGTCAGTAAGTCTATGGCATTGCCTACACAAAGACACACACACAATATATTTTATGAATTGTGTTATTAGTTAGGTTCGTTTTATAGTACAGTATGTTAAAATTTTACAATTTCATCAACCGGTCTTCATTGAGCTTCTGCAAATGAGCTGCATTACCACGTCTCTCCAGCAGAGTGCACTCTATCATGGGGCTCTCTTGATTTTTGGTAGATTTTCCCTTTCTGTGGAGGGATTCTGTGCTGTACGAGAACCATACAATTTGTAGTGCAGAATATATACGTAGCTTCTTTTTTAGAACCGTCAAGAGCAGTCACAATAAGGCCTATAGCGTAGATAGAAGATCAAATCTCCCTTAGAACCAGAAGCCCACCAATCAGAGCAAGGCTGTAGCTGAACACCTGACCCTGGTTTAACACCATCAGCCGTCAGGTGCCAGAGCTTTACTTTGCCTTGTCTGATGAATTGAGCCAATAAGGAGAGACCTGCCGATTATAAGGAGCAGCCGTATTGTTGTTCTGCCGAGCACAGTCTGAACTGCTGTAGTCTGGTTGGCCCCAATAAACACAGCTCTTTATTGGCCATCACACACACTCTCTGTCACACGAGGGAAACTCGTAAGGGGGAGAGAGGAAGGTTGTTCATGGATCTAGTATTGGTGTGTGTGTGTGTGTGTGTGTGTGTGTGTGTGTGCGGATGCGTGTGTGTGTGCATGCTTGCATTTGTAAGTGTGTATGTGCAGATGGGAAAACACGCATGTGCGTGGTGAGCAGAAAACTATTATGTGTATAATTAATGTCCCTGCTGCTGTCAGAGAGAGAAAGAGAGAAATAGTGAGAAAGAGAGAGAGTGGGCGGGAGAGAAGGAGAGAGAGCATTAGAGACAGTGAGAGAGAGTGAGAGTGAGAGAGAGAGAGCAATAGAGACAGAGAGAGGGGGGGGGGACAGAGAGTAGAAGACTGAGCAACATATGTTAAGGGCCAGTGCGGTTGATTAATAATTATGAGTATTCTCAGTGACAGAGTGGTCGAGGCCATATAACCCCTGCTGTCTTCTGGAGGGGCAATTACACTGGATTTACCCCCTCACCCATCGTCCCAACACACACACACAAAAACACACACATGCACACAACCCCCGCACACACACACACACACACACACACACACAACGTGTGCCTCAAATCCCGCCTCAGCAGGCTCCTGTGTTCACTGGGTCTTAAAGGGATACCAGTTTGATACCAGTGGAGAGGGCCCCGGATACCCAGCTGGGGCCCAGGGACGTAGCGAGGGGCCATGGGACTGACGAGACTCTGCCGATAGCGCATCGGTTTGTGTCTCCAGTGGAAGAGAGGTGAAACTGGGACAAAAGGCAGAGGGTGTGTGGGGGGGCAGAGAGGAGAGAAATGGGGGTTGGCAGGTTTGTCTCGTGGTACTGGTGATGGTGGTGGGGTCAGGGGAGGGGGGGGGGGGGGGGGGGGGGTCTGTGTGTTCTGCTCTTGCCCCGAGAGGTTCCTCTGGCAATCTGCTGTGCCCCCCCCAACCCTCATATGCATGTCCTATCCCTTCCCCCATATGTCTCTCTCACACACACAAACGCACACGTACACACACACACATGCACGCGCACATGTACACGCACACACACGCACATGTACATGCACACACACACACACACACACACACAAACACACCTACACACACACACACACACATGCACACGCACATGTACATGCACACACACACACACAAACACACCTACACACACACACATACACACGCACACACAGATACACACACAAGCACAACACATCATCCACAAAGAGAAAGAGAGGCAGAACAGAAATCCCCTTCTCCCTCTCTCTATCCACACCGCCTCTTTTGTCTCTTCATTTCCATTTTCTAAATCCTTTACAGGCATGACAAATAACCTCCCACTCACAGTAACCAGATGTGCCCCGCAGTGCCGCGTCCAACCGCCGTGATCGCAGGTAAAGGCGGTTGGCCTGGGCTGCTGTCACATGGCCCGGAGGGGATCTTTACATTACCACTCCAGTTCACCCCCAACCCTGGCCGGGGGGGGGGGGGCTCCTTCATGCTGTGCATTGACAATGTGTGTGTGTGTGTGTGTGTGTGTGTGTTTGTGTGTATGTAGGTGTCTTCCATGTGGGTCAGCGTTAGGCGCTGGTCTGCATGCACTATAGCAGAGCGTGTGCACCTGTCAGAGGTGTGGGGTCCCATCTGTACGCTCAGGTCCACTGCCTGCAGCTAGCGGGGGATGGGGGGAGGCTGCACAGTCTGGCTCATATTACTGCTCTCATGGGGGCTGCCGTGTGTGTGTTCCAGTATTAGTGTGTGTGTGTGTGTGTGTGTGTGTGTGTGTGTGTGTGTGTGTGTGTGTTCCAGTATTAGTGTGTGTGTGTGTGTGTGTGTGTGTGTGTTCCAGTATTAGCCTGTGTGTGTGTGTGTGTGTGTGTGTGTGTGTGTGTGTGTGTGTGTGTGTGTGTGTGTGTGTGTGTGTGTGTGTGTGTGTGTGTGTGTGTGTGTGTGTGTGTGTGTGTGTGCATGTGATTGTATGAGTGAGGTTTAGAACAGCAAAGGAGACTTATGGGGGGATGGGATAAATAGTTCAGGTGCATCCTTTTGGAAGTGCAAGTGTGTGTTTAGTTGTGTGTGTGTGTGTGTGTGTGTGTGTGTGTGTGTGTGTGTGTGTGTGTCTGTGTGTGCGTGCGTGTGCACATTGAACACACATGTGTGTGTGGTTGTGTGTGTGTGTGTGTGTGCGTGCATGCGTGTGTATGAGTGTATGCGTGTGTATGAGTGTGTGTGCCCCTGCAGGCTACTTGTGATTCATTGTCTACTAGAGGGAGGAGCAGTGTAGTGGGGAGGGGGCTAAGCTTTATGACGCCTAGGAGCACAGCTGCATCCTGCATCTTGAGATATGGAACTCAGCTAATTGGAGCATTGGGACATCAACAACATTCTGGGATATGAGCTTTTGTGTCAGGACTCTGATCTACTGGATGTGTCTAATTAATACATCGAAGCAAATGGTATAGGAGGTTATAGGTGACATGCATTGACTGAATTAATCTTTATCCTGATCTATCACAGGGTTACTAGGGTGGCACAGTCATATGCTCACATGGCACACACAAACTACCTGAGCAAAACCTACACACACTCACACACTTCCGTGTTACCCCATGTTCCTATGTCACCTCATGTCGCCTATTTGCCCATATAGTCTAGCGTGCTCAGCTGAAATATGTACACCTAGTGTCAAACATTTAAAATTTACACTACGGCAACTTGTTTCCGAATTCAGCGGGGTCGGCCCATGTACATGTCCTGAACGCAACTTCGGTCTGTCATGGTTGAGCGGCTAACGCTCCTGAATGCTACCGGAGCATTATTTCGACCGTATTAAAGGAATACTCGATTTTTGGGGGAATACGGTTATATTCCCCCTAGCCATTGTTAAACGATTTGCAGCATAAAAAAAAATCTCAATTAGCACAGAGCTTGTTTCGTCCGGGTAAGCATTCGACTAAAGCGTTCGTCAATCAATCAGTCGAAGCAGTGGAGCTAGCCTAGCTTCATTAGTGAAGTGAGGTAAAATGACACCATCCCAGCTTCTCCAAGTAAAGATACTTTAGCGATTTCACAAAAAAATTCTTGATCGTTTTAGAGCTACATTTTGAGATTGTATATTACAGTACTGTACTCTGTAACGGTATTCTCTTTTTTCGATTAACTAGGCTCAGGTGCAAACTACTTGTGGCATCACACAGTGACGAGTCGCACTGGCAAGAAAGATAAACTCCAAATGTAGCTCTCAAACAATCAAGATGAAATCGGCATCATTCTATGCCATATCGATGTCCTGTCATTCCCTGTCAAACTACTCAAGAAAAACAATGTCGCATTTATTCTCCCTAGCATCGTACAGGAAATCTAAACACTAATCGCATTCGCCATTAGAGAGTGTGTAGGTATAGCTGTGTGCATAGGTGCAACCCCTGCGCTGTTTCTATTTCTGTCGAGTGCGCGGGGGGGGGGGGGGGCAGGGCTAAATTTACTGGGGCAGAAAATGCTTGAGCGTGACTCAATCCAGCAACTTCATACACCAGCGGTAGGAATATGCCTCGGTCGCATTCTCTCCGCACCATGCACTCTGCCACACACGCTCCCTAGGCCTGAGAGGCATGTCGCCCTGAATGTACGGCAGGAAGTCTCCATGGAGAAACCACATCCCAAACCAAGAAGCAGACCAACACCACAGTCTCCTTCTGGTCGCTCTGGATGGCGACCAGAAGGCATTTATTTGAATCTCCTTGATGTAGGTTGCTAAATGTGACAGGTTGTTTGTCATGGTTGTGTTTGTTTGTTTTCCTGTGCCGACCGACCTTAGTGGTCGAGGTGACCTTTACTGCTGTGTAAGGTGCATCAAAACAACAACAACAACAATGACAACCATGGCTGCCTGAAATCACAACACATCTCTGCAGTGCAATAAACAGCAGTGTCACACACGTTAAGATCCACACACGCACACACACACACACACACACACACACACACACACACACACACACACACACACACACGTAAACACACACACAGAGAAGAAATGACAGCGACACTACTTAAACTGTTTGGGAGACAGATTCAGTGTGACACAGCAAACGTGGAAATAAACAGTTCAGTGAGGATGACTCAACAAACTCCTCCAACCCAACTCTCCCTGCACTCTCTGTCCTGCTTTGTCTTCCACAGACAGACACACTCGTGCAGGCTGGCAGGCAGGCAGACAGACAGACAGACAGACAGACAGACAGACGGGCAGGCGGGCAGCTTTGTTATTGATTGATTGATGGACAGACATTTGCACTAATAAATCACAAAAGTAAACTGCATTGATCATTATAAAGAGATAAATAAACAAGTGAGATACAACGTTTAATATATGTATAAACGCAGCGGTGAACATATTGGACAAGCACACAAATGCAGCCCGCTAGAGCAGAGCTAGTGCAGTGCTGTGCAGTGTTAGCAGCCAGAGGGGCGGACCAGACTGACGGCTTATGACTGTTTGTGATTACCAATAAGACTGTTAGCTTGTTAGCTGCTAACAGCCGCTTAAGAGCATTTATTTCCATGACTGGAAAAGATTGTACTATTTGTGTCTGTCTGTCTGCATGTGCCAATATGCAAATGTGCAAAAAAACCCCTGCACTCTGGGTTTTTGTGTGTCCAAGAGCTGTCATTGGCATGAAAAAAAAAGCAGGGATGTGTGCCAATCTTGGAGCAAGAAATCCATCCAGACAGACTATCCGTGTCCAGGTAGATGTCACAGTCAATCAGCCACCTAAACACACACACACACACACACACAAAAAACCTTGGTCACTAAGACCCATACACCTATACCAAGCGTTGACTGAGACAGAGAGTGTTTACTGCTAAGTAGCAGCAAGGCTAACTGAAGTCTCGGGTCCGTCACGGACTCCACTGTGATCCACCACTGCATAGTTGTTGTTGAGAAGCCCTGGTCGGCCATGTGTTCGGCGACGTGTTGTGAGGTTGTAAGCGTTGAGTGGAGTACTACGCCTCTGTATGGGGTACAGTGTGTCGCAAGCCTCCATCGTCGTGGGCGTCCGTCAGACAGCTTCCACTCCAAGGTACTGCTGTTAAGGTTGAACCGAGGAAGCTGAAGTGTAGAACAAGTAGGAAGTTGGCAATGGTTGTCTCCATTGGGAGTGATTGGTCATTATATCTAAGGCAAAATAGCAGTATCAATAGTTATATTATGTCTAGTATGTATTGTATTTCGCAGTGTATATGATATGAATATCAAATGGATGATATGGTCGATCCAATCATGTTTGGAAAGTTAACATTTTCGTAGATATTTGTAATGGTTCTAGGAAAGAGATGTGTTTGGAAACTATCCCACTGCATTAAGAGGCCAATTTCTGTGTTTTAGGAATTAATGTGTCTGTAATTGCATTTATGTAAGCATGAGTTCATGATTTTATGCAAGAATATTCATATTGAAATACATACATGTAATCCTAATACATACATGTTAATCTCAAAACCAAGTGCCCTAGTCACCTCTGTCTCCGTGGGGATAACAAACTACACTAACCACTGATGTCACTCAATATCACACACACACACACACACATACACACACACA
>JACYXH010000216.1:7506675-7731675 GCA_026745465.1 Lota lota | reverse complement strand
GGTGCCCTATCTTACTCCTTCTCTTCCTCCTCTTTGCCACAATGGCAAGACACGCCCCCATCCTAACTAACCCCTCAGTACCCCCCCCCCACCCCTTTCCCCCCCTATTTATCTCGTCATCCCCCCAATGGATCATAACTCAGATTAGATGAGAAGAAAGCAAGCCCTTGTTCTGGACCAGGACCCTAGTCCCAGAAATGATAAAGCAGTGGAGATACGGGAATAGAGAGATGAAGACTGAGGGAGTGTGTGTGTGTGTGTGTGTGTGTGTGTGTGTGTGTGTGTGTGTGTGTGTGTGTGTGTGGGTTTCAGTAGCTCTTCTCTCTGGGGAGACAGAGTCAATCTGCTCCCACTGTAGATCTATGGAGTGCTGAGTACTGAATACAGCAGGATTCATTTGGAAACTATTGGCCTGGACTGTTTATCTCCACATTTGTTTTAATATTGAAACCACAGCTTCACCTGCAGTGACCTGGGGCTGTTGCTGCTGTTGCTGCTGCTAGTGCTGCTGTTGTGGATGGAGCCGAGAGGATGTGGATGTGGAAGGAGGAGGCCAGACTGTTGACAACACACCATGGATCTGTCCTCTGGGGAGTCGTGGGTTTTGTAAAACGCCTCTCTCGCGGCTAAATTGTTCTCTGTGAACATATGCCAACGTATCTTCTGTCATCGTCAGAGAGAGAGAGAGAGACAGAGTCAGAGAGACAACGACATCAACCAATCTGGTGTGTCTCTGAGTGAGAGCCAGAGGACTTGGTACCAGGGGGTACAAGCTGCAGCTGTTTTGCTGAGGGGACTTTGTGGACAAGCCAAAGGATGACGGTGGCCGCTCACCTGGAGAACATAGAAGTTACTCTGGAGCATATGCTGATGGACGTCTTTGTAAGTGTTCACATCCTTTATTCTTCAAAGACAACGTGACCATGGCGATGACTGATGAATACTGACCATCCCCAGGACATTAGAGACCCTTTCCAACAAAGTATGAAGTATGAAAAACAATTTTTTTTTAAAATTCTTATTTAAAGAGCAGCTGGTCATTTTAACTTCCTCTATGCTCTATAAAGCAGCAAGGTCAAAGTAAGCAGACATATTGCTGGAGACATGAAAAGCCTTATCTTTTTAAAGAAAAACTTTAAACAGTAAAAAAACTGTGATAAAATAACAGCCTTTATCTTCTGAGTAAGCTTCTGAAGCTTGTTCTACTCCTGTTCTACTCCTGCAACCTCCTGTTCTACTTGTAAACACATCAAATTAAGGAAGCAATTGGAATGACACTCAGAATGCCTTTAACACTTTGTTTAAACCCCAGTTCAGTTCAGAAGCTTACTCTTGACCTCACTAACTCCACTGACCTGCCTCCTCCTAGAGATTTGGTGCTCTCCTGATGCCAATGCTGTTAGACTCTTTAATTTATAGATGCCCTTCCCAGATGCTTTCTCCTTAATCAGGACAGACGAGGAAGAGATGATTAAAAACTCCACAATATTTTGGAGTATGCCTCTTAGTTTAGTTTGCCTTCTTCTTGTCTTCACTAGGCTTACTGACCTGCAATGAGGAGTCTCTCTCTCTCTCTCTCTCTCTCTCTCTCTCTCTCTCTCTCTCTCTCTCTCTCGCTCTTTCTCTTTATATATATATATTTATAATTTAATACAAATTGTTATTTAATCATTCATCAGTGTGAGTGTGTAAACCACATCTTTGTTCCTGCTGATGAGGGAAACTGTGTCCAGGGGTGTGATTTGTGACCAGGAAGTAAAGGATTAAGCAAGAGGAGCGATATGTGATGATGTCGTCAGGTTTCTAGGTTTGTTCGTGCCGCTTGACTAGAGGTAGATTACTCCGGGCCTAGTGGTTTGAATACCATCAGAGCTGGGGGAGTTACTCACTGCACTTGCATTTTGCACATGCTCATGCACATGCCAGGCGCATGCACAAGGTCATGCACATGCACATGCTTACACAGATGCACATATACATATGTACATGCGCAAGCACTTGCAAACAAACACACATGCACATGCACACATGTCCACAAACATAGCATGTTCATGTAGATACATACACATACATCTGGTGGTCCTAAAGTCCACTTTTACAAGCACACACACAAATACTTGCATGCACACAGAAACACATGCCATCAGTCTCCCTTGTTGCTGTGATCCGCCTGCTGTCCTAATGAGTTTGGTGGTTAAGCTGCTGTTTCTCTCTAACGTTGTTGACTGGCTCTGTCATATGCTGCATGCGGGCTGTAATCCGTTTCCCTGCATGTGATAGAGTGAATCCTCACTGGGGACGGCCTGCATCAACATGCATACATGTATGCATGCAGTACTCATGCAAGTGCTGCAGGGATCCAGTGTCAAACATGCATTTGGATATTTTAAGATGAAATATCTGTCCAAAATAAGATTTTGTCATTGCAGTGCATCTGATGCATTATTCATGGCCTGGGCAATAAAGATTAGTGCTTGGGCCAGCCCGGGGTTGAAATAGTTTATGTGTATTATTCATAGACTGCATGCCAGATGAAAAGTGGCAGGCAGGAAGGAAACATCTTTTTTATTTTTTTTACACTCTACATTTCCTCTCCAAGGCTTAATTAGTTTATTAGTTTATTTAATTTCTAGAAGAGCCATCAAAATGTCGGGCATTTCGACTGTGTATGTATGTTTTAATAAAAAATATTTTAATCTCCATCCTCCACAGTGCGTGTGTGTGTGCATGTGTGTGTCTGCGTGTGTGTGTGTATGGTGCGCATGTATGCACGTGTGTGTGAGTGTGTGTGTGTGTGTGTGTGTGCCTTTGTCGGTGAGCAAGGCATCGGATCCTAAACTTCTGCCGGCAAGCTTGTCGTTGCCTTGCATGGATAACTTTGCTCTCGGTTTGTGGATTCACACGGATTGCATGGGTGAATGCAAGACATGACCTTTAAAGCGGTTGGTCAGAAATGCAGACGACTAACCACTGTACCAAGACCACAGTCTAGCATATCTCAAAGAAAAATAGACTAAGGACAAAGCATTGAAGCCTACATAGAACAAACTGCAACGTTTATTATTTATTTATTTTTATATTCATTTCAACATATTTGGTATGTTACCACAACAAGCATAGACCCCCGGGCCCCACGGAGGGGCCCGAGACTTGAGGTGATTACACTAATGATGGCACTTCTCCACACTCGAGTAATGAAGGACACTCCTCCACCAGCAGTTCTTCCAGCAATGTTCATTGCTCTGTGAGTACAGCAGTGCACACCAGGGTTGTATTTATTATCACAGTCATGGATCAGTATATATGAATAATTAAGATTTCATCAGACTCTATCAGATTAGGTTGCACTTCATCTTCCCCTACAGGGAAATATATGTGCTGAGGAAGATAAGACTGTGTGCACTATGCAGGGCTTTGGGTAAGTTATGAACAAAAGACGACACAACTCTAATGAAGAAAAGTAAAAGCATTTATGTGATTACACAGATATATGACAACATCTAGATAGATAGTCTATCCATCTATCTATTTATCTATCTGTTTGTCCGTGCATCCATCCATCTATCTATTTATCTATCTATCTACGTATGTGAGTAAGTTAGCGAGAAATACGCTGGTATATAACTAACTTTTTGAAAGACAATACCCTCCAAATATAGCGACAAAACCAGTAGTGTGACGGTACTTTGGAGAATATTACCGCGTTTCTGTGACATTTGTGACACAGAGAACCCTTTCACAGTGTTGTGCATAGCAACGATGGCACGATCATAGCATTGCTGCTGTCAACATGACAGAATTATGAAAACAGCGTGTTCGGTTCACAGGGATCCAAACTCTCAACAGAAAAACACAAAAAAAAACTCTGCTAAAGCTCCTTAAAGAGACTGTGTATTGCTACGGATATATGAGTAGTATCTGGTTCTACATGGCAGGATGGAAAGATCTGCTTCGACAGAGATAGTCGCTTCTTATTGTGCTGCTGATGCCTCAATGTTCTGCACCTCTCACAAAGGCTGACACGAATCGAGTTCTGTGATTAAAAATGCATTCAGTTCTTGTATAGTTTAATTGAATCTCCGCCTCATCCTCCCTACCAACCCCTATTTATCATCCTCCCTTCCCCCTACATAAACACACACACACACACACACACACACGCTCACACACACGCACACACGTACACACAAACACACATACATACACACACACACACATACACACACACACACACACACACACACATATTTGCATGTGTACACATGTAAAAATACACTCATTCATAGAAGGCACACACATATGCAAGCCTGCATGCTGCATGCACACACACACACACACACACACACACAAACTCTAGCAGACACACACACGCATGCACACACTTTCTAGCAGGCATGCAAACACACAGCACACATGCCCCCATCCCTCCACTGCCCCATATCATCCACCCTTCACCACGTAGATGCGAAAGCTTCCGCTTTTCTCTCCGTATCTCCATCTCTCCTCTCCTGGATTCAGCGTGGAGCTGACAGATACTGAGGGCTGGGTCTTTTGTTCCCGACACAGCTGGGCTCTGTGTCTCGGTCCCGCTGTGGTCTTTCAGTGCCGTCTCCTCTGTAAACCACTGGTTCCTATTGGCGGGTGGGCTGCCTCACCAAAGAGCACAAAGAGCCTGCGGAAATCATTCAGTCTGTCAGCAGCAAAAACACTGTTTCGCATAGATATCAACAGCCGCATGTGTTCGTGAGTCGTGTGGTGTGTGTGTTACTGTGTGTGTGTGTGTTACAGTGTGTGTGTTACAGTGTGTGTGTGTGTGCGTGCGTGCATGCGTGCATGTGCACGGGTGTGTGCATGGAGGTAATTGTTATGCAATCCCTCATTGTTGATTCAGATGGCAGGGTATTGACTGTTGTTGTGTGTTTGTTGTGTGTTATGTAATGGTTGTGCTTGTTGCCCGGAGACAAAATAGGTTGATAGTGATAGCAGCCCCTCTCTCTCTCTCTCTCTCTCTCTCTCTCTCTCTCTCTCTCTCTCTCTCTCTCTCTCTCTCTCTCTCTCTCTCTCTCTCTCTCTCTCTCTCTCTCTCTCTCTCTCTCTCTCTCTCTCTTTCATTCTCTCTTCACACAGTATTAAAGTGTCTCTCTCACAGTGTTTCTGTGTGAACGGGCCAATTAGGCACGTCGCCATGCTTTGAAGAAACCTTTGTCATTGGTTGTTCATTTTATTAATGCCCAATCTTCACAGAACGGGTTGATTGTTCACCAAAAGGCGACATACGTGTCGATTTCATGAAGCACATTTTGTTGATGTTTAAATCCTCTAAAAAACATGAAGGTTACACCCTTATGCGTTCTCATCCTCTGAGCTTACACTATTAGCCCCTTATTTTGGAGCTCGCATCATATCCCTGAACCAGATTGTAATGATGATGACCCAGCTGACAGACAAGCTTTGCAGAAGGCTCAGATAAATTATTCAGCAGCTTCACCCACAATTCCAAGGGGCAAATTGCATATCCCATTCAAGTCTTTTCCACCACACACATTATGCACTGCTGATTGGCCCAATGCAGTTTTTCAAATTTCTTCATGGCTAAGAGGAAAATCTGATATACTGCTGGCCAATGATGGCCATGTCTTTTGCACCCATGTGTTTTTTGTACTGCACTGTATCTACTGTATTGTATTCTATTTTATTATATCTTTGTCTTCGTGTTGGTGGAGCACCTTGTATATCACAAGGTCATTATCACACCCAAACACACACACACACACTCACACAACCCCTCCCACCCACACACACACACACCAACACGCACACACACACATGCACATGCACACATGATCACACACACGGGTAAACAAATGTACACGACCAAACACATATGTGTATTACCTAACACATAGACTGATAAATATACAGTGGCAGCACAACAGAGAGTGTGACAATAGGTATAAATGGCAAAAGTGGTGCTCAGGATGCCAAACACAACAACAGGAAATACCAAAACAGCAATGCCCACAGAGTGAAGACATCCATGTAATTTTGAAATATGACTATGAATATGTGCGTTTGTTTGTGTGTGAGTGTGTGTGTGTTTGTGTGTTTGTGTGTTTATGTGTGTGTGTTGGTGTGTGTGTGCATGTGCATGTTGCTTGATCTGTTACTCAAGCTCTTGTAATTTGTGGAGGCCGACATCGTAAACAAGCCTCCACCATTGCACAGCCCTGAGAGAGAGACACGCACACACACACACACACACACACACACACACACACACACACACACACACACACACACACACGGTGAGAGCAGGCAGGGACCATAGGGATGACTGAGACGGCTGTAGGCGGAGACTGGCTGGGTTCAGACTAAATCAAAGCAAAACAAAACCAGAACTGAAGGTTTCAACAGAACACGACACAACTACTTTACATTTAATATGAGTCAACTCTCTTTGTAAAGCAGACATTTTGCACTACGCATGATAATTACTCTTTGTAATCACGACCCATGATTGATTTTTGTATCTTATTTCCTTGGAAATATACCTACGTAAGATTGAAATCCAAGTGAGCTACCATTGCTAATAGTCTATTCCCTATGTTTCTTCTGACTGAATGAGGTCATTGAGGATCAGGCCCCGGGCCTCAAGAAGAGAACATGCTGGAGAACATCGTGAGAATAGTCTGTCTGCCAGCTCATTCCTACCTGGTTGTATTGCACCAATAGATACACTATTGTCATGATGTCAATTTAACAACCACAGCAGATGGCTTGTCATCCTATATGACAAGTCATGAACATCCAGATGCAGTGTGTGTGTGTGTGTGTGTGTGTGTGTGTGTGTGTGTGTGTGTGTGTGCGTGCGTGCGTGCGTGCGTGTATCTTGTTTGTGTGTGTCCGTGTGTGTGTGTGCGTGAGTGTGTGTGTGTGTGTGTTCGCGCGTGCATGCGTGTAACTGCATGAATCTTGTTTGTGTGTGTCCACGTGTGTGTATGTGCATGCACGCGCGTGTGTGTGTGCGTGTACATGCATGAGCATATGTTAATCCACTCTAGTAATCAGGAGGGAGTTGAGTATAGATATGCTGCCGGGACCCAACGTTGAGCGATGATCACAATATGACAGGATGTCAATCAGCTGCAGCTATAACTCACTGTGCTAATAGCTCTATTGGCCATGTAAAGACCACCCTATTGGACAGGAGAGAACTGACTGTGTGTGTGAGTGTGTGTGGTGAATTATCGCAGAACTTGTGGTGTGATGCTTCTGAGGAGAACTACACGATTAAAAAGTAATCTTAATCTGGTTACACACCCTACACAGGATGAGATGTAGCACCCTGTGTATGTGTGTGTGTGTGTGTGTGTGTGTGTGCGTGTGTGTGTGTGTGCCTGTGTGTGCCTGTGTGTAGTGTGACAGTCCAGACAACGCAGGGAGAGAAAGCTGGATGTGAGGTTTCAAAGATAATCTCCCCGACCAGATGGCAAAACATTCTGTATTCCTTTTGAGGTTCCCCACATGGTACACTTTAAGGGCTGAGGATGTGTTCATGCGTGCAACTGTCGGTGTGTATCTTTATAATGGAGAGTGTGTTTGTGTGTGTTTGTTTGTGTTTGTGTGTGTGTTTTATCCATGTGCATGTGTGTGTGTTTTCATTTTTATGTATTTCTGTTATTGCATGTGAGTGATTTGTTATTTGTGTGTGTGTTTGTGTGTGTGTGTGTGTGTTTGTGTGTGTGTGTGTGTGTGTGTGTGTGCGTGCGTGCGTGTTTATTTTATATTTAGTCTCACACAGTTCTTGTGGAACACATTAGAGGCTGTGTGTGCTAATCAGCGCTGCAACGTCACATTAATCCAGTGACCTGGTTAAGCCCCAGGCTAAAGAGAGGGAGGGAGGGGGAGAGGGAGAATCAGAGGGAGAGGGAAGGGAAGAGGGAGAGAGGTAAGGGGAAGGTGGGAGGGAGGGGTACGCAGAGGAGCCTAGAGAGAAAGAGAAAGAGAAAGAGGGAGGGAGAGAGTGGAGAAAGGGGGCGGTGTAGCAGTGGAGGAGCCATACACAGAGACAAGGCAGCCAGAGAGAGAAAGAGAGAGAGAGAGAGAGAGAGAGAGAGAGAGAGAGAGAGAGAGAGAGAGAGAGAGAGAGCTCGCGAGCGAGAGAGAGGAAACAAAGCATATTCCCTTCGCGGTGCACTCACACACACTAGGACCTACAGCCATTCAGGAGCGGAGCAGAACAGCATGGGCAGAGTTTTAACGCGGGTGACAAGAGCACACAGTGAGGACAAGACAAGCAGAGAGGATTTCTACTGACAGCAACACACACACACACACACACCGAACACCAACAGACACACACCGAACACGCACACACAAGCAGACCCCCACAAGCTTCTACCAGGCTGGACGGGACGGCGAGAACACCCGCCTCGCACACTCTCACACTGACGCGCACACATGATCACACGCCCACGGACACACACGGTCTGGAGCGTACCATGGTGGTGCAGGGAGCGGTGACTCCGGGGAGGACCCGGAGACTCATGCTCAAACTGCCCGTGGGAACTTTACGGAGGAACAGCGGCGAGAGGGTAAGACAGCGGCGTTCACCTCACCCTTCGTCTATCTGTTCTTGACAGAGTCCATCACTACCTCTGGCTCTCTCTCTCTCTCTCTCTCTCTCTCTCTCTCTCTCTCTCTCTCTCTCCTCCCTTCCCTCTCTCTCTTGTCTGCCCTGTCTGTCATCCCCCCGTCCTACCGTCTGTCCCTCTGCTGGCTGGCGGTGTGCTGAGGTGCACAATAACATTCAGGGTTTAGGGAGGTCTCTTGGCTAATCCAGGACACTGTTTAGGATCTGAAATTGGTTGAAAGTCAAAGCAAGAGTAAAGCTTTTAATCTACCCGTTGGACAATGTCTCGCTCTCTCTGGCACACTCATTCTGTCATTGTGTACCTGTCTGCCCTGCTACAATTTCTCTGTCTGTCTTCCTGTCTACTAATGTGTTCAGGAGCTGTCCTCCGTTCTCAAGGTTACCCAAAACTCCCGCACAGACAGCTTTGTCTCGCTCAATTTTATACAGATATCACTGTGAATGGATTCAACCTCAGTTATTTTACCTTTCCCTTAACCAATAGGGGGAGCCATGCGTTGCCTTGCCTAGTCCTTTGACACACAATGCTTGTAAACCATTTCTTGAATGCAGTGATTGGTGTTTGAATGTTGGAGTTGGTATGGGTGGGCTGAAGTTAACAGTATCTAGCTGACAGCAGGGAATGTGTGATTCATTGTTGTTGCTGAATATAGATGTAAGTCGAATGGACAGGCTGTGACCTGCTGAATGATTCACTTCACTCTCCAGTTATGTCGCTCGTACAATGAGTGAGATATGTGTTTTGTATGAAGGCAACACTGCGTGTGTGTGTGTGTGTGTTTGTGTGTCTGTGTTTGTGCGTCTGTGAGTGTTATTCCATTCCATCCGTACCGTGTTTAGGAGGGCCTAGTCCCCTTTCATGTTGAGAAGCCACTACAATCGGTTGAATCAGACTTAAGTATACAGTCTATCTGTGGGCGAGGAGTGAGTTAGGCTTTCAGCACAAACACACACACGATACTCATTTGAAACGATGACGTTTTTAAATGTAGTTTCTTTCCAGGCCCCTTCCTCGTGATTAAGAATAATAATTAAGACAAAGAAGCCTTAAGACAAAGAGCACACTAAATGTTTATCATTCATAACGAAGTACGAGTGTTTAACTATAGGCTCCTCTCAGGTTTATTCATCATTTAAAATTTGAGTTTCATTGTTCACTTTGAATTGCCCTCGGAGTTGCCCAAAAAGAAAGATGTCTTTGATTCACAATGTGAAATATCAACTCACTGATTAGTGACACAATAACCATGGAATTACCCAAAATGCACCGTGAGCCGTGCCTGATTGATAACGAGCTGAATGTGTGCCATAATGCTTGATTGGCTATTCTGTGATAGAATTTTTGCCGCCACCTTATTTAGAAAGTAATTACGATAGGAGGTAGTTGGTATGCACATGTATGCAGAACCTCCCCCCCCCCCCCCCTTCACACACACACACACACACACACACACACACACACATGAACTTGTCTTCATTCACGGAGAAATGCTGATTTCCTCAGAACTGGAACCGAGGGAGGTCTGTCTCCCCTGATTGCATTCTCCCTCTAAGTCTCGCCCAGGCAATGGGCTGCCAGCAGAGCATGGGCTCTGGGGGGATTTCTTCTGATTTACACATTCACATGAGCTCAGCAACGGCCGTTCATCATCCTATGTGGAGAAAGTGCATTGAACGCTGCAGTTTAGGTCTTGAAGGCCTCCATGCATGGCAGCGCACATGGAGGCCTTTTGGTCTTTAAGACATTTATTTGGTCTTTAAGCCTGCAATGGCAGGTCGGTGACTGTAAATCTGGAGATCTTTTTTTAAAGGGACAGAGTGATCCTTTCTTTCATGAATGACACGGGAAGAAAAGTGAAGGTCTTGGGTAATCTTTGACTTTGAAGCTGGATGTGGAGCTTTTGTGTGCGTGTGTTTTGTGGTGTTTTCCCTCTTGTGTCTTTATTGCGGTACGGAAACAGCTTTGTATCTGCAGCTGCAGTTTGGTTCTGCTCAGACCTGTCATGTTGGATAACGCTGTGGTCCGCTGTAGTCCAATGGAGCTCTTACGCAACGGCTGTCATTGGCTGGAACTGCTATTGGCTGTTTGTGCACATCAGCATGCCAGCGCAGGAAAACACTGCAATGTGGACATAGATGAGCGCATGCTTGACACCAGCTATAGTGTATTTAAAACCTGTGTCTTGATTTTCTGAAAACATACAGTGTATTCAGTACATTACATTAATACATCATCATCAGCGTTATCATCATCATCATCAACAACATTATTGCAACTATATTATTTCACATTAATTGATCATCTCTTTTTAATAAAATGTCAATGTTATACTTGGACTGGACTTTTAGCATTTGATGACTTCATCGTAACACGTTTGAGAAAATATTACCTGGTGTTCCAAGTGAAAGCTGAAGACCCGTCATCTGTCCCTCCCCCATCACCTTTATAACGCAGATGAATGGTTTCTAGTCTCCATCAGAGCGTCTCTGATGGATGTGGGTTCCCATCCCAGTTAATTGAGAGACATCTTCTAGGAGAAAACAACAATCTTTGTTCACGGTCAATGGCTATGACACAGCTGAACAAGACACGCCTCATTAATTCTGTAACAATTACGCAGAGACAAAACTCATTTTACCTCTGTTTATTTCACAAAATCCTTTTTTGCATATCATTTTTTTCTCCCAAAATGTTCTTCAAGACCCACCGGTGTTGTCCTTTACTCGTTCTATCTCTATTATGCTTTCTCCAAAGTTTCAACCTTAAAGAACCAGTGTACTCATTTAAAAAACGGCAAGCACAATATTTCAATCTTTAAAACAGATTAGCATACATTCATGTTCACATGAGTGGCGTACACACAGTCGATTAGTTTAGCAGTTTATGGCAGCTCCTAACATAGGATGGTATCTGATAAGATTAGCTCTGTAAAATGTTAATAGAGTTGAATTAGGATTATCAACTGCCTTTCGAAGATAACCTACTCTGGGCTTTTCTGTCAAAGTTAAAACTGAAACGAGGAGGAACAAACAAAGAGAAGCAAGGGCAAAGAGATGCAGTCAATGGAGAGGTGGTGGTGCTTGATGGAGAAGACTAGAGTGAGAGAGAGAAAGAGAGAGAGAGAGAGAGAGGGAATGAGAGAGAGAGAGAGAGGAGAGAGAGAGGGTCTTGTGTTTGAAAACAGAAATACAATTCAGTGTTTTTGGCGGTTCCCATTACATCGCTCTCTGAGGAAACATGTTGTTGTCTGGGAGCACAGCAGGGGATAGTGGGGGTAGGAGGAGTGTGTGTATGTGTGTGTGTATGTGTGTGTAAGGGGCGGGGAGGGGGGGGGGTTGTATCACACACCAAGATAATAATGAGAGAAGGAATTCAAGGAGACAATAGCGTGACTGTATGTTAGCATTCAGCCTGTCCGCGCGTCGCAGCTTGGCTGTGATGGGACCTGGGGAGGCTCAGGCAAGGAATACTAATAGATGCTCATTACCTTTCAAATGTCTCGTCTTGGCCAATCACAGAGAAGGTCAGCGCAGGACTCCGGCGTTGTGAGGGATTCGATCCCCCAGACCCATTCTCATTAACACTGATCCAATTGTCCAGACGTTAGTTTCCGAACTAATTCTACACATCTTTTGAATAACATAAAACAGCTGAGGCTAAATGTGAGCAGCTGGATATTAAAGTTAAAAGCAATATAAAAAAACATCGGTAACACTTTACAAAAAGGCGCATTAAGTCACCATTAATTAACATTAACTATCAATTAACTAACAGTTAACCAATGGTCTAGTAATCACTTACTAATGGTGTCCATGTTAACTAAGGTATGTTGCTCATGTTAACTACGTTTTTCATTTATACATTATTTAATAGGGATAGGGTTACGATTACGATTAACAAACCCACTTACCATAACCTTGACCCAAACCCTAACCCTAACCCTTGTGCTAATGCTAAATAATAATGCTTATTACTGCATTAACTAATGTTAATTAATGGTTAATCAATGTACCCTTTTTATACAGTGTATGAAATGGTTGTCATTCTGTATCCTAAAATAAGAGACTTCAAAACACCTTGTGTGTTCCCACATGGCTGGTTTAGGTCTTCCCAGGGATCTCCTGTTCCCCCTGAGGACTCTGGATGAGAGAGATGTGGTTAGAGAGGTGGGCCGGTCTGACCCCAGACCACCACACCCTGCTCTCCCCGCTTCCCAAGGCATACCCTGTCTTTCATCTTCCTTGTCTATTATGATTTTCTTTTTTCATTGCATCCCCACATTCCACCCAGGAGCCCAGACGCTGTGTTTACTGTGAGTCAGGACAGAGTTAACCATGAACAGATGATGCTCCACTGGTTCTGTGATGGTAGGCTGGAGATAGCATGCAGCCCTGACCCTAGCCCCCTCCCCATGGACACCACTCACTAATTCTGTAGCTAGGGGAGTGTGGACACTTTTGTGCTTTGCCAAAACACCCCTTTTGAATAAGCTGTGTGGGTGGGTGTGCGTGTGCGTGTGTATGTGGGTGTGGGTGTGGGTGTGTGTGTGTAAGTTTGAGTGTGGGTGTGGGTTTGCGTGTATGTGTGCATGTGTACACACACATGAATGTGTGTGTGTGCCTACGAATTGTCCAATTGATTTATGTCTCTGCCTCCAAGACGCACACACACATACACCACACACACTCATAAGCACACACAAATGGACACAGACAAAAGAATGACACGAATAATTGGAAATATGTGAGAATGAGGTTGTGAGAAGGTGTGTGTGTTTGTCTGTGTCTGTCTGTGTGTGTGTGTGTGTGTGTGTGTGTGTGTGTGTGTGTGTGTGTGTGTGTGTGTGTGTGTGTGTGTGTGTGTGTGTGGAGGGGGGTGCCATGTCCTCCCAACAGGATGTAGAGACCCTTAAATGTGCCTTAAATATCCCAGCTCAATCTGTGGCCTTTGTTGAACAAGAGATAACCAAGACACTGTGACTCATTCACAGCTCATCCACATATGTGCATATGTGTGTGTGTGTGTGTGTGTGCATGTGCATATTTGAAGTCATCCTTCATAAAAAAGCCATTTAAAATAGAGAAAATTACTGGACTTGAAAGAAATTGTGCATGCACATGAGTGTGTGTGTGATTCAGAGAAAGAGAGAGAGAGAGAGATTATGTGTGTGTGTGTGTGTGTGTGTGTGTATGTGTGAGAGAGAGAGAGTGTGTGTGTGTGTGTGTGTGTGTGTGTGTGTGTGTGCTTCTCTCCCATGGGTGTATTGCAGTAATAGTAGGCCTAATCCTCATTAATAGTTAATTTATCTGCAAGGCAATGTGATTAGCTTAAGTTTTTTTTGCGTGCACTTTGGTATTAGTGTGCGTGTGTGTGTGTGTGTAGTGAGGGAGCTTCCTGTGTGTGTGTGTGTGTGTGTGTGTGTGTGTGTGTGTGTGTGTGTGTGTGCGTATGTGTGTGTGTGTGTCTGAGTGTGTGTGTGTGTGTGTGTGTGTGTGTGTGTGTGTGTGTGTTTGTGTGTGTGCGTGTGTCTGTGTCTGTGTATGTGCGTGCGTGTTTGTGTGAGAGCAAGTGATAGAGCGAGAGTAAGGGGAAGAGAGGGAGAAAGGTATAGAGAAAGCGATACATGAGAAGTTACTGCGTATTACAATATGATGCATAAAGTAGGTCACACTGTATACTAGAGTGAGAGCATGCAGTTTGATCCTTCAAAGGCTTGTGTCATGTGTCCATAGTTAACATAGGCCTACATACATGCGTGCATTCAGTGAAGCACAAAGAATAGACCTTGAATTAAACATTAAATTGTTTTGTATGCACACACACACACAGACACACACAAAGTAGCCCAGTAACAATATTCCTAAATAAAGAAATAAACAAACAGACAAACAAAAATTGTCATTGCCTTATTTTACCTCAATTACACTACACCATCACCTCTGATCTGAAACATTGATCTGTGATCAATGTTCGAAAAGTCTCTATCTGTAAGTTTGTTACCGATAATCGGTCATGGTGACAAGCCAACAAGCAGCTCCATTGCCTTGAAAACCCAGCTTCCTTCAAGGAGAAAATGATAGTGGATTCTGTTTGTCTGTTTGATTTCACAACAGTTATGGAAATAGATCATTGAATGCAATCAAAACATAATACTTTCATGATCAGGTGTTGTACAATGTTCTAAGGATGTGTATTTCTTTTCTGAGAGTGTGTGAGTGAGTTGTGAGTCTGTGTGAGTGAATCGTGCTCTTGTTGTGCATTAACTCAGTGTATTCTCATGAATTCATAGTGTGACCCATTTTATTCTCACCGCTATCTCTCTCTCCTACTCCTTCTCTCTTTCCCTCGCTCCCTGAATGTCTCTTTTTTATCCCGTACCTTTTTTCATTCTCCTTCTCTTGTAACTCGCTCACATATTTCTTTGTCTCTGTCTTCTCCATGGTCACACACTCTTGCAGTAGGAGTACCAAAACAGAGACAGAGAGAGAGAAAGGGAGATGGAGAGGGGGGAGGAGAGGGAGAGAGAGAGAGAGAGAGAGAGAGCTGCAATTGAAAGTGAGAGAGAAGTGGGATATATTGTTCCCAGGGCCTCATGTCTCTCGAAACAATGCTGCAGTATGTGCCATTAGGTTATGATTCACATTTATTATTAATATGTACACCACGTCAAGTGAAAATTCTAGTGGGGAGAGGTGTGCATTATGTTTCCATAACAGCACGGCTAGAGCCTCATCACAGCTGCAAACGAATGTCCTCAACCACACATCAGCTAGCAAGCATTCTTTGGGCTAAAATAACCCTGATACAGTAACGTGTAACATCCTAGCAGTTAACAAGAAAGTAAAAATATCTACCCTTTAAAATGAGTCAGTGAATCAGTAGTCCTCGAAAGTTATGTTACTACGCTGGCGTTGGCTCACAGATGCTGGTCCACTGATAGGTTGATGCTAGCTTACAAATGTATAGGAAATTTGTGGACACTGATGCTAATTGTGTCCATGGGGGGAAAAATACTTTCCAGCGAATATCTTAGTTACAACAACATTTTGCTAACAAAGCCTTTTTGTGTGCATGCGTGCAGTACTTATTCCATTTGGGAAAATTCACGTAGTCTTTAAAGTAGTACGGCTGACGGAACTGAGATGTGGTTAAACTCCATTTAGAAAGCTTTTCCATTGCCAGGTTGTCATTAAGATCTTCTCTATTTACTGTAGCAGTTCATTAACGTCTACATTGAACGTAAAGTACAATGAATCTCAAGTTAACTGATTGTATTCCAGCCATTAGTTGGACCCAACATAACAAACAGAGTGAGTTAAAAGTTATATTTTGAAAGAGAATTGCCCAAAAAAGTGGATCATGCCAGGTATATTTGAACAACTCACTAGTTGCTATGGGTCAGCGAGGTTATACCCACTCCTCTGTGCTGTTAGCGAAACATGATGCACTTTGTGGAGCTTCTCAGCCCATTTTCCAAATCAGCACACCTAGTTATTTATATCCCTTGCTTGATAGATTCAGTGTTTATGTGTACGTAATGTGTTGTAGATTTTTTTAGTTTTCAGTGTGTTTGCATAAGGTTGCGTGTATATGTGAGTGTGTGTGTGTGTGTGTGTGTGTGTGTGTGTGTGTGTGTGTGTGTGTGTGATAGTAGAACAGAAAAGGTAACAGTGTGTCTTCTATTCCATTCTAGTCTTCTATTCCATTAGGCCATGACAAGAAAACTGTTCCATCCAGAGAGCTGACCCCCCCCCCCCCCTCCCCACCCCTCCTCTGAGCCCTGTCCCCATGGTAACAGCCGGCCATGCTGACACTCTGCAGCTGAGTGTTTACATCATGTGACCCCTGCAACCTTTCCCATGATTCACTGGGCAACTGTACACATATTAACCAAGGGAACACTATCCCTGGTTAAACCTCACCTTCCCGCACTCCAATACTCAACTCCCCTTACCCCCATCTTAGCAAATATTTACCCGCCTTCCCAAGTCAACCCTCGCCAGAGAGGAGACCTTTTCTGAGCCATGTACATGGCTCCGGCCGAGCACTGATTCATGTGGAAACTTCACACTGCAGCAAATGCCTCACATTCCTCATCCATTTCTCAAGAGGCTGTGAGGCCCTGCTGGGAACTGGAGGAGAGAGAGAGAGAGAGAGAGAGAGAGAGAGAGAGAGAGAGAGAGAGAGAGAGAGAGAGAGAGAGAGAGAGAGAGAGAGAGAGAGAGAGAGAGAGAGAGAAAGAGAGAGAGGAGAGAGAGAGAGAGAGAGAGAGAGAGAGAGAGAGGAGAGAGGAGGAGAGAGGAGAGAGGAGAGAGGAGAGAGGAGAGAGGAGAGAGGAGAGAGGAGAGAGGAGAGAGGAGAGAGAGAGAGAGAGAGGGGGGGGGGCATGGTGAACTTAGATGTAAAATATCATGTCGAAGTATACTCATCCTCTGAATGACATGGTACATGTTTACATTTAATCAGGGACAGGGCACCGTGAAGCAAATGCTTTTACAGATACTGATGCTCACACATCTTTATTCACATTCACTACGGCAAGCCCTTTTAACATTTAATCAGTTGGGCTGACAAGTAGCGATTTAGTTTTCACTAGTGAAAATGACATTTCGACATGTCAAAATGTTGTTTTGAACAGTTCAAATGTTAATTTAAGATATCTGTAAAACAATTTTGACATGTTACAAATATATTTTCACATGTAGAAATTACATTTAGACTAGTCTAAACTGATTTACAGATATCTTTAATTTAATTATAGATATCAGTCATTTCTATTTCATTAGTAACAATAACGATTACAGATATCTACAATTGAATTTCCACATGCTGAAAAAGGATTGTAACTAGTGGAAATGTAATTACCCATTTCAGATATCAACAGTTGCATTTCCGATATGTCCGACAAATCAACAAACCATTTCAGATATGTGGAAGTCATATTATTAAAATACCACAAAGCCATTGGTCGACGTTTAATTACCAGATTAGTTTTGGATATGTCGCCCTAATTACCATATTAGTTTAGGATATGTATGTACGTCATTGAAGATATCTACAATTATATTTTGACTAGTCGAAATTCCTTTTTTGATATCTAAAATTCAATTCTGACTAGTTTTAAAAGGAATTGTAGATATCTCAAATATAAATGTTACTAGTACGAATATAGTTTTCACTAGTTACAATTGTATTTCAGATATCAGCAATGCAATTCTAGATATCTGAAATGCAATTCTAGATATCTGAAATTACATTCTTACTAGTTACAATTCCAAGCCGACATATCAATAATTACATTTTGACTAGTCAGAATAGAATTTTAGATATCTAGAATTAAATTTTAGATATCTGTAATGCAAGAACAATTGTAGATATCTACAATTAACATTTCCACTAGTAAGAATTGAATTGTAGATATCTACAATTGACATTTCCACTAGTGAGAATTGAATTAATGACATCAAGAATGAACATTTTGACTAGTGAGAAATTAATTGTAGATATCTTTATTGTACAATTGCTATTACCGCTATTGATTAAATGTTAAAAGGGCTTGCCATACATTCACTCATAATCCTGCATTGATTCATACACTCCTCACCGCCTCCGCCCCCTCACCCCACACTTCACTTGAGCAAATGAAAGAACTTCGATCGGTCTGCTCACAGCCAGATAGAACCGGTGCAGACGCCGTCCCACTGTATTCTGCAGAGCTATTCAATTCCCTGTAGACCCTTCTTATGGAGGCTTCATCATAAGACAAACATAGGTGTCACTTGTAACACTTATTATGGCTCTGCTCCTTTTACATACCAGGGCACAGGTAGTAGACTTATCTTCACTAGTTAGTTTGAATGCTGATGCAGCATTCATACTCTAGTTTAGTCTACTACTCGTGCCCTGATACATCAAAGGAGCAGAGCCATAATTAGTGCGACACCTGCGTTTACCCTACGATGGTGCCTCTGTGAAAAGGGTCTATTGGCCATAGCGATGCTGAGAAAGAGGCAGATGAGGATTCAATTAGCTGTGTGAGGCCATGAAAATGACCTCAATTCTGTTCTTCCCAGAAGACCCAGCAGGCCACATGGGACATACCACTGATGGAAGTATGTGACTTTCATCTTGATTTATATTTTATTTGGAAGTTGATGTTACTTTGATGTTGCAGCTGTGAAGTTAAAGATTATTCAAACTGGCGAGAGACACTTTACACTTGGCAGGGATGGTACACAGAGGCTTTATTGCCTCCATGTGGCCATTGTTGCAAATGGGAGTTAGCTCAGGAATTTAATGAGGCTGACTGTGTCGTATTGTCATACATTGCATGCTGTGGTATGATTAGGGCCTCTGTACAAAAGCCTCTTGGAAAAGTATATAAATATATATTTACATGCAAAAATACAGACATACATAAATACATTCAAATATACATAATATAACATGATTCCCATTCTATAAACCCCCTTCTCTGGTCGCCAAATTCTGAAACCACCAGGATTTCTTGGTAGAGCCCATCTACCTGCCTGAAATTCAGCCTGCCTCCAGAGTGACAAGAGGCGGGTAGGGTATGTCATTTTAACGAGAAGGTTTGGGCCAGTTGAAAAGCACATCTCTGCCTCCTTCACCAAGAAACAAAAGTGAATGCTACTCCTGCTCTCTCTCACTCTCTCTCTATCTCTCTGCTCCTCTCTTCTCTCTCTTGTCCCTACTCTGGCTGCTCACAGTGATGTCCTTTGCTCTGACCAGACAAACTCAGGGAGCCCAGCCATACGGCCTGGAAGAAAGAGAGGGAAAATAAACAAAAGCTGGGGAAGAAGGCGGCCGAGATGCATTTCCTTTAGTGGGAATGTTTGTGTTTGTGCCGGTCAGAGCGACAGACAGAGTGCATTCCTGCAGCGAGGAAGAGAGAGAGAGGAGCGAAAGAGAGAGAGGAGGGAGAGGGAGAGGGAGAGAGGGTTTTTCAGAGAAACAGTCTGTTGGGACATTCGGAAGAGGGACCATTGCGGTTTGACCTTGACGAGGTCCGCATCGCTGGTGGGTCGGGTCCCGGCAGTGAGGAACGGTAGACACGGGACAGAACTGTCCACGGCGGTGCATGGTTCTCTCATCAGCTTTTTGTCAAGTATGGGTGGACATGGTCCCGAGGGTACCGACCGGAGCAGAACCGCCAGCTCCATGCGTAGTTTGTGCCTCTATGGAGTTTCCGTTCCAACAGGTCACCTGAACAAGCAACTGATTTGTTAGAATGAATGGTGATGCTCTCTGTCTCTACATGTTCATCTCCCTGGGATGACCTTTTGGATTTTGACCTACCTATAGAGCGTAGTGCTTGTGTTCTATCGCGTCAGAGAAGCAGTGATGGAGGCTCTGTTGTTGGGTCTGGAGGACATTGTCTTCACCAGGCATGGGCTGCTTTGGACCCTCACCTCCTCGGCCCTGCGGCACCTTCGCACGCAGGCCGGGAACCTGCAGTCTCCCCTGCACCTCGGACACTCGCACAGGTGTGTCTTCCGACAGCTCTACCAGGTATGGCCTTCAGGGATTGTAGACATAGGAATAGATGACTGTTTGGTTTGCACATGCACACACAGGGTTACAGGGAATTCGATCTCGCTTTGGCAACATAATCAACTTGGGGAGGGACGTGATATGGATGACGTCATACTTCAAAAGTCAGCAGTTATGGTAGGGAAGAGTGAGTTGATGACATGCCTGTGGACAGGTTGACATGAGGAACGAGCCGCTGGCTGTGGTTCTTCAGGCTACGGAGAATCACAGCCAGAGTCATGTGGATACGATTAAACTTGTCTGGTTGGCTGAGAAATAGGACTGGCTTCATGTAGATAGTTCTTCAGCTTAGTTTTGACGTTATTGTTCTACTGTTTCATATGGCGTTGAAGATGGTTTAATGTGCAAATGTTGTGCTATGCAATTGTTTACTTGTGGTATGAGTAGGAGCTAGCAGAACAGTGATGGATGGTAATGTATATGGTTAGTTGTTCAGGTTTAAGGGTTAAGTATAAGGTTAATGTAAATGTTAGGGTTATGGCTAAGGTTATGATAATGATTGTGATTATGGTTCTGGGTAAGGGTTAGGGTTACTTGAGTACTTCTATTGGTGCCACCCGCTAGCTGTTGTTGGAACTATTGGGCACAGCTGAAGCAGTATTACTGCTCAGTATTCACAGTCCTGTCCAGGAAGCTCTCGGAAGCCGTGGAACACAGTGGTGTTGCCAGCATGGTCATTACGGAGATGGTCACCATGGTACTTAGTGTTCCATGGTGATCTGAAAAGAAAGGTGTGTGCTTGTGTGTGTGTGTGTGTGTGTGTGTGTGTGCTTGTGTGTGTGTGTGTGTGTGTGTGTGTGTGTGTGTGTGTGTGTGTGTGTGTGTGTGTGACTATGATTCAGCAGAATGGTTCTTCAACAGTAATCAGCATCCGCTTTGCAAGGCCTGAAAATGGGCTTATGGCGTTCCGCCACCTATTTATATTCCCAAGGCATCTGCCCTGCTTTCAGCTGGCAAAACCGGCTAAACCAGGCAAACACAGAGGACATCACACACTGAACAACAACCATCGAACAAACAAGCAGTTACATAATACATAATACATAATGCATGTACCACACTGTACATTATTTGCCTTTTCCGGTCTTTCTGTGGTTACATTCTACTTCAATCCTCAAGAGAGCACATTGCTGCCTTTGTTTTTGTGACTTTCCTTCAAAGTAGGCTTTTGAGTACAAGTGGGATCCTATGTTTAAGCGTAACCACCGTGACCCCTGCAACAATGAGAGGAAGCCGAAGCCACCACCAGCTGACCCCAGGACCATCCCCTGACATTTAAACTCCATTGTGTAACTCACGGAGGAAGACGGAGCCCTCCCTAACACCTTTCACTCAGGACAGTAAACACATGGTGCTCAAACAGCCCTTACAACCCTATGTTGTCACAAGCATCCAACAAACTCTCCGGATGAGGAGGAGGTGGGATGGTCCGTTGTGCCGCAGGTGAGCGTTGGAGGAGTCGGGATTGCTGGGGGGGTGGGGGGGATGGGGAGGGGGTTTAGTAGTGTAAGGTAGTGTGTCAGGCTGCAGGATATAGGCCTATCCCTGTCTCGTTACACTGCCTCTCTGCCCTTTTCCTGCTATTCATCTCATAATACACTCAGACAACTAGGATGGGAGAGAGCAACTTAGAGACACACTGAAAGAGATGGAGGGAGAGAGAGAGAGAGAAAGAAGGGAAGAGCAAATGAGGCAAATGGAATAGGATGTTTTTATTTTGTTCTCATGCTCTGTTTCTTCCTGCTTCCTTTCTTGTCACTTTTTTCTTTCATTCTACTGCTCTGTATTTAAATATTTTTAAGACCTGCTATTTACATTCTTTAAGATCTATTTGTGTCATTTGGTTTTATTTTCAGCTATTTATATAACTCAGTCCCCGGATGTGATAGGTATGTATTACCTGTAAAGTTTAATATTTGTCGGTTACACACACAACCTTACATATTTTTCTCTCTATCTCCATTTCTGTTGCTCTGTCCATCCCTCACACATGCACACACAGACACACACAGACACACACTCGCGCGCAGCACACATGCACACACACACACACACACACAAACACACCACCCGCCAACTGAAGCTCCTCCAGTCACACACCTTGTCTCCAGGGACACGCCCCTTTAAACAAGGTTAGCCATGACAGACGTCAGAAGCCCCTGCTCTGATGGGCTTTGTTTTCACACTTGTGCTTGTGTGTGTGTGTGTGTGTTTGTGTGTGTGTGTGTGTGTGTGTGTGTGTGTGTGTGTATGTGTGTGTGTGTGTGTGAATGTGCGTGTGTGAGTGAATGTGTGTGTGTGTGTGTGTGTGTGTGTGTGTGCATGTGAGTGTGTGTGTGTGTGTGTGTGTGTGCGTGCGTGTGTGTGTGTGAGTGCATGTGTGTGTGTGCATGCATGCTTGTTTTGGAGAAGTAGTTGGCGTCCTCGCTCTAGTTTCTTTTGCGACACATATTATTCTCCCCTGCTCTCACCCCTCCCCCCATTACCTTCTCCCTCCTCCTCCGAGGCAGGATATCCTCAGGAGGGAGAGCAGGAGGTGGGAGGGATAAAGGATATATACTACACAGGTGGTCTGCCCCCCCCCCCCCTTCCCCAACACACACACACACACACACACACACACACACACACATACACACACACACACACACACACACACACACATACACACATACATACACACACATACCCACGGACACACTTCATCACCAGAGCCTCCCACAATATATCACATGAATTATTAATGACCATAATGACTGCTTTATCTGATTCACTATACTCACACATGCCTGAAAGCTTATCATGCCACAATTAATTAAGGGATATGCCAGTGGTGAGATAAAACGAATACGTTAACCACGCTACAAAAACATCCTATTCGTTGAACACAGCTATGAACAGAATTATGATGTAGGTGAGTTTAATAACCAGGTTTGTTATTGACTCATTCTATTATTAATGAACTCATATTTAACAGCCCCAATAGTCATAAAAATTCAAACGGTCCATCTACGTGCAACTCATCTGCATAGTTTCCTGTGAGAGTAGCTCACTCTTCCAATTCTTCTCTCTCTCTCTTTCACTCTCTCTCTCTCTACCCCTTTCTCTCTCTCTACCTCTACCTCTCTCTCTGACTCTCTCTTACTTTCTCTTTCTCACATGCATCTCTCTTCTTGATAGGATCCAGAGATAAGGCATGACCACAGAATAACCCAGACACATCGTCCTCCCTTCTGTCAGCGAGTATGCATTTGTGTCCTCCGTGCTGCTTGTATGTGCTTTGATAAGCTCCGGGCACCCATTCAAAACTTCTTGGACAGAGTTCCATCTCTGACTGCCAGAAAAGTCCTAGTTTTAGGCTACGACTGCCCTCTTATAGGCCTTAAAGGACAAGCCCAGCGTACTTCGACGTTTTTCCCATTGCCAACAGATGGAGGGATCAGAGACGATGCAATGAAACAGTGTATTTGTTCAGCTCATGTTGTCTATGGATTGGCTAAAGGATGCCGATTTTAATGGTAATCCAAAACCCCATTAAGCGATGCAAAGAGTTGGCTTGTTGTTTGACTTTATTATATGCATGCATATGTTGAGTCATATATAAGAGTAAGCCAAAAAAACGACTCATACACTCAGGATCATATCCCGGGACATGTCAATGTATATAGAATCCCCACAGGTACTCCTCCCTGACTGCTCCCTGCTCCTCTTCCATTCATGTGTCTCCTCCGCTAGAGGAAGGATTGGACAGACCACACTGAGGGATTCCAAACACCATCAAACACCATCCTTCTCTGGCAGCCATCTCTGCTCTCGCAGCCAGACTCTCAATTCTTTATGTGAGAAAAATCCGTTCCCAGACACAAGCCGTGAGAGGGTTTGTGTTGTTGTCTCGTTGGGAGGGGTAGGGGGTGGATATTCTTCATAAAATGGACAACAGTATCCGTTTTCATTCTTTCCATTTCAATTGTTTATTTTGTGGGGTCGTTTTCTTATTTGTTTACAACTCGCCACAGGCATGTTTGTGTGTGATATTTTTGGTGCACATACTTGCAGATATACCCAGAAACACACAGGACACGCACACATGCACACGCACACACACACACACACACACACACACAGACACACACTTACATTCGCACCCAGACAAACATACACACACACACACACACACATACACACATAGACCGCAAACACACGCACACACACACACACACACTCACATCGCCGCAGTCGCCGGTTAAAAACGGTTTCTCCCAGGAGATGAGGTCTTATTTGCATAACTTGTCTGGAAAACATTTTCCCTGCTCAGTTCCCAGGTTTAAGAAATATGCTTTGTGTGTGTATGTGTGAGTGTGCACATGTGCTTGCATGGTAGTTTGGCTTCAGAAGAGGGAGAATGGGCTAAGGTTTGTTGTTGGAAGGATTCCATGTATGTGTTTGCCAAATAAAGGCTTCTAACTTGATGCTACAGTTTGACAGTTATGAAGCCAATAAATTATTGACCATGATTGTCATGTGATATAAGAAAAACGTTTTGAAGGGTGTGTCAGACAAGCATTTAATGTATCTCTCTCTCTCTCTCTCCCTCTCCCTCTCTCTGCCCATAATATAAGATTATTGCACGAGTCTCGTTTTTTATTTTACACACACACACACACACCACACACACACACACACGCAGAGGCCACACATCACACAAGACACATCTGCAGGGTAGCTTTGCCTCTGGTTTTCTTGGAACACACGTTGCTTCTTCTTCTTCTCTTCTGTGAGCGTGCTTTTTACAGTCATCATATTTGATCTCATTCTCCAGCCATGTGAAGGATTTGAACCTGAACCAACATCATTTACAGTGCTGCAGGGAGTTCAGTTTGGAACCCTTTTCTCTGCATGACCTGTGAAGCAGATGACACCAGTGAGACGCCAAGGGCCACTTCTGCTGTGGTTTATTGGGCATAGGTCAGAGGGTTGCCTGATAAATCTGCCCTGGATTCCCCTAAATCCCTTTTATGTCCGTGTTGTTGAGCACTGTCGCCGTAGAAACATGCTATATAAGGCTTTCCAAGTGGGAGGCCTGTAGGTGCTATAGTCCAGCCCGATGGCCCCTGTGCATTCTAATCCCAAAAGGTTTATGCTGTTCTGAAGATCAGAGATTAGGTCCTCTGTTACAGAATGGTAATCCATGGGGATTACAGGGGGTATATCTGTTAAATATCTGAGGAAATCCCCCCCTCTCCGACTCCAAGAGCCTCTGTTGGTATTGATAATCTCGCTCCCTCTCGACGTGTCCATGTGTGTTCACTGGAGATTAGAGATTGTCTGCGTGGCAGACACAATGGAGATTATGGATGGAATGTTTGCAGTGATCAGAGATGCATGTCCAATATTATTTCAACTCTTCGAGTTTGAATTACATTTAGGTGAATGCAACTTTAGTATGTTCTCATTCAGTGACCAACATGTTCAAACAAATCATTAGATAGTCATTCATTTCCCATGATCCCTCTGGTACACAGCTTCTTCTTTGCAACGGAATGCCACGCACAGTGAGTCACGCAGATACGTTGGATGCTCAACGCATGTGCGTGATTGATCTATCTCTCTCTCTCTCACTCTCTCTCTCTCTCTCTCTCTCTCTCTCTCTCTCTCTCTCTCTCTCTCTCTCTCTCTCTCGATCTGATATATGAGTAGAACACACATAGCTAGTACTCCACTCACAGCCTTGAAGTGGGCAAGACACAAATAAGTACACAAACACACATATATGGTACCACCGCAGACTGTTTCATCTTCCCTAAACCAATTGTGACAAACAAAACCCGGAGCCCAAGGTATACGTTTGATGAAGAAATGAAAGAAAAAATATTATGCCACAATCGTAAAATATTTCTTTCACTACCGGCGCCCATGGCGTATGATTTAATATGTGTTTTTATCCATGGAGCCCCCCCCCCCCCCCCCCACACACACACACACACACCTCCAGGTGCTGGGTTTTCCTCGGGCAAAACAGGCCAAATGGAAGAGATCCAATACCTTTACAATGGCAGGCTTCCCTGTGGGCTAGAGTAAGGACTGCACACACATGCACACACATGCACACACACCTAAATACACGCACACACACACACACAGAGGCTCACTAACATACTTGCCAAAGGGCTTTCCCTGCAGATGAGCTGGGTCATTTTTCATTAGCGGTGCTCAGAGGGATCGGGTGTTTGGTAATGGAGCAGAGTCCCATTGAGCCAAACCCTAGGAGGTTGAAACCCCTCCCCAGCCGCAGACTGAAGCCCTGCCAGACACCGGGGCTTCTGCGTCCAGCTACTGTGAGGTGTTGCAGGCATTTCATGTTTTACTCTTGTCTGTCACAAAGCCTTGGTGAGACAGTGGATCCGAGAGGGAGGTTCACGGGGGGGGGGGGGGGGGGGGGGGGGGTGTATGACGTCGCCATACAACCAAGTCACTCACCTCTTCTTGCTCTGCTGTCACTCCTTTTGCTTCGTCTCTTGTGTTCTTTTCTTCCTTTTACTTCACCTTTAGGCCTGCATCTTTTTGAAATTGTTCCTTTTCTTTTTTGGCTATTCTCTGGCTCTCTATCTGTTCTGTGTGAAGGGCCATACGTTGGATTAGCTTGCCTTACTCCAGAGACTTGTCAGACCTCGCGGTGGACACATAAAAGGCCTCACGTCACCTGAGCCACAACAAAGCTCCAGGCGGAGAAAGAGAGGGGTGTGGGAGGCGAAATGATGGGATGATGTCGCCCTGTCCAAACCCTAACCTTTTCTAAGTGGATTCTTTCTTTGTGTACATCCAGCGTTGTGTTTGCATTCTCCAGTCTGTACTGTCCTTCTTCACACAGCGTCCTGCCCTCGCTTTACCCAGCTCTCCCACTGAACTGTCCAGCATTCCTTGCAAACGTTCCCATTGCCTAGACACCTGCGTCCCTCGCACGTTGTCATGACAACTTTTGTTTGAGACTTGTGTGGCTCGTGAATACGGGGTGTATCCTGTTTACTCTTTCTTGTGTCATGTGCCAGTGTGTGTGTATGTGTGCACGCACTTGTGTGTGTGTGTGCGTGTGTCTGCATGCGTATGTGCGTCTCTGTGTATGTGCGCATGTATGTGTCAATGTGTGTACACGCATGCAGGTGGAGGATGGGAGAGGCATTATGTGGCTGCTTGACAGTTTGCTGTGTTTGTGTACACCTCACACAGCGGCAGAAACAGGTGCATTTAGCGAACCCATGTGAGGTGTTTATGTGGAGGGAAGCTTGTTAAGCCACAGTAACACCTGAGCTCTCAATGATGCCGTTCAAACGCTGCCTCTTTAATTGGGCTAAAGCATCTCAGAGACCCTGAAAGATTGAAACTCACAAAGAAACACACACACACACACACACACCCACAAGCACACATACACACTGACAAATTGTGGAAAGGGCCTGTTTAATATTCAGGTATTTCAAAGATGCATTTGGTTGGTATTCTGTCCATTGCTGGGAGAGCAGAGAGATGCTGGAGTTTACCTTCTCAACTGTATCACACAATGTAGAGACTAAAAGATAGAGACAGCACACAGACACACAGACAGAATCACAGACAGACAGAGCAACACACGAGAAGAGAGGAACAATTTCAAGGAGGAAGAGAGGAGAACATGGAGAAGCTCAATTCATCTATGAGTTTGGCTGACATATGACATTGTAAGACACAGTGCAAGTGCACACATACATATACATATACATATACATATACACTCACACACACACACACACACACACAGGCACATATACACACACACACACACACACACAAACAGAAACACACATATAGGATGGACACTACACCAACTAGCAGGCAGAGTGCAAACCAAGCAGCAGCCATGACTGCATGTTTGTGAAACCCTGGTGGACGCGACTAACATGTAGTTTCCCTTACGGCCTTTTGGTGGCTTGCAGTGGTTGGATGCAGAAACACCCGCCACCATTCTAAGTCAACAGGAACAATTTCTTCTTCGTCTTTTCGGTTAGGATATCAGTGGCTAGTTCATCTCGCCATTATGCATTTAGAGAGAGATCCCCTTTCACGGTTGTATTTCATTAAAGAGTTATTAAGGAGTTCGTATGAATTAGTTTTAACCATTGACTCCTGCAAGGCGACCATTCTCTTCCCACCCTCAATGGGCCAAATATGGATGGTTTATGTTGCTGGTTGCAAAAGTCTCATACATTGGCGCCGTCCATAGAAGGGAAAGCTACACCCGCAAAACGGTTGTATTTAAACCAATGGGTGACATCACCGTCGCTACGTCCATATTTTTTTACAATCTGGTGCAAACAGGCACAGCCCTTGATGGCGCATCCACCGCGCCACGGCTGCGGTGCTCCGTGCCAGCAGCACGCAGCCTGGGTTAGCCCTGGGTCACACGCCGGTCTGAAGTGATTTCAAACCACCTAAATGATGGATGAACACAGGAGGAGGGCAATGAGATCCGTCCCCTATGAGTTACATGCACATACACACACAGACATGCACACACACACACACACACACACACACACATGCATGCATGTACTTTTACTTTCACTCACTTATGCCCACACACCCCCAAAAGATGAAACCTCAATTTTCAGGGTTTTTCAATGCTTTCACACACCCTTGTAACGTGTAACACTTCCTCAAACACACGCACACACACACACACACACACACACACACACACACACACGCAAACACGCAAACACACACACACATGCAAACACACACACACACACACACAGAATGACTGAGGGAAACTAGATAGTTCTTGTAAGTGCACACTCAGTTGCCCAGTAGGGTCTCACTGTACTAATAGGATATGTGTGTTAGTGTGTGTGTGTGTGGGGGGTGTGTGTGTGGGGTGGGGGGGGGGGGGGGGGTGGGGGGGGGGGGCATGTGTGTGCATGCGTGTGTTTATGAATGTGAGAGAAGTATTCCGCTACATGATGCTGAGAACAAAGTTAGAATTTCACGAGTCTGTGAACAAGTGTTGGTTTGAAACACAGCCTTTGTTGTGGATGGAAACGAGTGGAAAAAGCGGTTACAAAAACAATTCTATTTTTGAAACGTCTGGGAATAGAGGTTTGTAGTAAGAGCAAACCGCTTGGCAGTGCTGTTTGTTTGAAGTGCCTGTGTGTTTCTGATTTCAAATGGCCCTAACTGAAACCACATTCTGCTTCCACTGCCACTCAGGGGCAGTAGGGTGTGTATTACACAAACGCACACACACACACACACACACACACACACTTTCTCATACTCACACACACACACACACACAATACAAACTGATACACAACATTCTTGCACAAGCAAAACAGAGATCTCCCACCCCGACATTGCTCCAGACATTCCTGGCTGTCCCTGGCCCTCCATGAGCCATTCAGCACCCCATCGGGTTCACTGTATCCTCACCAGTCTATTGTCTTCAGTCAGTCACTGAAGTGAAAGTTGGCGTGGCATTAATTCATGGGCTCTGTGTGTATCATTTGCCCCATATGCAAATAGTTATCCCATTGGAAGTAACGGCGAGCCACTCAGCCTGAGTGTATCCATAATCATGACGATCACTGGATCATAAATTAACATGAGCCCCTCCCCATGTTAAGTAGGGTGTAGTGGAGAAGGGTGAGGCTCAAAGTCTGTTTTTGTTCAGTGTCTATTCAAATGACAACGGCAGAGACAGAAAGGCACAGAGACAGGAGGAGAGACATGGGGAGACAAGTCAGTAAGACAGAGAGACAAGATGACAGGCAGCAATCAAGGGAGGCAGAGATGAGAGAGAGAGAGAGACGAAGAGAGAGAGAGATGAAAAGAGAGAGAGTACGACAATGAGCGATAGAGTGAGAGAGAGAGACAGGCAGACTGATAGAGAAGCATCGTCTGGGCTTCCTGTTATGACCCTAAAACCCCTCTGACTCCAATAACATCTGGGCTGTTAAACCCCACCCCATACCTTCAGAGCCTCCTCCCTTCATGGACCCTGACCCAGTGAAACGGTCTAGAACACCACCTTGTTAGGACCCCGCCCCAGCCTAGAATAGAAGGCCACGGGCCCAGATATCTCACACCTATGGAGGTGTTCCCCCACCTTTCTCCTTCTTCTACTTCTGGTCCATGGTCTGCTGGGTCGGAGAAAGGGTTTGTGTATGTGTGTGTGTGTGTGTGTGTGTGTGTGTGTGTGTGTGTGTGTGTGTGTGTGTGTGTGTGTGTGTAAGCCTCTTTCTACTCCCTCCCTCCCTTACTGCCTTGATTCCTTCTTCTCTTTCTATCTTTCTGTCTTTGCTTCCTCTGTCTGTCTCTTTCCGTCTCTTTCTTTCAACAACTTGCTCTCTCTCTCATCTTTGCATTCCGAAACCCAATTCTGTTTGTAGTGATTTAATAAACTCAAATTGAATGTCCTTATGCCTGGCTTGCATTCTTACATTTTCATTTTCAATATTTTGCAACCTTTTTCTGTTCTTATTTCCCCTCCTCCCAATCCCCTGATACACCCCCACCCTCTCTTGTCTTACTCTCAGACAACAGCAGCCTTGTGATAGCTCACTGAGGAAGCTGCCAATGAAAGGCTGATATGTATTTGCCCAGTGAAAGCAGGGGGAGAGAGGGAGAGGGAGAGGGAGAGGGAGAGGAGAGGAGAGGGAGAGGGAGAGGGAGAGGGAGAGGGAGAGGGAGAGGGAGAGGGAGAGGGAGAGGGAGAGGGAGAGGGAGAGTCATCTGGAGATGTTTAAGTTGGACAGGCCCTGTTTCCGGTGTCTGGAACCGGCCCTCTCCAGAAACAGAAACATCCACCACGTTTGGGAACGGATACACCTCCGCTGTGTTCTTCAGACCTCAGACCTTCTGCACACTGGAATAGAAACCATGTGTACTACAATGACAGTGACAAATAATAGAGCAAATCCTTTTTAGAAAGTGCCTCTCTCTGTACAACCCAAGTACACTAGGCTGGGCTGGGGTGTTGATGTGGAGAAATCCAAGACTCTTGCAGGGCCTATTATGTTTCACATATGGCTCGGTTGCGGGACCATTTGGCCCAGGGAATGGAGTCGAGAAGCCTTTTGGTCATGTTAATTGTAACCTATTTTTGGACATGTTCATTGTGAAACATCTGGGTGACTTATATATATATATATTTTTTTTTTTTACATACAATTTCCCCATAAGTGCAGATAAAGTTTAATCTTGAGGATGGGGTGATGTACAATCACAACTGTGAGAGATGCATTTTCCAAGATGACTTATTTTCAAAATAAAGGTAAGAATATTTTAGACATAACGACATAACGGCCACATATTTATGGTCCTCCTACTGAAAGCTGCATGGTCGTGTTAAGAACACGGTGTGGTTTCAACGGCTGCTGTGAGTACCGTGAACACGTGTGGTGCCCAATTTAGGTCATCCAAGGAAAATACGAATACAACGGCAGCAGCAGCAGCGGTGTCTTGAAGGCTAGAAACCATTCGAGCAAGCCAGACCTGAGGAGGGAGTTCTGTGTTTAAAAAAATCCAGACAGGAAGAATCTCTCTCTCTCTCTCTCTCTCTCTCTCTCTCTCTCTCTCTCTCTCTCTCTCTCTCATCCACACACACACACACACACACACACACACACACACACACACACACACACACACACACACACACACACACACATTGAGAGAGAGGAAGGGGAGAGAGAGAGAGCGAGAGAGAGAGCGAGAGAGAGCGAGAGAAAGAGCGAGAGAGAGAGAGAGAGAGAGAGAGAGAGAGAGAGAGAGAGAGAGAGAGAGAGAGAGAGAGACGTCTGCAGTTTCTCGTGCTTGTGCTGCAGCAGAAATGTCATCTTAACCCTCTCTCCGCCCCCTCGCCTTGCCTCCATTATTATTCCTGTGTTGTCGAAGCACCGCCGAGGATGACAACAAGGAAACGAGTGGAATTCAACGCGATACGCTTTGAATGAAATAATTGTATCAACGTAGCCTGTAAACGTTCAGCCTTTTCTCCCCTCGGTTGTTCTCGTTTTGGTACGGTCTCTAGCTGTCTACACGTTCACCGCGTTTATGTACGGCGCAGGTAGTGGTAACAGAAGGGGGTGCATCGGAGGTCTGGACCCGTGAGAAGAAGAAGAAGAGGGATGGAGCCGCGTTCAACACCGAATGTATAGCCGCCGTGGATACAGGGTTGTTCTTCTCCTGTCCGTTATGATTGCGGTGAACGAGTTGGATATGTGATGAGGTTTCACCGTTCCTGATCGCGCTGCGTTTAGCGTCTAGGATTGACCGGGGTATAGTATGGGCTCCGCTCCGGCCACCAACATGGATGCTGACGTGCCTCCCTTAGGCAGGCAAAGAAGGCTTTACTGAGCTATTGGTAATATATTTGACTTGCTTCCGAAAATAATTTGGATTGAGGAAAAGCAACTCTACGTGGAGCTGATTTGCAGAACCACCACGGATAAGTTACAAGGTAATCAAATCGTACTGGTCGTTGGTCCTGTCTCGCCCAAGACATCACTCGCTCGATCCCAGTGTATTCAGTGGATAATGATACTGTGTTTTAAAGCACCACGTTATTTCTTATTATCTATCTCTTTGTCTTTTTACCATGTAGACGCGCCTGGTCAGGACGTTAGTCAATTCCAACCTGTCTAGTAATAGGTCAAACATGGTGGGTTAGTAACGTTACTGCATGGAAAACGGTGTAGTGACATGAACTGTCAGGTGTTCTTCAGCCTTGATCTTCTCTGTGAAGCTATTCCGCCATCGGATCTGCTTGTGTGTGTGTGTGTGTGTGTGTGTGTGTGTGTGTGTGTGTGTGTGTGTGTGTGTGTGTGTGTGTGTGTGTGTGTGTGTGTGTGTGTGTGTGTGTGTGTGTGTGCGTGCGTGCATGCGTGCGTGCATGCATGCGTGTACTTAAGTCATACCCAAAGCATAACTATTGGAATGGCATGTATTCCATTCACATGGATTGTTTTATCAGTTGTGTTCACGGAGACGTTCTTTAATTTATCTTTGCCTTGGATGGGAAAAATCAGTAGCCTAGCATGTGTCCAATTTCACCAAATCTCTTTTAAGACTATAATAGGAGGGAGTGTTTGCAGCGTTTTCAGGGCCAGATTAAGTTCTGTGAATTCACTCTGCAGCAAGCAATTTGTAACCTTGACGTCGATAAGCTTTGTTATATCCCTAGGTGCCCTAAACAGTGGAGAGAAAGGAGGGGGGGGGGGGGGGGGGGGGGGGGGGGGGGGGTTGTATTTGTGTGTATTACTGTGTTTGTCTGTGTTGTCTGTATTGCAGTTTGTAGGAAATGGCTGATTGCATACTGGAGCACTTTTAAGTTGTCTGGTGGCCAGTAGTGTCTAGCCCACTCTATCTAGTGGCTAGCCACAGGGTCGGTCTTAGGCTGGAGCTTAATGCTATCCTGAACCTGGACCGTTGTGTTAAACAATACAAGATTTCTGTGTTATGAGTTACTGAATTAGCAGCTTTCTAACTGAATTGTTTGTCTGTGAATGTCTACATGCACACGGGTGCACATGCATGCACACACACACACGCACATACAGGCACATGCACAGACACACACACATACACACAGAGACACACAAACAACATAAACATGAGAGCAACAGCCACTGAGTTCTCACTGTGGGTGCAGTGCTCTTCACTGTCCCTCTTTCCTTCTCTCCTTCTCTGTTCTCTCTCCTACTAAACTATCCTTATCTCATTCCCCCTCCCCTCCTCTCCTCTCTCTCCCCCCCCTCTGCAGAACCAAGTGAAATGGCACCTCTCCCCTATGTAACCACAGTGTTGCGGACACACCCCCTCCTCTCTCTCTCTCTCTCCACTTCACACACCTGTGATATTAACAAGTATTTCATTCACACTGGACCTCTAGGTA
This sequence comes from Lota lota, assembly GCA_026745465.1. Lineage (NCBI taxonomy): Eukaryota > Metazoa > Chordata > Actinopteri > Gadiformes > Lotidae > Lota > Lota lota. The sequence goes on along the minus strand of JACYXH010000216.1, from coordinate 7,697,520 downwards.
GAGTATAGGTCTTTGCCCCATCTGCATTGGAATCGGGGGGTCAGATTGCATGAATTGCTTGAAAATAACCTTTGAAACCTTGCATTAACACGTTTGTATTCATCACAATTATTTAACAAATGGTACCATCGATGTAAGTGTTCACACTCTATGTGTGTGTTCATACTGTATGTTTTTGTTCGTACTGTATGTTTAAGTATTCATATTGTATGTTTATGTCTTCATACTGTATGTGTATGTTTTCATACTGTAGGTTTATGTTTCATACTGTAGGTTTATGTTTTCATACTGTAGGTTATGTTTCATACTGTAGGTTTATGTTTTCATACTGTATGTGTATGTTTTCATACTGTATGTGTATGAGGCATACAGTATGTTTATGTTTTCATACTGTATGTTTATTTATGTGTTCAAACTGTAATATTTGGGTTCTTACAGTATGTTGAGGGTTTCATACTGTATGTGTCCATACAGAATGTTTATGTTCTCATACTGTATGTGAATGTGTCTATACAGAATGTTTATGTTTTCTGAATGTTTATCTGTCCATACTGTTATGTTTATTGCAGGCCTAATCGTTATTTGAAGTGCGTACAAAATCCAAGCCTCGTAACATAACCATTAAATAATAACCAATTGATAAATAGAATAACTACATTACTGTAATGTGAAGTGTTTACTGTTATCGTCTACAAAGGATCTTTTCCCCCTGTCGACAAAAACCTAATTATCGTGTAAACCATATTACCAAATCTTTTTTATGCAGGGCTCCATTTGCTCCATATATTGGATATATAAATTAGCTTGTGAATTGGTGGGAGGTGTGTGGGAGGTTTAGCGAAGATGTGAAGATATAGATAGACATGTGTTACTATATGCTACTATTTAAAAAATATGTCCAACCCCATGAGGGTTGTGAGTCAACCCACACACAACTAGACCCCACCCCCCAACCTCTCCTCCACCCAACCTCCTCCTTCTCCACCACGCACTCATACCCTCCCACCTCCTCCCTGCTCCCAGATGTGAGGGAAGTGTGTGTGTGTGTGTGTGTGTGTGTGTGTGTGTGTGTGTGTGTGTGTGTGTGTGTGTGTGTGTGTGTGTGCGTGTGTGTGTGCGTGTGTGTGTTTGTGTTCCTCTGGGTCCTAACTTCCTGTTAAAGAGCAGAGAAACTCCACATGTGCTGAGAGCTCACACACACGCACACACACACGCACATACATACGCACAAACACACACAGTCTGAATGATCACATTTTAAACTCCAGTCTATGTATGCAAGTGCGTTTTTTTATTGTATAGTAAGCTTCAAACGTCTTAGGACCATAACTGCGGTGAGAATGTGGACTAATGCGTTCACGATGTGTGTGTGTGGTGACGGCGATGACTCCCAGCAGCTCATCTCATCCCTGCACCTGCTTGGTGTTTACGCCACTTTGTGATCCGCACGCCAGCGCTGTTGTCCAGTGATGCTGAATGGACTTCCTGTTTGAGTCCGGAATGCCAAATAAGTCTTTGAGGAAGAAGGGGGGTGGGGGGGAAGCAGGAAGTTGTCTCTATTGGTCCATTGTGTGGGCTTTAGTTGAGCTAACCTTGTTAAGACCAAGCTGATATTATCCAGAACAGAGGCTTCCCTGTTGTCTCGGCCTTGGAGCCAAAATATGGCAGCATCCTCTATGAAGCCATGAGGTTCCATGTGGTCCTTCTCTCTCAGATACAGGGCTGGGTCATCTCTCGCTAGGGTGTTACCCTCCTAGCCAAAAGGTTTTGGGTTACATTCCTGGTTGTCCTCAACCTACTCATAGACTCATTCTTGGGCGAGATGGCTATTCCATAATTATGTGATCTATATTATTGTTGTATAGCACAATAGTCATCTTTATTGGATCTGATTCAGTTCAACCCTTTTAGGTCTTTCAGCATACAGCTGTGTCGGGACAGATGCAAAATAATGTTTTTGAATATTTTCCATCCAAAATAGACCTCCTTTGCAAAGCGAGTGAAAGAAATCAGCCCTGCTGCATTTATGCACTGTGTGTTTGCTCCGTTTAAACAATTTGATTGTCTGTATTTTTTGGGTCGTGCAACAAATACGAACCTAAAATCGGTGTGCTATGCACTGTGGATCTGTCTTGAATCCTGTACTGTACTCCCCATCTTAAACGGGATGTTTCTGTCTCCTCTTCCTCTCTTAGATGACGGAGGGGAGGCGATGCCAGGTTCATCTCCTGGACGACAGGAAACTGGAGCTTCTCGTCCAGGTGAGTCAAACTCTTGCTTTCTCTCACCCCCCTCCCCCCTGGCTGTGTACTCAGTGGGCCCCATTTCTGCTGACCGAGGTGAAGCAGTGACATTGCCCTGTCTTGCCTCTCCTGATTTCTCTTCAAACACTATAATCTCTCTCTCTCTCTCTCTCTCTCTCTCTCTCTCTCTCTCTCTCTCTCTCTCTCTCTCTCTCTCTCTCTCTCTCTCTCTCTCTCTCTCTCTCTCTCTCTCTCTCTCTCTCTCTCTCTCTCTCGCTCTCTAACACACACTCACAGACAGATCCTCCGAAACTCATCCAGCTCCCACATCATCACCTCCTCTCTTCCTTCCTCTCCTTATCCCTCCTCTTCCTCCTTCTTCCATTCTTGTCTTCCTCTTCTCATCCTCTTCCTCTCCTCCTCCTCCTCCTCCTCCAATCATCTCCTTCTTCCAGTATCATCCTTGTAATAAACCCTTAATTCTTCTCGGGATACTGTCGGGTCTGTCTCTCTGACTTGGCTAAACCCAAGCAGAATGATATCCTTTATTCAGACTTTCATCTATCTACAATCCCGACAGCAAGCCTTTTGCCCTTATTGAGTACTCCACCTCACACACATTTTTACAGCCAGCCAATCACAATGTCTGTTATAGTTTCACTTCCTGGTCGACTGATCCCTCTCTTCTCCCTCTGGTTTATGTTTAGCTTCACAGTTCTGCTCTCCCCTCTGTCGCACTCACCTGCAGGCACTCAATCTTCTGCTCTCTCGCCTCTCTCTCTCTCTTTCTCTCACCCTGTGTCTCACTCACTTATGCAACCCTCCATCTCCTGGGAGCCCATTTTTCTCTCCCTTCACTCTCCTTCTCTTCTCGTCTCTGCTTCTAACACTGGCTCTCTTCCTCTCTATATTGTCTATATATCGCTAATTTATTTCCCCTCTCTCTCCACTTTCTCCCTCTCTGGACCACTCCACAACTCCTTGTGCTAGTTACAAATCAGAGAACAATCAGTCCCCCCGCCCACCACCTCCTCCAACTCCTCCACCAATCCGCTCCTCTTGTTATCCCCTCATCCCCCTGGCCAGGAAAAGAACACAACGCTATCATGGAGGTCTGGAAACAACAAAAGACGGGGGGGGGGGGGGGGGGGGGGGGGATCAAAAGAATAGATGGACAGCCATCCTGATTGACTCACATCTAAAGGCACCTCTTAGATAAGATAAAATAAGAACCCTTTAATTTCCATTACATTTACATAAAGTTGACATTTGTCTCCGGCAATATGGCAACAGAGTAAAAACAGACAGTACACAGTATAAAACAGACAGCGCACAATACAAAACAGACAGTACACAGTATCAAACAGACGGTACACAGTAGAAAACAGACATTGAAGAACAACTCAAATTCATAGACTTGAGTTGGGTTGGAGTTTCAATGTGCACCTAGAGCTATGTAGCTATAAGTTAGTCACTAGCATAATACCAGCCATCCACAGCTCAAGCTTCCCAGGTATTTCTTTCCCCCTCACTAAATCAATTTAGTCTGTGGAGAAAAAAAGAAAGAAAGTATAATTTGGAAGAAAACTGGTGGCTACAGTGAAACAGTGGTAGAGAATGTTAGCAGTTTCATCCCCCATCTGTCATCGTGCCCTGGGTCCTCCCTCCTGCTGTAGAGGATCGGATGTTTAGTATGCCATTGACTGCTTAGTGGGACCATAGAGGGTTCCAACGTTATTCCGGGGTTTCCTGTATGTCCCAAAGCAGATCCATCAAGCCTAGCCTCTTTTTTCCCAGAATATTAATCTGTGGGATGTTCAAAGAAATGTTTTTCAAATAAATATGATGTAAAAAGAAAACATGTATGTTACAGACATAACCGATTCTCGTGCACCTGGACTCGCAGTTTTACAGAAATGTTGTCCGCATCTCAGGGTGAAAAAGTCCAACTTGCCACTGGATGGTGGGATCATATTTCTGCCAGGATACTGAAAGCCTCCCACCAATCAGCCCACTAGTGTTGTTTGCCCTCTTCCTCCTTCTCCTCCTCCTCCTCCTCTTACTCCTCTCTTTGAAATGTCGCTCTGTGTGGTTGGTTTATGGCGCGATGCATCGTTGGCAGCAAACTATGAGCCTGGGTGGACCCACTTCCTAGGTGGAGAAATTATGCCTGTAAATGGAGGAAACCCCTAAACACTAGTATAGAGGAAAAAGTGACTAACGCTTCCTGTGGCAAACTGTTTGGAATCCTATAAATATGACAATTTTTATACATGAATGCAATGAGACAATGGTAATCCTGTCTTTACTTTCACTGTCATCTGTGGTTATTTGGGTTTGGTAAACACCACATGTTTTTTTAACTGCACCAGTTAACTTGCCATACAAACAAAACAACATAAACAACAGCAGCAAGCTGTGAAATCAGTGAACCAGCTCTCTGCAGGATGCTATAGCCGTCCTTTTGCCACATCAGTGTGCGATACAGTGTGAGTTTGTATGGTGTTGTGTTTTCTCCCCATCTCTGTGAGAGTGGCACCACTCCCTGCTCCTCCTATCTTGCACCTCCCTGTAATTTCTAAATGATTTAATTACCTGTGTTGCTGAGGAGGCACTAGCAAAATGTCTGTTAGCGCTAATGCTGTCTGAGCTAGCAGAGAGCCTTCCTGTCTGATAGATAGCTATGCCGATTGCATGCGCCTGTGTGGTGTTTTCTAAGGCACACCGTATCATTTATTAGTGGCCACTCACAGCTTCAGCTTCTGTTAGCTGTGAGAATCTGTCAAATGTGTGCTGGTGCGCGTGTGTGTGCGCAGGCACACGGATCGGAGGTGTTCAGTTATTTTAGGAGTGAACCAAATTGATTTAGCTTATGTAATGTAGCCTGATGTTCTCGTTAGAAGCATGCTTTATTAAACTGGATCCCTTTAATACTTCAATTCCAATCCAATCCCACAATCCATATAATATTCAGCCGGGTTCTTCCATGTGTTTAAACAAATACAATTGGATTCAGATTGGTGTGGTTTCGTCAAGCCATTTAGTCTGGGGCTATTTTTTGACAGAATGTGGTGGTTTTATTGTTCCTGTTATTGTAGCGACCCTCTCTTATTGGCTACAGCGTAAGTCAGTCTTCCTCTGTCTTCAGCCCATTGGTTGTTGTGGTGTGGATGGCGCGGGCGTTGCATAATAGATATTGTTGCCAGGGCATGCGTCTGCTGGGTGTTAATGAGAGACCACCAGGGTCTGTCTCAGACTGAACCAAAACATTCATTAGTGCCATTAGTACCAGAGAAATGGCAGCAGAGGGAGAATTATAGAGTACAAGAGAGAGAGAGATAGAGAGAGAGATACAGAGAGAGAGAGACAGAGAGAGAGGGAAACTGAAAAATGGAATGGACCAGCTCAGCTCTCTATCTATATATTCATACATTCATCCATCCACACACCTATCATACATGCATCCACTATCCATCCATCGGTCTGTCTCTCCATCCATCCATCTGTCCATCTCTCTCTCCATTTCCAGCCCTGCTCTTTCTGTTTGGATTGCTCCAGAGCTTTTTGCAAAGCAGCAGCCCTTAGTGAAGGAGAAGCTATTATATAGAATCTAGGTCAACAGTGTGTGCATGCGTGCAAGTCTATGTGTTCGTGTGTGTGTGTGTGTGTGTGTGTGTGTGTGTGTGTGTGTGTGTGTGTGTGTGTGTGTGTGTGTGTGTATGTGTTTATTTATGTGTCTTAAGGAAATCACCTTCTCTTTAAATAGATCGGTCATTGAATCTTTATCCATGCAGTAAGCTGATAGCCATATACTCTTAGTGTATCCTTCTCTTTCTTCCTGTTTGTGTGTGTGTGTGTGTGTGTGTGTGTGTGTACAAGCCTTCATGCTTGTCTGGGTCTGCGTGTACTAACAGTAGAGCAAATGATTTCATCCTATATGTTGCAGGGCGTGGGTTGCAAACATGTTTTGTATGGCAGCTTGCTTTTGAAATGGGCTGGCGAATGTGCGTTTACATGCACATGTGTGCAGGTCTCTGTGTATATGGCAATGAAGAAACTGTTTATATCTTTTTTTTGGTGTGGGTGTGTGTATGTATGTCTTTGTGTACTTGCTGGAATGTGATGCATGCATTTGTGTGTGTGTGTGTGTGTGTGTGTGTGTGTGTGTGTGTGTGTGCGGATGCATGCATTCATTCTGTGTGTTTGTGTGTGTGTGTGTGTGTGTGTGTGTGTGTGTGTGTGTGTGTGTGTGTGTGTGTGTGTGTGAGTGTGTGTGTAGAGTGGCACACCCATGGTTAACCTCAGGGCGGGGTTATCTGTGGCCCAGAATGTCACAAACCAGCGGCATATGCCTTCACTCTGCGCTCCCACAGCTATGTGGACTGGAAGGTGCATCTAGACTTGACAGTGTTCAGCTATGAAGCTCTAAGGCGATGCTAATCAATGAGCTAGCTCATTCTTACTTTAAGCTAGCTGCAGCTCAGCTTGCTGTCTCGCCCTGCACAGTGACTCGGCAGAGATACTGTAGGTCAGGGAGGAGGAGAGAGGGGATGTAGAGGCAGACAGGTTACCTGCACCATCAGCAACACCCCCTAGACTACATCTCTCTCTCTCTCTCTCTCTCTCTCTCTCTCTCTCTCTCTCTCTCTCTCTCTCTCTCTCTCTCTCTCTCTCTCTCTCTCTCTCTCTCTCTCTCTCTCTCATTCTATCCCTTTCCCTTATCGCCCTCTCTCTGTTTCTCTTTCTCTCTCTCTCTCATGCTGTCTCTTGCAAAATGCTTAGTCACTGCAGTACATCAATAAAACTGATCGTACAAACACGCACGCTTTACAACAAACACATATGCACACATACACACATACACTCAAGTCTCCCTCTCTTTACACACAGTTGGTAGTTATACAACTGCTGCTATCATTTACGCATTTATCCTTGATTATAATAATATGTTTTATTTCTAAAGTGCTTTCCTGAGTACTCAAACACACTTTACGTGATATAAAAGACAAAACACAGGAGTAAAAACGAAATATCAATAAAAGGTAACCCAAGCTTTTTTAGGTTAAGGTATTCATCAACGATGAAGCCACCTCTTCCCTGCCATAACCCACCCTGTGTTTCTCCTTCTCTCCCAGCCGAAGCTGATGGCGAAGGACCTGCTGGACCTGGTGGCCTCTCACTTTAACCTCAAGGAGAAGGAGTACTTTGGGATCTCCTACACAGATGAAACGTAAGCCATGGGATCCACTTGTGCTCACCGATGGCGAGCGGACTATTATTGCTCCAATAGTGTTATAGTGCAGATGCTCAGGATCTGTGTTGTGACATTAGTATAGCATAGTGTAGCATGGATAAGCCAACAATTTGCGCCACGGCCATAAACCAAAACGCAATGTGACCTTGGGAAACACCAGCCGATATGTCCCTTTATCGCTGTAAAGTGACAGCTGGCTCCTGCAGTAGAGTAGTAGGAGTAGGACTAGCCGCATCTTGACTATGCAGCAAATGTAGCAAGCGTGACTTTCCATTCATCTGAATATCTTGCACGAGCGCTTGGTGCTTGAGATGCATAATATGCCATTCAAATCAAATGTCATTGTGTCAGGTGACCCAGAAGGACAGGCACGCAACAGTGAAGCCTGTGTTATAAAACTCAGATTTGCATTGTTTACAACAAACAACCATTGGCCTTTGCATCTATCTTCACCCTGTGCCTTTTACTTGCTTTCATTTTGATGGATATGGGAAAGCCTCTGTGAGTGGTTTGCTGCTCGGTGGCATTTGCAATAGTCAGACCGTCAGCCGCATAGGGGGCAAGCCCCGCCTATACGTTTCCATGGTGCCCGGGCTGTTGATGTGTACATGTGTTGTCCGGGCTACAAAAGGAGCAGAACCACAATACTCCTTAATGCCACAGAGAAAGAGTGAGAGGGATAGTAAGGAAGAAATTGTGAGAGAGGAATACATTTATATTGAGAGAAATATAGACAAAATAAATGTTTCATTGCAAACAGGCCTAAAGAGAGAATCTGATGTGTTCACAAGGTTTAGTGTTTGTGTAATGTCCTTTAGTCCGAATCGTGAGTTTTGATTTATGCCAGTGTGCTCAATGTTAATGAGGCTTTCTCCTTCCCTGTCTTTGTCAGCGGCCATTTTAGCTGGCTCCAGCTGGACCGGAGGGTACTCGAGCATGAGTTTCCCAAGAAGTCTGGCCCTATAGTCCTCTACTTCTGTGTCAGGTATGCTCGTGTGTTCAGCCGAGTCCCCCATACACACACACACGACTCCATATACAGCTGTACAGTAAATATGTGTGTATCTGTATGTGTTGAGTATCAGGTCAAGAGAATTAACAATTAGGCCCTATTGTGTTTGGTTATCATGTGTTTGTGTGAAGGTCTGAGTGTGTGTGTGTGTGTGTGTGTGTGTGTGTGTGTGTGTGTGTGTATGTGTATGTGTGTGTGTCTGTGTGTGCCTGCATGTGTGTGTGTGTGTGTGTGTCAGTGTGTGTGCATGACTGCGTGCGTGCATGTCAGTGTGTTAATCAGTAGAGATGACGGTGGTCAGCCACTACAGGGATTTAAATTGCTTTGACCTCACTTTTTAACTCCCGCCATGGACCTTCTCAGCCAATCATGAGCTTCTTCAAGCTCATCAGTATGCGATGCATTTAAATCCCATCCACCACCATCACCATGACGACAAAGTGCTCCACTCCAAGCAAGGCAGCACACTGCCTTGAGCAATGCTCTTTACAGTGTGCCGTGCAGGATTCTTAAAATATGCTCATTCAAATAACAAAAATAAAATAGGCTTTTCATTTGGAGTCCATGTACATAAGGTCAGCAAGATGCATGCAAATAATTGCTCGTTTTATTAAATATATAAAAATATAATAAGTTGCAGATTAATATCTATCTTTTGGCCACGTTTCCAGGCCTCTCTTCCCCTGTTATTCTTATTCCTTATTCTGCACCTGTACTGGGCTCTCTTTCTCAAAGATGGAGTCCACGTACTGCTGACCCTAACCCCCCCAAGGTCTTTGTACTGCCCACACATTGCACCCCAGTCCTGAAGCACACCGGCTCCACAGTGTGTGTATGTTTTGTGTGTACATGAGGCACAAGGAGAGGGAGAGACTTACGTGTGTGTGTGTGTGTGTGTGTGTTTTGGTTTCTCTTTATTGTTTTATTCGAAGGCAGCAGAGAAAGACATGTGATTTTAGGCATGGTTTTGGATCCCCATTTTATCACCTCGCCCGCCCCATACACACACACACACACACACACACACTCGCCCCTCAACAATAGTCTGAACATATAAATATGTGGTGTTTTGGTTTGCCGTTTCCGCCCCCTCACTTTTCGTCCCCAAGACATGATGTCACATGATGTCACATAATGTCACATGCACGCCAGGCAGCGCATGTGGACTAGCTAGTGTTTGGACTAGCTAGTGTTTGGACTAGCTGAGAGAATGCAGTGTGCATGTGATGCACGGCAAAATTGCTCCACAAGGTCATAACCATATCCCTTATCATTTCACACTCAAACACTGAAATTAGAGATTAAAAAGAGATTAAACAAACACATCTTATATTACAACCTCTTAGCCGTTTATGTGATATTTTATTGAATTATTTAGTGCACACCCACACATACGCACAGATAGCCATTCACACACACACGCACGCACACAAATAACTGTAATTAATAATAATTGTATTGGCAATAGAATTGCCTGAAAATGTATTACTCCAAAATATAAGTCTGTTTGTTTTGCTTAATTTTTGTGTGTGTGTGTGTGTGTGTGTGTGTGTGTGTGTGTGTGTTTCTATGTGTTTCTATGTAATTGTATGTATGTGTGTGTATATGTGTGTGTATTTGTGTATTAGTGTGTTGTCTGAGTGACAGTCGCTCTCTGCTTAGTGTGTATTAACTGTGTATTTACTGAGTATTTAATGAGTATTTGCATAGCCTAATGGATCTTGATGGACTGACCCCATGAACTTTGACACCATTTGGGGGTCCGGCTTAACTCCCCCTAGTCCATCCCCCTGCTTTGTCCAATCACTCCAAATGTCACCATCTCTTCCTCTCTCTCTATCTCTCTATCACCCTCTCTCTGTCTGTCTGTCTCTCGGTCTGTCTCTGCCTCTACCACAGTTAAACACGATTACACACAAACACACACACACGCACATACAGATGCTGGACTATGATAGAACTAAAATCAGTCAAAATGTCAGCGCTGAATCCATTACCAGCAGTAGCTTATTAACTTATTGTCTGTGTGCGTATTTGTGTGTGTATCTTTGTTGTGTCTTTGCATGGTGCACAGGATACATAATGCATTTGCATACGTATGTGTTTGTGTGTGTATGTGTGTGTGTGTGTGTGTGTGTGTGTGTGTTTGTTTTTGTTGATTGTTTTTGTGTTATATGCTGTAGAGATCTGGCTGCTAGCCGGCCCTGCTGATTGGACTGGCTGATGGCTGATGGATTTTGTGTGTGTGTGTGTGTTTGTGTGTGTGTGTGAGTTTGTGTGTCTGTGTGTGGTGGGGGGTATATTTTCATCGATATTGCGGCTTTAATTAAATGTTCAGATACTCCTGCAGAACGAACGAGTAACAAGATTTAAACCCAGCAGTATTGATCCCATCAGTTAACTCCCACACACGCACACATGCACACATACACGTGAATATATATATTAATCTAACCCACTATATACATTATATTTTTGTATCCGGTCATGTGACTGGGTGCTTTTGCATGAGTGTGCTGTGCACCATGCTTTGGTAACTACTACACATATGCATATTAATTTGCTACATACATTACTCCACTGACACTGAACGATGTAGCATACTTTCATTCATATTTCTGTATTATGTGGTTGTTTGTTCTGTTTTTTTTCTTCCCAGAGGGTATCCTTTAGATGTCTTTGAGCATCAAACACTGAGGAAGCTCCTAGCATGCTATCTTAGCTTGGTAGCTGGCTAGCTCCCCTATGGCCCTATGTGCATTCACAAGCTAAATTTAGACTACATTATTATGTTAGCGCCCTGCTTAACGCTCAACCAGAAGTGGGTTACTGGGCTGCTCCAGCCCGTAGCTACAGATGTGAGCTTGTGTGTGTGTGTGTGTGTGTGTGTGTGTGTGTGTGTGTGTGTGTGTGTGTGTGTGTGTGTGTGTGTGTGTGTGGAAGGGGGGGCAATTGTGTACATATTTACTCTGTATTTGTTTGTGGGGGTAATGGTGGGAAAGATAATATGTGTGTGTTGGGTTGTGTGTGTGTGTGTGTGTGTATGGATGTGTGTGTATGTGTGTTTGTGTGTGTGTTGCATGCGTGTCATATGTATATTTGCTTGAAAAGGAAACGTGAACACACTCAAAACACCATTTGGTAGAGTCTGCCCCCATGTGGTCAATATAATCACAGCACAATCGTCCGTGTGCAGTCTTCTAAAAAAAGGCCAACGTTTAATCTTAAAAATGTTCTTTACTCTTCCTTATATAAAAGTCATGTTAAACATATTCATTTGTATTTCCCAGGTTCTACATTGAGAGTATCTCATACCTAAAGGACAATGCTACCATCGAGCTGTTCTTCCTCAACGCCAAGTCCAGTATCTACAAGGTAAGGTACTCAAATCATGACATAATGACAACCTATTTTAAAATACACTCAATGACAACGATCAATTACCGGGACATATTCACAAAGCCAAAGGCTATTTGTTGGTTATGCTACACATAGTTGTAGTCGAGTGCATTGGCCAATAGGGGCTGCTCATGGTTTGATCAAGAAAAAAAAAAAAAAAACAGTGCTTGTAAAGTCATCATACAGAACATGGTCTGTAAAACGTTTCTTTGGATCACAGTTCCATATGTTTTGTGTTTGAATCCCCAGTGCTATTCCTGTGAGGTTGAAGACAGAGTGTTAGGCTTCAATATCCAGGGACTAGTCTGTTTTATTCAACTCCACTTCCCAAGGCTTAACCGTATGTTTAGGATCCACACACATACACACACCAACACACACACACACACACACACACACACACACACACACACACACACACACACACCACCCAGGGAGCCCCATATTTGAGCATTTGGAAAATATGCTGTCCGATGATATTATGCCTCATTCAAAGTTCCATAATTCTATAAACTGTATACAAAACGGATTAAAGTCGTTACTTATAATTGATTGATTGATTTGATTCTAGATGTACAAATATTTTATAGTTTGAGAACAGGAGTCTGTGACTGATTAGATAAGACAAATCTCTGTGTGTGTGTGTGTGTGTGTGTGTGTCAGCAAGGGAAGTCCTGCTGGGTGGTTTATCCTGAGTGTGTTTGTATAATCTAGTGTTTCTTCCTGGCTGTCTGATCTCTTAACCAATTAAGAGCTGGCTGAATGGAGGAAATTCCTCGCATAGCTAACCGACTGCTCACTGCCCCCATAACCCTCTGATGAGACACCTTACACACACACACACACACACACACACACACACACACACACACACACAGACACACACACACACACAAACACACACACACATTCTCACACGTGCACACACACAGCCTGTCAAGCACCGAGTCTCTCTATCCCTCCCCCTCTCTCTCTCTCTCTCTCTCTCTCTCACTTGCTCTCTCTCTCTCTCTCTCTTGCTTTCTGTCTCTCTCTCCCTCCCTCTTTGGGCTGAGATGAATGAGCAGGAAAGACAAAGAAGAGATAATAGAGGAAGTAGTAGAGATACCTTGAGTCATCAAAGCAGTCCTCTCGTTAGCCCCCCACCCCCCCTCTCTGTTTCTCCTCTATGTCTCTCCACTAATCCCTGCACATGGGATGTGCATCCTCCGTGGGGGCAAGTGGGCTTTGAACGGGAGGTGGGTGTGGAGGTGTTTGGGGTCAGGGAGACCCCAGAGCTGTCATCATGGACAGAGATAGAGACAGAAGAATAGATAGAGACTTTATTAACCGCTGTTTGTTGATATCTCTTCCTCTTGCAGGAACTCATCGAGCTGGATAGCGACATTGTCTTCGAACTAGCCTCCCACATCCTACAAGTAAGGTCGCCTGTGCGTGTATGTGTGTGCGTGTGTCTGCATGTTTGTGAGCTTGTGTGTGTGTGTGTGTGTGTCACCACATCCGTCCAGTACACGGCTTGACATGTACTGCTCCACTGTGTCATCATGAAACAAGTGCTCTCCTTAAAGTGCCTCCACAGGCGGAGGTGTTTCATCCTAATGACGGTGATTAAAGTGACGTTATACAACACAGTCCGAAAGCTGCCGTCAATATGCGCTGCGGCCACATCACCCTCACGCTTGGTTGGTCGTCTAACCCAGATGAATACGTTCTCTCAGTTAATATTAGTATTCAGTGTCCTTTCCCTTATTTGTCTACCTGTCTATCTGTTTTCATGGAGAATGAAAACAAGCTGTAAGTGTATTTGTATGTATCTTGTATTCCTGTGTGTGTGTGTGTGTGTGTGTATGTATGTGTGTGTATGTATGTATGTGTGTCTGTGTACACACAGACACACACACATACACAAACACACAATTTCAAATATTTTTCCTTTTTTTACAGGAGGCGAAAGGAGATTTTACGAGGTAAGCTTACAGTCATCGTCCTACACTAAACATGTCAAATCTCTGGCATCCTGCGCTTTTAAACGTACACTGTTCTTCTTCTGCTGTTGATGTAGGGTTAGTATATGTCACCCCAGCGGGGAATATGAGGTCAGATAAAGATAAAAGACTGTAGCAGCCGTGACCCCCAAAGAACCCCAAAGCCAGACGTAAGTCGTAAATATAGCCAGTGGAGTGCTTGAATGCAGCGCACATATCACAGGACATTCCTTACAGATTCCCACCCCACAGCCCTCCATTCTTCTCTAGGTACTGGTATCCCCCCAACTTAACAGTTATGTAGAAATATACAGAAGGGTCAGTCACTATTCACAACAACCCCTGCAAACAACAACCACTTAAAGCTAGGGTAGGCAATACATTTTTTGGACATATTTGTTGAAATTATCTATATATCCGGACAGCATTAAAAAAAATCAGGTATCTGTGGCCTGTCGCAGAACCTGTAATAAGCCTGTCCAATCCTTTCATTCAGACCGAATGTTACGATTGGATGGCTTACCTGTCTGTCTACCTACCTGTGGCTCTCTACTCGTGCACTAGATAGTGGCTTTGGAGGGAGGCCTGAAAGGAGATTTGGGAGATTTTTGGTTTGATACTTTCAAAATCGAGCTTACCCCGTCCTGGTTTTCTCCAACTGCCTATATCCTAGCTTTAAACACAGAGATCTTGAAGTTGAGCAACCCCCACCTGTTTTTCTTTGGCTACCGGTTGGATCCCAGCATACACATGATAAAGACATTTCTACTATGCATAGATAATATGCATGCACATCCATCAACAACCAACTCTGTTGAGTGGGAAAGCAGAGGTGTTCCCTGTCGGACGGGGAGGGTGTGGGACGTGTTCCAGGTCTTTGGCTTACAAGCTACCCCCATTCCCAGGGCTCTTCCCAGGCCTCCCTATACCCCTGGGCCAGGGGAGGGGGCTCCACTGGAGACACAGGGAGGATTAGACAAGGTTATTAGCAGCTCCTATCTCGGGGAGGCTGTAGGCTCGGTTCTGAGTGGTGGAAGTCTCTTTTCACCCTCTTCCTCCAACATTTCTTCCCTAGATTATTTCCAATCTCTCTGTGTCCGCTGGCTTTGAGTCCTTTGCTGTCTCTCTGTCCTGCAGCTGTTTAGCACCCGTCACCGGGCCAGTAGCCAGCCAGCTGTGTGTCCCCCTCGTCAGTAAAGCCCAGACCCATTCATCCTGTCTGTCTTTTACATTACATTACATTTATTTAGCTGACGCTTTTGTCCTAAGCAACGTACAATATGTGAATTCAACCATGAAGATACAACCCAAAAAGGGCAAGAATCCTTCGAAGTACATACAATTCATAAAAAACTGCTACATTATAGAATCAAGAGATATGACCTACAATCATTCAATCATTCATATGACCCAGCTCCATGTTTCAGTTAAAGAGCTACTGGCATGTTGGCATCTCTGTTTCATTCATGTGGGGAACGATTGTTGAAAATGTATTTTAGAATGCTTTTGATTGAATTGTTTTTAGACTCACAGCTGCACTCTTTGTTTTGTAATGCAATGGCCACGAACAGACCAAGAAACAAACTTAAATGTGACTTAACGTGTGGTCAGAGTGAATGGCGAGTCGAATCGCAATGTTGAGAGCATGACGCCTTGAGATTAAACATGTATTCATTATTTCTGTCCTATGGACACACTCCTCTATAGTAGGCGGTCCCTTGGACGTAAAATATCAGAACAAAAGGATTAGTACGAGTGGTTTTCCAAGTCATTGGACGCAAGGCACGACGCTCTTGAAAGTGTGATTCTACTTGCTAGAAACCCCTTTCTTACATACACACGTTCCCCACACTTTCATTCATTGGGGATGCCAAGCTGAGCGTTGCTCTTTAACTGGCCACGTCAGCACAGTCCCAAACACGTCGCTTTGGTTTGCCGTTTGTTAAACGCCTTTACTAGTGCAAGCGGCTTTTTCTTCGGGTGGTGGTCTACAGTACACTACAGTGTGCTCAGCGTTGTGGTGTGTTGAGTATGGGGTTGTTATTCCTGCTCTCCTTTGCAGCAATGAGGTCACCAGGTCGGACCTGAAGAAGCTGCCCGCCCTGCCCACCCAGGCCCTGAAGGAGCACCCATCCCTGGCCTACTGGTGAGAAAGCCGCTGGCTGCCGCCACACACGGGTGTCTCCTTCCCATCCTTCTTCCCCCTCTCATTCATTCCTTATTCATTCCCTTTCTCCTCAGCGTCTCCTAAATTGTGATTTGTGTTCTCTTCTGCAGTGAGGACAGAGTTATAGAGCACTACAAAAAGCTCAACGGTCAGTCCAGAGGCCAAGCCATTGTAAAGTAAGTGTGTATGTGTGTGCATGTGTGCTGTGATATGTGTTCTTGGTGGGTGTGCTGACTGTTATATGTACTGCCTTTTTTCACTTTCTCTCTCTCTCTCCCTTTGTCTTGATATCTCTCTCCATACTCTCTCTCTCTGTATCTCTCTCTCGCTCTATCTTGTCTACAGTTATATGAGCATCGTTGAGTCTCTGCCAACATATGGAGTTCATTACTATGCTGTTAAGGTACTACTGCCCTGTCTTCCATGTCCTTCATACACACACGCACACACACACACACACACACACACACACACACACACACACACACACACACACACACACACACACACACACATAGAGGTATAACTCAATTTAACTTTTTGGATATGGGAGGCCAATTCAAGGACCAAAAACAAAAACAAAAACAAACACATACGCACACACACGCACACACACACACACACACACACACAGTTGTTCTGATGGGTGGTGTCTCTTGGTGTGTGTGTCAGGACAAGCAGGGGATCCCGTGGTGGCTGGGCTTGAGTTATAAAGGCATCTTCCAGTACGACCACCAGGACAAGGTTAAACCCAGGAAGGTGAGACCACAGTCCACTACTACACCCCGCCCAACACCCTTTCCTTCTCTCTCCATCCCAACACCATCTCTGCTGTGCACAATGGCCTAGGTGTGCATTTGAAGATAAAGATAAGAAAATCCCAGACAGGAAATGCGACTGTCACAGCAGAAAGTTGTAAACAGTAGTAGAATTATTAAGAGAATTAAAAAAACTGAGAAGTAGAAATGTCAATGTAAAGATGAAGTAGACTCCAAGATGAAAGAGCTGCACTTTCAACAACACCACCAACATACAAACAACAAGCAGAGTAACCAATAACTCAGTAAATCCCCCAAATGTTGAATAAAATACGCTTCATTTCATTTAAGTATGTTGACACTGTACCGCCTTCTCCCTCTTTGATTCCTGTTTCTTTATAGACCTCATAAACCTTTCATGCTCTGTCTAGAGGGACTTTCCTTGCTATTGTACTCCTCTTGACCAGTGCTTTGCAGCCTGTCAGCATGCTTTGCAACACACACACGGCCACATATAAGACTTGCACAAACCCACACCTACTTCTCACCCCTGCCCTTGATCTCTGCAGGATGTTAACACGTTTAACACTTTCTTCCATTAAAAGAGGAACACCCAAGACCCCAGCCAACCAGTCTCACGCAGGCTGATGCAGACATCAACTAACACACACCGGACATGCACACACACACACACACACACACACACACACACACACACACATACACACACGCAGGAATGTGGCTGAACTCTGACCCTGTCATCCTGACCAATACTTCCTGTCTGCCATAGATTTCCTGTTTGCCCCTTCACTGCGGTTTGAGGACTGTGTGTGTGTGTGTCTGTGTGTGTTTGTTTGTTTATGTGTATCTTTTTGTTGAGCGTGTGGTGTGTGTTTAGGGGGAGATTGAGTTTGTTTGTGAATCTTTAAAAAAAACATATCTATATATGTTTCTATGTTTATTTAAGTGTATCTGGCTGTGTGTGTGTGTGTCTGGATGTGTGTGTGTCTGTGTCTGTGTGTGTGTATACAACCTGATTAGTACATTCCAGTGTAAACGTCTGTCCCACCACTGGGGCCAGTCCCTGCTCTCATGGCCCCAGTCTCCAAAAATCCTGTGGTTGCCTAGGTGTTACATCACCATAGAAATAGGAAGAGGAACATAGTCCAATTTCATCCACTTTACGTTTGAAGTAACATGCAGATACAATAACACAGCACATAAAAAGACCATCTGAAAAGTCACGTGTGAGGTCAACAGTGCCCTTTTTAAGGTCTACTTTTAAACATCCAGTAAAAAGAGAGAAAGTCAAAAGAATGTCAGGAAGGAACTTGTTTCTAGGCTCCTTACACAATGTCACCTGTCAGTGACCTATGAAGCGGTCAGCCTCCACAATAGCCTTGCTTAACCTTTTACAATCTCCCTCTCTCTCTCCCTTCTCTCTCTGTTTCACTCCCTCTCTCCGTGTTTCACACACACACGCACGCACACACACACACACACACACACACACACACACACACACACACACACACACACACATGCTAACCCACATGTAAATTGAGACTCTTAATATTGTAAGCAGTAAGACCAGCCACCGTCACAAAACAAGCTCCTGGCAAGCAAACAGGAAGGAGACGCTACTCAGTTACACTCATTCACAGCCCAGCTAATTTCAGTCATCTCTATTTCAACCAGTGGACTCTCTAGTATTAGTCAGCCACCCTGTTCACTTCCATTCAGACCAGTGACTCAGTCCAGAAAGGGGAACTTTCAGCTCTCACAGCTACGTTCTGACACCCACCCGCTCTGATTGTATTGTCTGTCTTACAAAATATATTTGATTGGAAAGAGTTTGATTATTAATTGAGAGGGATGTTACTAGAACAGCAGTTTGTAAAAATAGCAAGTGCTATTTTTAGCCTTGGAGTCTGGACAAGAGATCACAACACTGACATTGCAAGCATGGCTGTGTATGTGTGTGTGTGTGCGCGCGCGCGTGTGTGTGTGTGTGTGTGTCAGTGGGCCAGGGGTGTTTGCTGGAAAGTAGTATTTTTTATAAGGGGATATCCTGTTGTTCCTAAACATGGACCACAGGTTAAGAAACAGGTTCTGGTCTGTTTATTTGGGGATGTTTAATACCCTTTACCAAAGGCCGCCCACCAACAGATACACATGCACTCTCACACACATTAGGATTTACAACAAAACCACACACACACTGTACAATGGCCTGCTATGTAGTCTCGTTTGGGTAGAGATTAAGCCATTTATATGTTGACTGACTGAAGTCTTATGGAGAAGAATTTCTGTAGAGGCTGTGATCTGGCAGAGTTAATGTTACGTTAGAATGACTTACATGGTCACTTAAAGACGCTTCCCTGCATATCAGATTCATATTTTAAGTTAATACAATTTGTATCCTTATTTGTTTTCTTTAGTCAACTGCCCCTTGTTTTGTAAATGTTCCTTGCCAGCAGGTAAACATGTAGATGATGCAACGCTGACCCTACGAAACAACAACACCAAAACACAAACAACAGGAAGTACCCACGGGCTTCCATAACAACAACAAACACTCATTATCAGCCCTCGGTCTGGACTGAACAATACACTTGGCCGACCAGGTCGGGTCCAGTTCTGGGATGCAAACACAATACACACAACTTGGCCATGATTCATACACGTGTCTGTGCACACCTAAGCTTGCGTCTGGCACATTAACCCTTCCTTGTCAGATCCTTGACCTTGGTGCATTTTTTTGCCCATTGTATTTTATTTATGTTTTGGAATTGTTATTTGAGGAAAGAGCGTTGATAAGATATTCACCCACACACGAAAGGGCACAGCCCCTTGAGCATGATAACAGACACACCCCTCGGGATTACACGCCATGCCAGAACAGTCCGGACAGAGTCTGCAGAGGTTAGTCTGATACAATAGGCATAGTAAACCATTGTTTAAAAGCTAGTCAGCAAGCGCATTTACAACATTAAAGTTTCATCTGAACATTACCAGTGACTTATCATTGTGTTGTTTTTTTAACCTGTCAACTTTGAAGGTATCGCCAACGCCCACTCAGTACCACATTTTCCCTGGCAAGCCTCGTGGTTTAAAGGTCTTCTCTGACCACCTTACAAAATGTCTTCAGAGTGCTGCACACACTCCCGCTTGGCGTGAAGACAGATGAAGTGGTCTCGTGTCTCAAAGCTGTAGAAAACCACTCACACACACTATTGCTACAGTCCGTATGGAACCACACACTAACACACACAACACAAACTTAATGCACACACGCGCCCCATCTCGCCCGGCTCTGTATTTTTAGCGCCATGCACCATTAGCAATTCATACTCCACTGAGAGTGTATCATGCATGTTGATAAGGGCACCGATTTTCACCCCTTCTACATTAAACGTTCTCTCTCTCTCTCTCTCTCTTTTTCTCTCTCTTTCTCTCGTTTTCTCTCACACACAAACCCACATACACACACACGCACAGTACTGTGGTTACCTACAGTAACCCCCTCCTCTCCCTCTCTCCTTCTCATCCTACGCTCCATTGTTTTTCCCAGGCTGTTAACATTCCTGGCCCGTGCCCCCTTCCTCCCTCCACATACTCTCTCCCCTCTTCTCTTCCCTTCCTTTCCATTCCACATCCTTCCCTCTCCCCCCTTTCCTTCAGCCTGAACCCTCTGAACAGCCGTAATGTGTGCTGGTTTCTTTATTCTGCTGCTTGCTGCTTTGTCCTTCCAATGGGTTCCAGCTCTCAGGTCTCGACTCACTGGGTTGACCCAAGGTCCCCCTGTGCCCACTTTGTAGTTTGTGATCATGAGTGCATGTCTGATTATCTGTGTGTGTGCATGTGTGTGTGTGTGTGTGGGCGTGTGTGTGTGTGTGTGTGCATGTGTGTGTGTGTGTGTGTGTGTGTACGAATCTGACGAAACAAAGCAAGAGTACTTTACAATTTGAGGCGATGCAGAAAAGGTCCACAATCACCCCTCCACTCCCCAGTCTTTACACACACACACGCAAACGCCTAGCCACACCGCCCAGAGCAGGAAGTGTGGTCCCTGGGGGAGAGGGAGGGGTCAGTGGGAGGGGAGGGGACATACGCCCCCGCCCCCCAACCCTCCACAGAACACACTCGCTTACAGCTGGTGAACACCGGCCAAACTCAGACCTTGGGTCTGGAAGGATTTGAGACACACACCCATACGCACACACACTCATAGAACACTCACACATCCACACACACACAAGCACACTGACTACATCACGGGGAAAAGGTTCTCGCCCAGCTGGGATTGGCTGCGTTAAACGAGGAGCTGACAAAACATAAAGCCAAAGAAAGGGAAAAGAGAAGAAGAAGAAGAAAAAAGAAAATAGAATTTGAGCCAAGAATACAGGACCCCTCTCTCTCTGTCTCTGCTCTCTACTCTCTACTCTCTACTTCTCTGTGAAGTCATCCAGTTGCGGGGATCCTTTGTCGATGAGAATTCCCGGTCTGGACTTAATCAGAGATCCACCGAATAGGTCCTCTTCCTCCTCCTCCTCCTCCTCCTCCTCCTCCTCCTCCTCCTCCTCCCTGCCTCCTCTGCCTTCCATTTTTCCCCCATGGTTCTCTTCCATCCACGATGTTTCCTTTTTCTTCTCAATACTGAAGAGTGGCGTCCGTGGTAGAGCGCTAGCCTGCCTAACGCTGTGATCCTTCTCAACACCAGGTGTTCCAATGGCGCCAACTCGAAAACCTGTACTTCAGAGAGAAGAAGTTCTCGGTGGAAGTTCATGACCCCAGAAGGTAAATTTCTACATAATCTTCAATATTGATTGAACCCTGCTAGTTTGCTTTTGTTATTGAAACCATTGTTTAATGTTGAGATCACGGCTGTCATGTTTTATTACCAAGTACGAAGATACAAATGAGCAGATTCTGTGTGTTATCGTGTGAATGTATTGAGACGCAAAGCAGCGTTGTTTTTGCGTTTGGTGGGCTGCTAGCAACTCATTTAGCATTAGCAGTGGACACACACTCTTGGGTTTTAAACAGAACACTAGTGGCATCAGTGAAAATGTGAGAGTGGGAGACTGATATCAGACAGAATCATGCTATAAGCAGCATGGGACATAGTAAAAAAAGAAATCAAAGAACAACAGAAAGGTTATTCTTGGCAACACAGCGAAAAATGAGAGATTTCACAGTGGGACTCGACACATATTGAGACTTACACACACACACACACACACACACACACACACACACACACACACACACACACACACGCACCACCCAGAGTGAGCCCCTGGTAGTTCACCGCAGAAAGATGGATGGTTGTGTGTGAGCTACTTTGTGGAGGAAGTGACCTCTTTTGTGTTTATTTAACATGCCTACATATACAGAGTGGAGAGGTTGAGGGAGGGAGAGAGAGAGATGGGTCAAGAGAGCGAGATAGATAGGGTGAGAGAGAGAGAGAGAGAGAGAGAGAGACAGAGCAGTGTTTTCCTTTAAGGAGTCTGTCATTAGTGTGTGTTGGTCTGTTGCCAGGCTGACAGTTGTGTATTTAAATAAAAGTAAAACATGTGGGAGACAACGTGTGTGGCTCCGCAAAGTATCTCTCTCTCTCTCTCTTTCTGTTTCACACTATGTCTCTCCCTCTGTCTCTCTCTCTCTCTCTCTCTTTCTCTGGCTCACTCGCCCTGTCTCACTTTTCCATACGCTCCTCCTTAGAAATGGAGGTATTAGTACTGGTGTTAGGTGTCAGTAACAGTAGTATATTAGTAATGGTGTTAGGTGCCAGTAACAGTAGTATATTAGTACTGGTGTTAGGTGTCAGTAACAGTAGTATATTAGTACTGGTGTTAGGTGTCAGTAACAGTAGTATATTAGTAATGGTGTTAGGTGCCAGTAACAGTAGTATATTAGAACTGGTGTTAGGTGTCAGTAACAGTAGTATATTAGTAATGGTGTTAGGTGTCAGTAACAGTAGTATATTAGTAATGGTGTTAGGTGTCAGTAACAGTAGTATATTAGTAATGGTGTTAGGTGTCAGTAACAGTAGAATATTAGTACTGGTGTTAGGTGTCAGTAACAGTAGTATATTAGTACTGGTGTTAGGTGTCAGTAACAGTAGTATATTAGTAATGATGTTAGGTGTCAGTAACAGTAGTATATTAATACTGATGTTAGGTGTCAGTAACAGTAGTATATTAGTAATGGTGTTAGGTGTCAGTAACAGTATTAGTCGTGTTAGTATTGTAGTAGTATTAAGGAGTAACTGATGTGGTACTAATATCAACACTAGTACTTTATTAGTCTTTATTAGTACTGCAGTAATACTACTGTAGTCATCCTTATTCTCTATTAGTACTGCAGTGGTGCTACTGTAGTACATATTAGTCTTCATTAGTACCGCAGTAATACTATTGTATTCCTCATTATTCTCTATAAGTACTGCAGTAGTACTAATGTAGTAATCAGAAGTCTTTATTAGTAGTGCAGTTATACTACTGTAGTCCTAATTAGTCTCAACTAGTACTGCAGTAGTACTACTGTAGTACTCATTGCTACTCATCACTACTCATTACCACTCATTACTACTATAACTATTATATCCATAATGTTATTATTCTCTGTTATTCTGCTGGTGGAAGGGCAAAGTGTGTCTTCAGTGTTTTGGGTTCAGTCTGTATAACGGCCAAAATACACGGCTACACAGACTTTGGAGCGTGTGACTGCGTGCATTGCCAGTATTCTTCCATGTAGATGATTGGCTACACTGTGTGCATATTGAATTTTGCCAAGTGATAATGCAGTTGGTTTTGCAGGGTTTGGAAGTGTAGGCTACATTAACCGGTTCTGAATGAATTAACTAGATCATAGATACACATTGTTTTGATTGATTCATATCAACGTGCAATGGGAAAAACACCCACGAGGTTGCTATGCTGCATCACACTGCCTCTGGTACAATGAGGTATTTACTTTAATCATTTGTCAACAGATTGTACTAGTAGCCGCGTGTAGTTAAGAAGAAATAGACCAGCCACGCAAAAAAAAAGAGATGAGTCGTAGCAGTTTCAGGTGATAATAATGGACGGCCTCTGCTGTGGGCATTCGGCTTCAGTGCCGATTTGTCGTTCTGCTTTGTCGCGCGGCGTCCGTGTCCCTTGTATTGGAGCCGTATGGAGGTCGTGTCGGTGTGTTGCGTTCAGTGTGTAACGAGGCCTTGTGTTCGCTCCTACAGCAGGGCGTCGGTGACGAGGAGGACGTTCGGACACAGTGGCATCGCGGTCCACACCTGGTACGCCTGTCCAGCCCTCATCAAGTCCATCTGGGCGATGGCCATCAGCCAGCACCAGTTCTATCTGGACCGCAAGCAGAGCAAGGTCAGACACACACACCCACTGTGCATCACATTCATAAAGTTCATGAAGAGCTACAGAGAGACGGGTGGAAGACACATAGAACCAGGCAGAACAGAGAGCAGTTGGCGAGTATGGTTTATTGTATAGGGACAAATACAAACACATTATACAATTTGTCTGTTGCATTGCAGGGCTTTTAGCTTACTCTAACTTGCGACACCAGTCCCTAGATGGGTTTTTAGTTACCACAATCGTAACATAATATATATACAGTTAAATATTTGAAAATAAAAGAAAGAAAGAATCAATCAATCAAAAGAAAAATAAATTATAATGCATTACAATTAAGTGCAGATATAAGTTGTTACAATAATGGTTAGTTATCTAACCATTAATAATGTCTATGAATTCATTTCATTATTGATTTTCCCTGAATTTTCACAGAATGAATCAAGTGTTATCTTATCTAATATATTGATGTCAATCTGGAAGTTCATTTCGACAATTGTTTGAACGTGTTATTGTTTGTGTATGTGGTGCACACAGCATGTTAACTCCTCTCCTCCCTGTGTGTGTATGTGTGTGTGTGTGTGTGTGTGTGTGTGTGTGTGTGTGTGTGTGTGTGTGTGTGTGTGTGTGTGTGTGTGTGTGCAGTCTAAGATCCACGCGGCTCGCAGCCTGAGTGAGATTGCCATTGACCTGACAGAAACAGGGACTCTGAAGACCTCCAAACTGGCCAATATGGGCAGCAAGGGCAAGATCATTTGTGGCAGCAGCGGCAGTCTGCTCTCCTCAGGTGTGTGTGTGTGTGTGTGTGTATTCACTTATACACATATAATCACCATGTGTGCACATTGTATACATCCCAAGATCTCCTTCACACACGGACTCGCACACACACACACACACACACACACACACACAGACACACACACACTCACTCACTCACACACACACTCACACTTAAACACAAACAGGTAACAAGTACACAGAATACATTCATATCCGCAGTTTGTGTGTGTGTGTGTGTGTGTGTGTGTGTGTGTGTGTGTGTGTGTGTGTAGAAAAAGAGAGAGGAGACAGGAGGGAAGGGAAGATGGTGATGAAAGCTGGACAGACAGCAACAGCTGCTTTTGGATCGGATGGACGTGGATTTTCAGTGGAATGTTTGTGGACACAAATATACGTGTGTGTTTGTGCTAACTAGCTTGTGTGTGTGTGTGTGTGTGTGTGTGTGTGTGTGTGTGTTTGTGTGTTTGAATGTATAGAAACAAAACTCCCAGCCTGGCCAGAGAGGCCCCCAAGCATCTAAATTTAGTGTGTGTGTGTTTGTGTTTGATTACCAGACTCATGTGAGATAGAAGTTGATCCCATATATCCCTATCTCGTGACCTTTAGTACAATGCACAAGACTACAGAATGAAGTAGTGAGGTTAGAATGTGTGTGTGTGTGTGTGTGAGAGATTTATTCTTGGACAGAGATACAAGTAGAGCAGAGATGAACAAAGGCCTTTCCTTCCCCTGACAGCCATGTTCAATTATTGTTTGGCGTGTTCCTCACGCTTGACCACTAAGCAATGCCTAATAGACTACTTCAGGCTTCATGTTAGAAGTAGTTCATCAGATCTTGGTCATAACAACATCCCAACGATGGTTCTGTCTCCACTGGAGGAGCCTGTTTGAACCCAGAACTGAATTAGTGCCGTCCATGTGACTTGACGGCATGGATTCCCATGTGACAACACCTTGATGTGGAAATCATATTAACACTGTAAGGCGAAGAATGATCCAAAACAGTTCTTGATCCAAGAATGATCCACCACTGTGTGGTGTCTCTATCACTACTGTGATGTCATATTTATGCGCCTGATCTTCCTGGAACGTCATTCCTCGGATGGAAATTAGGTCAAGTTTTGTTAGGTAGGAATCAGAAAGAACCATAAAATAACATACCATAACATAACATAATTTAACTGCAATTGAGACACACACAACAATGCTTTCTGATAACGGTCAAGCGATGCCTTACTCTACCAATGTTTTTTTCATTAAATTGGATCTCACTGTGCCCTGAATGGGTCTTGCAAGCTTTTACATTTGTCAAATTGCTTGTTTCATGTCATTTGTATCCGTTCATTTACATTATGTCTTGTCAACTCCTGCATATTGTTTCCATTCATCTGCCCGTCAAAGGACTTTGTGTTTACAATGTGGTGTAAAAGGAGTAAGACAAACCAAGTCTATTTATTTATTGTGGTGTCGTCTTGGCCCCCTCCAGGCTCCCAGGAGTCTGACAGCTCCCAGACGGCTAAGAAGGACATGCTAGCAGCTCTGCGGGCCCGGCAGGACGCGTTGGAAGAGACCCTCAAGCTGCGGCTAGAGGAACTCAAGAACATCTGCATCAGAGAGGCGGTAAGACCACGGCTGCAGAAGTACACGCCTACAAAGTCAAATCAGCGCAAAAAGTACCCCGGCAGTGAGTGGCTCATTAGGTAGAGCAGGATGTTGGGTAACCGGAAGGTTGCTGGTTAGAATCTCGGCTCCTTTTAGCCAAGTGGCGAGGTGTCCCTGAGCAAGAAACCTAATCCTAACTTCTCCCTTTCATGGGTGACACTGCCGTCAGTGAGGCACTAATTGTAAAGCTTTTTGATTGGCCACAGGTCAGAAAAGTGGCATATGAATGCAGTCCATTAACACAATGATTATATAATACTTGATGTAAACTCTACTAGTAGTACAGTACGTACAGGTTTCACTCCTGGGTAATGCAACATGCACATGCAACATGCACCATCAAGCACACACTTAACCGTTTATTCTCGGGAAATAATTTGGAACTTTCCTCTCCTCCTACTCTCTCCGGTGTGTCCTCCTCTCTGGGACCTCCTCCAGGAGTTGACAGGGAAGCTCCCCAAGGAGTACCCCCTGGACCCTGGCGAGGAACCCCCCACAGTGAGGAGGAAGATCGGCACCGCCTTCAAACTGGACGAGCAAAAAATTCCTCCCAAGGGAGAGGTGAGTCGGATCCGTCCATCCATCCCTCCGTCCCCAGCGCTAGCAGCAAGATAATCAAACCATGGATGTATAAGAGTGCAGACCGCCATGTTAGTATTAGTAGGTCACCTGAACGAGAGCATGCTCACTGCTCATGGATGTATCATACGATTTTCATGTCATGGGTATTAGCATATTGGTTCAATACAATGGTGGCAAAGCTAGTTTGCTTGCTCAAAATTAGTTACCGGTCGTTGATACCAGAGTTGGCCACTATGAAATGGTTGCTATAGCTGGGAGAAGCGAGGGTAGGAGCTTGGTAAAAAAAACTCCCACAGGCACTGCTCTGCCGGATTTTCGGTGGCATTGTATGTTGTTAACCTTAGTGTACAAACCTGGCATCTATTGTGTGTGATTGCGGTAACCATGTTTCATCAGAGGGGATTCTGTTGCTAGGGTTTGATGGTAGTCGTTTGTTGACTCTTCAATTGGAATCCAGCACTAGATTTATTAGCGGTGGGAAACAAATAGTTGAACGCTACACTAGACCAGCATGACTTACTGGCTTGGCACAGAACTTGACCAACACCCTAATGGAATAAGAGTCTTCATGCTGAGTAATTAGATTGGCCTCATCTTGTCAGGTTGCCATGCGAGGCAGTATAAGCTTCACTCCTTTTAGCTAAACGCATAGTTTGAAATGAGAGATGAGATGAATGAAAAACAGCTAATACAACTTGAAATCCCAAAATCCATCATGAGTTCAACATAAAGCCCTAATGGCGTTCAAAACACTTTCATACTTTATAGCCCCATGAAAGAGCAGCTTAAAGCCTGGCTGGTTGGATAGTGGGGGATATGTATAAGGAGGTGGTGGTGGTATTGTAGTGCAGCAGTGGGTGGAGCACAGTGAAAAGCCACAGCCTGACACAAGCCTTGGATCCTTTGCCTAGTGGTGCTTAGTCTGTTCTCCACCTCTCTGTGTGTGCGTCTCTCTTTCTTTCTCTCTCTCCCTCGCTCTCTCTCCCTCTCTCTTTCTCCCTCTCTCTCGCTGTATTCTTACCACGGCTAGATTTTCCAGAACAGCAGAACTTCTAAAAATAGTCTTGCCATTGTGTGTGAGTGTGCGCTTGCATGTGTGTGTGTTTAATTTATTTGACTAAAAAGGTTCCAGGATAACAATATCACAATAAAAGTCTTGTAAACAGAAAGATGTTTTCTTTAATCTGCTGTAAACTGTGTGCTCCTAATGAACACACACACACACTCTTGGTCACATACATTCACACGCACGGACCATGACACACATGCACATACGCACACACAGCAAAATAGCGAAGGAAAGACTAAAAAAAGGTGGTGGGGGGGAAGAGATGTAACGACAGAGGTGGGGGTAGATAGAGAGGGAGAGAGAAAGTGGGAACGGTGAGGAAAAAGGAGAGGGCTACAGAAGCCACTCAGACAGCGTAGTGACTGGGTTGTTGGGGGGTGGGGGGAGGCATGGATTCCTCAGAACTGAGGTAGTTCACTTAGACGTCAACGCAAGTCAATACAGCATTGCTCTCACTCAGAGTTAAACCAGGCGTGTCTATGTGTGTGAGTGTGTGTGTGTTTGTGTGTGCTTGTATACACACAGAGATCTTCCCCAGTGATTCTCCTACATTTATGAGAGGACTTTAATATTTTAATGTCAATTCAATACGCACGCACACACATATACACACACACACACACACACACACACACACACAAACTACCGTGTATAGGCTTAGACACAAACCATAAGTAAAGAAAATATCAGTGTTTCTAAACATGCATGCAGACTGCGCATGTTGTAGGAGGCTATGATCTGGTGCAGTCTGTTTACTTCACACTCTCCAGATGACTGAAATCTGGAGCTGTGTTATTATTGGACGGGGGGTCTGGATGGAGACTATCTATTGGTGGAGAATGTGGGGGCTGAAGCAGATAGGTCATTTCCTCAATGTGTTTACACTGGCGGGAGCTTGTACTCCACGTCCTCGCCGCGTGGGAAGGTCATGGCGTGACTGAAGCATGTTTCTGTTGGCCCGTTTGGGCCAGAACCATGTGAGTGAGTCAAGTGCTTTTTTTATCCTCCTAATCGTGTGATGCTTTTGTGTGTTTGCGCGTGTGTGCGTGGGTGTGTGCTCATGTGTGCGTGCATGTGTGTGTACGTGTGTGTGTGTGTGTGTGTGTGTGTGTCGGTGTGCTCGTGTGTGTGTCTGTGTGCATGTGTGTGTGAATGGGTGTGTGTGTGCGTGTGTGTGTCTGTGTGCATGTGTGTGTGAATGGGTGTGTGTGCGTGTGTGTGTGTGTGTGTGTGTGTGCGTGCAGGAGGAGGAGCTGGAACGCCTGGAGAGGGAGTTTGCCATCCAGTCTCAGATCACCGAGGCGGCCCGGCGGCTGGCCAGCGACCCGCACGTGAGCAGCAAGAAGCTGAAGAAGCAGAGGAAGACGTCGTACCTGAACGCCCTGAAGAAGCTCCAGGAGATCGAGAACTCCATCAACGAGCACCGCGTCCGCTCCGGGAAGAAGCCCACGCAGAGGGCATCGCTCATCATCGAGGGTGGGTGAAATGCTGCTGACCAACCAACCAAAGAAAGATGGATTGATATGTGTGTGTGTGTGTGTGTGTGTGTGTGTGTGTGCCTGCGGTTTTTACGTGGCCTGAAAATATTGCGTTGTGTGGCCGTAAGCGTCTTGGTGATCTCGAATCCAGCAGTGCTACCATGTTGTAGCAGAACTTCTGCCTGTGTGTTCTATGATGTTGCTTACATTTAGTTTCACTCACTTTCCTCCCTTCGTTCTATCTATTTCTCTGATCAACAGAGGCCAATATCGGTTCTGAAGACAGCTCCCTGTCTGACGCTCTGGTCTTAGATGATGGTACGTGTCCGTCTATCCCCCCTCCTGTGAGAGTCTGCTACCACATCTCTCATAAGAGATGTGGATGTTGCCTGCTCTCTTGCCTTCGCAGATCATAACAATGTATGTCTGTACTATAATGAACAGCCAATCAAGCCTAACCCACAATGCTCTCTGTTTATCTTTCTGTCTTCCTTTTTTATTTGATTTACAGATGACTCCCAGGTCACGGGTACCCCCACCTTCTCCCCGGTGGCGTCCCCACACAAGGGCCTCCCTCCCCGGCCGCCGTCTCACAACCGTCCCCCTCCGCCGCAGTCCCTGGACGGCCTGCGTCACCTGCACTACACGCGCATGGACTACGACAAGTCCCCCATCAAACCCAAGATGTGGAGCGAGTCATCGCTGGACGAGCCCTACGAGAAGGTCAAGAAGCGCTCGTCCCACGGCAGGTGAGGCCCCGGTGGAGCTGGGGAGCTGATTGTATCCGTACAACTGTGTTCCCCCAGAGCAGGATTCATATTACTGCTCACCGTTTTGCCCTTTTGGAATGTTAAAAGCATGGCAGCCACAGACAATATATGAGTATTTGAAATATTACTGAAGTATATATATATATATTAAAAAAATGATAAAAACAATTTATATATATCTCTATATATATATTTTGTATGTATGTATATATATATATATATATATATATATATATATATATATATATATATAAAATAAAAAAGATAATAAATTAAAGTTTACTTAGCAGTTGTGGTCACTGCCTCAGTGATAATATTGTTTTGTTTATTTGTCCATTACGCAGTTTTTGTGATTTCATTCATGATGCATTATTCACAAAGCCTTCTCGCTCCTCCTGTGCCTTGCTCGTCCCTGCTCCCACTTGGGTCTCTAGCCACAGGCGTTTCCCTAGCTCGGGCAGCACAGAGCCAGGGGGCAGTAACTCTCTCCAGAGTAGCCCCATCCGAAGCCTCCCCCACTGGAACTCCCAGTCCAGCATGCCCTCCACCCCAGACCTGAGAACCAGAGCCCCCCACTACGTACACTCTACCAGGTCAGAGCCCCCTGTAACCACCTAGAAGCACATAGGAGATAGAGCCTGCTTTCAAGATGCATGTACGTAGTATGTGCCACTGTCTTGCATTCTAGGACATGATTGTCACTGCATGGCTGTGATGCATCATAGCAAAAGCGTTGCAAGGCATGTGTCTTTAAAAATATCTTAAAGAGACAATGAATGACAAATCTCCTTATTGTAGGTTAATTTGGGTAAATGTCTTTATTACTGATCCATCGTGGGGAGTACAGACATAGAGCACATTAAGTTAAGAACTATCAAACACAAATAAATTACATTTCATTTGATTTGATACTTTGAATAGGATGTTAGTGAGATGATATAGTGAGATTCAATCATTCATGAACCGGGCATGAGCGATAAGTAAAAGACTGATCTGACCGGAAGTCTGTCTGGTTCAGAAGTGTATTAAAGTGCAAGTGAAAATTACATTAAAAGCAACAAAGGCATGAGGCAACATCCTCTATACAAAGGTAAATCACTTAGGTGACATCAGCTTTAGATCATCTACGTATGTATGTGTGTGTGTGTGTGTGTGTGGGGGGGGGGGGGGGGGGTGTGTGTCTGTGTGTGTGTGTGTGTGTGTGTGTGTGTGTGTGTGTGTGTGTGTGTGAGTGTGAGTGTGAGTGTATGTGTGTGCAAGGGTAATAAACAAAGAATTCAACGAAAAGAATATGTTTAACTGAATTCATGGACTCAACAGAGAACTCTCAAAAATAGACATCATGTACATATGCCGTTCACATTGCATGTTAATATATACATGCAATGTATTCTCAGTTGTACCTCAGCTCAATACATGCCTAAGTGATGTAACCTAAAGAGACACGTTCCCAACCTGTCCCCCTCCCTCCCTCCCCAGGTCTGTGGACATCAGCCCCACCCGTCTTCACAGTCTGGCTCAGCACTTTAGGAACCGCAGCTCCAGCCTGGAGTCCCAGGGCAAGCTGCTGGCGTCCGACCCCGACTCCACCCACCCGCACGCCCTGGTGGGCGCCCTGGTGGGGAGCCCCGACTTCTTCTTGGGCCCCGGCCGCTCCAACGGCTCGGACCCCCTGGACGACTGCTCGTCCTGCACCAGCCACAGCAGCTCCGAACACTACTACCCCGGAGGTGGCGGGCCCCTGGCCCCCGGGAGCAACCCCAACTACTCCACCCTGGGAGAGGACTCCCCCTCCAAGGCCCGGCAGAGGCAGAGGCAGAGACACAGGTAGGCTGCTCCCAGCCAGTTCAAATTTGTCACAGTTCAAAATAAAAATATATCAAAATGTAAAGACATACAATAAATACAAAAAATACATCTTAATATGACTCGTTGCAATGTTAATGTAAATCCCAAAAGTATGTGTACACATTACAGTTTACAGTTGAGCTAGACATTATTGATATGCTATATGCTGCATTATTTTATCGTTGCATTATTGACAACAGACAACAGACAACAGACAAATTCATTTCAGGACAAACAGGTGTCGCTCAGAACACTAATTATGGCTCTGCTCCTTTGATGAAACAGAGCATGGGTAATTGACGTAACTAGTGAAAATAAGTCTGCTACCCGGGCTCTAGTACATCAAAGGAGCATACCCATAATTAGTGTAATGAGCGACACCTGTGGTTGTGTCCGACACTGACACCTCTGTGAGAAGGGTCTATTGGGTGTTATGCTGAGGAAGAGGCCATGACGCTGTCCCTCCGTCCTCCCTACAGGTCCGCGGGTCACCTGGGCTCCTCCAACTCCGGCTCCATGCCCAACCTGGCGGCCAAGAACGGCTGCGGCGGCGGGGGCGGCGGCGGAGGCGGGCTGGCCGGGGGCCACCACGGGGTCTACCTGCACAGCCAGAGCCAGCCCTCCTCCCAGTACCGCATCAAGGAGTACCCCCTGTACGTGGAGGGCAGCCCCAACCCGGTGGTGGTGCGCAGCCTGGAGAGCGACCAGGAGGGCCACTACAGCGTCAAGGCCCAGTTCAAGACCTCCAGCTCCTACACGGCGGGGGGGCTCTACAAGGAGACCTGGGGGGCGGGCGAGGACGGGGCGGAGGGCAGCGGGCGCCTCACGCCGTCCCGCTCGCAGATCGTACGGACTCCCTCGCTGGGGCGGGACGGGAGTGGGGGAGGAGGAGGTGGAGCGGGGGGGCGGGTGGCCGTGTCCGACGAGCTGCGCTGCTGGTACCAGAGGTCGTCGGGGAGCCTGAAGGAGAAGGGCCATTCACACTCGGGGTCCAACTCGTCGGAGACGGGCTCGCAGCAAGGCACCCTGGGACATGGTCGCGGGAGCCGGGTCGGCACGCTGTCCAAGTGCTCACCAGGTGAGCGGCGCGCCTTCACCGCCTGCGCACGTTGAGAGTCTGGGCCCTGATGGGCGATCAGTCTCACACAAGGACATCACATTTACGTTTCTACGTCGACTTACAAGTTAGGCTGGGAACAATCAAAGCATCCAATCACAATAGACCCTTTTCACAAAAGCATCATCGTAGGACAAACACAGGTGTCACTCAAAACACTAATTATGGGTACTTTTATGAACCAGGGCACTAATCGTCACTAGTTGAGCCTACTCCCCCGTGCCTTGGTACATAAAACGAGCAGACCTGTAGTTATATAATTATGACACCTGCAAAATGTATATTGGAGTTACTACAAAAGAATTTGCTGTGCAACCTAATTCAAAAAACAACTGTACAGAGTGCAGAGTGGGTATATGAATATTTTCCTTTTTATTAGTTAGGTAGTGTAACCAGTTAGATATACAGTAGCTATACCACGTTTCAAAGTTCTGTATACGTTCCATAATACTTGGTTTCTAGACTGCTAGAGCTAGATAATAAACAATGTAATAGATGAAAGTAACTATCTAACGTAAAGTCATTGTTGCTAACTATGGATATAAGCAGAAATAAACCACCACGTAGTGTCTTGTTATTTGAAAAAAAGATAAAACGGGGGTTCTAAAGTCTTTAATCTAGAGTTACTTTACCCAGTTTATT
The DNA here is from genome assembly GCA_026745465.1 of Lota lota. Taxonomy (NCBI): domain Eukaryota; kingdom Metazoa; phylum Chordata; class Actinopteri; order Gadiformes; family Lotidae; genus Lota; species Lota lota. Next base: position 7,663,378 of record JACYXH010000216.1, on the reverse strand, counting down.
TGTCACTTAGTAAATCATTAAATCACCCGAAACAAATAAAGTTGTAAAACTGTCACTAGGTTTGTGACAATCAAGTCGACTTGCTTGCTAAAGGAGGAATCTATTGCCTGGAAGTGCAACGTTTAGTGAGACACATTCACACCCCCACAAAAAGCAGTGCCCCGTGTGAGGGTCGAACTCACGACCTTCAGATTATGAGACTGACGCGCTGCCTACTGCGCCAACGAGGCCTGAAGGTATACTAAGTAGACTGTGATCAGAAATGTCCAGTGCCACAAGCACCAGCCCCAAGGTTACTGAACCTTTGCAAAGTCTACAGCAGGGATGTTGTTGGGGGTAAAATAATGTCCCCAGAACTTAATTTAGACCCTGGTTCCTGCGGTGGAAACACACTTAGTTCCTGCAAAGGATCTTAGTTCTGGGGTTAAGTAACTGCGATGGAAACACGGCTTAATCAAGGGAAGTTTAGTCTACCACCTGGGCTCTGGTACATCAAAGGTGCAGATAATTTGTGTTATGTGCGACACTTTCGTTAGTCCTATGCTGACACCTCTGTGAGAAGGGCGTTATCCTAGCTTACTAATGCAATACTCTATTGGCTGGAAGTTCAACGTTCAGTGAGATACATCTGCACCCCACAAAAAGTAGTGCCCCGTGTGAGGCTCGAACTCACGACCTTCAGATTATGAGACTGACGCGCTGCCTACTGCGCCAACGAGGCCTGTGTATGTGTGTATATGTGTGTGTGCTTAGTGGACTGGGAAAGAGTCACGTGTGTAACCTGATCTCTGAGCTGCTGCTGCTGGGGCTCTGTGTCACCATGACCACCCCGCCCCAATCCTCAGTGTGAGCCATAGTTAGAATTCCAAAGGAATTCAACCCATGACCTCGACCTCTTTGGTGTATCTGGAGTTGGAATTAGATGAACTTTCTCGTTACTTATACCACAGCATTGTTAAATACTTAATCCTTGTTCGTCAAAAACGTTTAAAGGCTGTGCATTATTTTTAAAGACGGGACCCCGCTGCCTTTTAACAGTTCAAAATCAATGCGCTACAAATCTAAAACAGTCAAGTAGAACTATCGACCAGATGTTTCCATGACAACCCAAAAATAATATGCTCAAAGTAATAATGAACTTTGGCGGTGGAACGCAAACTCGGCTTCACCTCGGCCGCATCAGCGTCATCCATTATTTTCCAATAACAAGACCCCCCGTCGTGGTTTATTCCTTACATACTTCACAAGTTCTGTTTGAAATTATGGTTGCATATATAAACTATTTAGTTTAGGTGTTGGGTTAGACATTAGCAGCTATAGTTGGAGTTTAGGAAAAGTTTAGATAAAGCATTCAGTGTATCTGTTGCTATGTGTTATTAACCGGGACGCATGACTCTATTGTTGGTTTTCTGTGTTTCACGAAGTTTGGTCTGTTTCTCTCTCCGTAGCTGCATCCCCACACAGCCAGAGGAGTATGACTCCCTCTAGTGAACTGGCTGCCACGCCTACTCCGCCTTGTAGCCCACAACACATTCTCAACTGGCAGAGCGGGTAAGACAGACACACACACATACACACACACACACACATACACACACACACACACAAAACCTAATCAAACACACCACACACACATCCACACACACTCACACACAAAACCAAACAAACACACCACACACACATACACACACAAAACCAAATCAAACACCCCACAAACACACACACACACACACACACACACACACACGTGCAAACACACATACACAAACCCCACACGTACACAAACAAACCAACCAATCCAAAAAAGCAAACAGCTTTCTGTCTGTGTGCGTCTTGTTCATAGCCTGTCTAGATGTAGAAACAGCTACCTCAGTATCTATTTCATCTCTCTTTATCCTTCTGGTTTCAAGGACTTTTAATTATATTTACCAACAAACCCCAAGGCATCGTTTTAATCTGGTCTGGGTTTATTTACATTTTCTCTCAATCTCTTTCTCATATTTATAATAGTTTCATTCTTTTCATCATTTTTTCACCTCTTTAATTACTTGCTTTTTCATCTACACACCACTGTCTTTCTCTCTCTCTCTGTCGCCATGGCTTCGCTCTTTTTATTTGTTAACTCCTCAGTCACACAAGTATTTCTTTCTCCCAAATATTCCTAACCCTAATATTCCTCTCTCTTGCACTTTATTCCTGTACTAACCTTTCTTCCGTTGTGTGTGTGTGTGTGTTCGTATGTGTGTGTGTGTGTGTGTCCTCTCTCCTGGTTTAGAGGTACAGCTGAAAGCTCTCCTACTGACGACGCCAGTCAATCTCACACTCAACCCAGCTCTGATGCATAGAGGTACTGTCTAGGACGTCCCCATAAACCTAGAGTCTGTGGTCGGATAAAGAGCGGACACAAAAGAACAATAACCTGGTGACGCTATAGATGTGATAAAGCAGCATCGGATAACCAGATCCGTAGCAATGGAGCATTCACACCCTGCTGTTATCGTAGCACTCCATTAAGCCTTGTGTGGACATTATAGAACAAGGCAACCTTATGGCTCTTTTCCACTGATGGTACCGGCTGAACTCGACTCTACTCTACTTGACTATTTTGGTACTGATTGGCCAGAAAGAATCGTTACAAATCGTCAATGCGTCATCATTGCACATCAAGGGACATCCTGCAATAGCCTCCATTGTTCCTGTGTGCGTCACGTTGAAGATGACGAACATGACATTGAGAGGGTACTATTGGCAGGTACTATCTGCAGTTGAAAACCTGGTACCAAAAACTAGTAGAGTTGAGTAGAGAAGAGTCGAGTTGAGCTGTAATAGAAAAAAGACATTAGATGGCGTAGTTTAACCGATTGCTTATTTGGCATGCCGTTGTCCTTCCGAACAAAGGGGTGGAAATAGGAGGGCTCACTATTTGGCTCTCTCTGTCAAAAGGGGGTTGGACTGGGGGTGGGCCTGTGGTTCTCACTACTCTGCATGCTCTCTGTTCTGTGTTCTGTTCTGTGCGGGCTTCTCTATGTCGCACATCTTCAGCTCTCTGCAGCAGCACATTTCACACATATGAAAACACACTTCACCGGCATTTCTTCAGATAACATTTGTTGAATGTGCAGTATGCAGATTTGATCAAATACATGTGTTTGATCCGCTGACCTCATGGTTGTCCGTTGTGTCTAAAGCGCCCTCTTTGTCTCCACCCGCTCAGGTCCTTTGGTGACCGCTGTTTCCCCAGCAGCCCACTGGGCTCGGAGCTGGCTGACACGCAGCAGTGGTACGGACAGGACCAGGCCAAACCCGGGACCCTGGTCTGAACTCCTCTGTTGTCGTCGACTTCGGCTACTGCCCCTCGCCCCCGCCCCCCTTCCACTGTCCATCACTGCTACCCATCAGCAACACCGCTGGATGACCACGTCTTTAAAACCCCTCTCTCTCCCTCTTCGCCGCCAATTAGTTTTCCATCGCGTATCTCTCTCTGCTCGCTCTTAAGACGGCAACAATGAGCAGGAGCAGGCTCGTGGGCTTCAGGGACTTCTCCATGGGGGGGGGGGGGGGGGGGGGGGGGGGGGCAGATAGACAACCAGAGACACTTCGTTCTTGAACTTTGACCCCAGCCCCCCAACCCCCCCAAATAAAATCCTTGTGCTTGGTGTTCAGAAAGTGCGCCTTTCAACGTGTGCTGAATATATATAGAGAGAAAAAACGCTAAATGAGAGAAAACGCTAAATGAGAGAAAACGCTAAATGAGACAAAACACCCCCATTCACACTCTAAAATGAAAACCTACACTCACCCAGACCCTGTTTCATAATGGGATTTTTGTCCTTTGAGCCTCGACCAGTATTGCAGACGAATGGGAGGACACCTGCTGGATTTGAGCCACAGTCTTTCTACACATTTCCTGCCCCAATAGCTAGGTTTGGGTTCCCTGTTTAGTCTTTCTTTTTCGTTCTTTTTTTGTTCCCATGTATTTTTCTTAAAAATCGTTATGTTCAACATTATGATACAAAACAATGGTTTAGTTGCTTTGTATCATAATGTCCCCTGCCAACCAAAGATCCAGCAGACTAACGGAACACAGCAGCTCTGGGCCATAGACCTACCATTGGACTATCAGCCAACTGAACGCTAACATGCTAACAAGATGACAACAACACAGCTATTTTCTGTTTGTGGGCAGCTGTATGGGTTTGTGGGAAGGAGGGTTGTAGCAATAACACATAGTAGCAGTGCATGGAGTACAACTGGTGCATGGGTGAGAAATAGGCTTTTGTCCACAATGAAACACCCTGTGTGGCTCAGAAACAAAAGCATGTTACTGCATCATAGGATTTGGCCTGGGAGTAAGCACACATTTGTTTGTTTGTTTGTTTGTTTGTTTGTGAGTGTGTGTGTGTGTGTGTGTGTTTATGTGTGTGTGTGTATGTGCATGCATGTGTATGTGTGTCTGTGTGTGTGTGTGTGTGTGTGTGGGTGTAAGTGTGGGTGTGTGGCTGCGTGTGTATTTCAGTAGTTTGTCTACATTGTCTATGTTTTGTGTTTCTTAATCTGTTCAGGCATTTCAGACTCCATGGTAAGGAGACACCATGGAAACATCTCTTTCAGTTTCATTATCCTTAGAAAAAATTAAAAGAGCAATTGACAGCCCCTTATATAAACATCTATTTTAGAGTGTTACCGATAACGTTAAGTCAGTCAGTCGTTGAATGAGACTGGTATTGCGATGCAGAGTGCATTAGGTCTTGAAAATCGGACTATACATTTGCCCCTCTCTGTCTGTTGGTCACTCTGTTTGTCTGTCTTTCCATGCAAGTCGTCTGTCCACATCATCTGCAGGTCAGTGCAGTAAAACAGTTGGTTGATGCGCAACCCAGATCCTGGAAGTCTAGGCCTGGTCAACTGTATAATCAAAGTCCTCTGGCCCAGACACACACACACCCACACGCACATACGGTCTGACTAGCAGGACACATGATTATAGTTTAAGCACATACTAATGTTGGCTTATCAGTGCCAAAAAAGGTTGGTGCTTCAAGCTTGTACTGTCATTAAAGATACAAATGTCCCCGTTGTGTAACTAAAACAAACAGTCAGTCTTATTATTACCTGGTATTAAAGTTTATTTGTGTATGGGAAACATTTGTTCTCTCTATGGTTTTGAAGCACAAGACAAACAGTTTTAGTGGCCAGGGAAGCATCTTTTAATGGGGTTGAACGCATTGCTGTGAACTCCAATTTAGGCATATGACTTAATTTAGTGTTGATGCAAATTCTGACCTCAAAGGGAATTGAGAGCACACTTAGTTTGAAAACATGGAGCATGAAATCTGCTGTCCTCTCCTCAAATGACAACCTAATTTTGCATGGTTTCACCACGAAAGATAGTTAATCATGCTTTATGGAAAAGCTTCACCCATTCCTAAAATATATATTTGGGTCTGCTTTCACTCAATTTCACAGCACTGACACAGGAAAGCCACCGGCTTGTTTGTTTTTCGACTTGTACCCAATCATTGTTGTAAAACGTATGTCATCTTGTTTGTATTCCTCGTGTACAACCAGCGTGAGACGGTGTGACCCAGGCCCTGCATGGCTGGTTCTGTTTGACTTGTCCCGCAAGTACTCTGTGAGATGACTAAGTAGTTAGCAAAAAAGAAAAAGGAAAGACGCCCCCAATGGGTCGCTGCGATCTCCCCGGCCCGGCCCGATCCCACCCTCTCTCAGCACCCGTGCATCAAAGCCGCAGCACCCATGCATCCAGTCCCCCTGTAGAAAGCACTGTCAGCCATGAACCCGTGCATGTCCTGCCAGGCAAGCTAGAGATAAGCGTCCTCCCCCCTCTGCCCCACCCTCCCCTCTAAAAGATATCCAGCATCTGCCTTCTCTGCTCCACAACGAGCGTGTCTTTATACACAATTTGAACCTTGACCTTTGTCCTTGTGGTGAACTCTGACCTCTGAGCTCAACGTGATGAAGTGTGATGTACTGTCGCCCCTTTAGGTCTAAACATGCCATACTTTCTGTACTTTATAGTGACATATGAGGGTGTTTTTTAATATATATGTGTACATATATATATATATATATATATATATATATATATATATATATATATATATATATATATATATATATAGTCTGAGAAAAGGATAAAACTAACTTTTATCAGTCTTTTTCCGTATGTATGGAGGGACACTGTAAGGTTTTGTGGGGGTTTTTAACATTCACCACTGTTTTAACAATACCCCATTTTATACGAAACCAGTATTGTTTGTTTGATTTCTGACATCGTAACAACCCTTTCAGGTGCTACAAAATGACCAGTTACTGCTAAGTCACGTAGGAGCTAGACTACCCTTCAATGTAAACTATAGATTCCAAACCAGATGTGCAGAACCGAGCTTATTTTAACTTACAGTTTAATAGTAGAATACTTCCTCTACCAAACAATAAAGCATGTAACTTGATTTGATCAGTTCTGTTGAACTGTAACCAGACATCAATGGTGTTGTAGGTTTAAAAAAATGTGGAATTGACAAACAAAATAACTAAATTCCACAGTTAATTTATTCATTTTTTCTATTAAGAATTTGTATAGTAACTTTACATTTTTCAAAACTGTGTTGTTGGCAACTGAGAATGAATTTTCCAGATGAGAAGACTTGGTGGTTCTTGAGATTATGAAAATAAATTATTGCTGAATGTTCTCAATATGACAAAATGTATTTTTCTGCGTGTGTTAGTGGTGTGTGTGCACAGGTGGTCACTTGATGAATCCTGCTCTCAAGAGGATCACGTTATTTGTCGTCACTTGACAATCACCCACTTAGTTACTCCTTAATGACTCACTCTTTGAAATGCTAACTTTATCTTGCTAGCATTGTCTGGCTAGCTTTATCTGGGCTCTGAGTCAGTGAAGCTAGATCCCTCAGCGAGCCATATCAAAGGAAGTTCACACAGCACTTCCTCTTACTGTCGACACACTCACCCACATGTCATCTCACAGAAGTCAACCTCCGCTTTACAAAATGTCCTCAAAGAAAAAAAAACACTAAAGGATTTCCCACAGCCACCTAAAGACAGTATCCTTAAATCCTCTATAACACACACAACCAGGCATCTTTCATAAAGAATAATTGGATTTTATTAATACCATCAATGAGGTGAGCAAAACAAGTCATATACATGCCTGGTGTGTGTGTGTGTGTGTGTGTGTGTGTGTGTGTGTGTGTGTGTGTGTGTGTGTGTGTGTGTGTGTGTGTGTGTGTGTGTGTGTGTGTGTGTGTGTGTGTGTGTGTGTGTGTGTGTGGATGTATTTATATGTGTGTGTGTGTGTGTGTGTGCGTAGTGGGTTACAATACAGAAGAACACTGAACATTCTATCATGAAGTGTATATGCAAGAAGTGATTTGTGAAGTCCAGAAGCACAAAGCTGCTGCTCGATTGAGTAAGAGATCAACTTTGAGAATGACTCTTCCCCTGGCCCTTCCTTCATTTCCTCTGCTTCGTACATTTTGCTAGTGGACCCCTCTCTTTCTCTTCCCCCACTGTGTTCCTGTAGCTTGGCTGCCAAGCAGAGGACAGCTGGAAACTGTTAACCCCGTATACTGTGAGAAACTGGTTCCTTGGCAATTCTTACACTCTTACACATAGCTCTCTCTCCCTCTCTCTCTCTCCCTCTCTCTCTCTCTCTCTCTCTCTCTCTCTCTCTCTCTCTCTCACACACACACACACACACACACACACACACACACACACACGTTTGCATGTTTGTGTGTGTGTGATTAGCCAGGGATACAACTCTTTGGTCTCATGTCCAACCTACCTGGACACAATTGAAACACTCTACTAAAGCAGATTTAGGTTAAAGGTGGAGGGTTCAACCACCAAATGGTCTATGGTCTTGCATCTCTTTCAAGTTAATTATTAAGCTATTTTCAAGACATCTTCAGAATCCTATAGATTAAGTTGAGAGGACTTTTGCGGGTTTATGGATAGGAGTCGTCATCAAATCTGGGCCTGTGAAACTCTTTGAGACTCTAACTCTGAGGGGCTACACAAATAAACTGAACATGACTATTTATGACCGTAGAGGACTTTTTAGATTGCAAGTATTTGGCCTAAATGTGTTTCATGTAATATAAAAACTAAGCAGATGATGACTGCCCTCTAGTGTTATTCTTTACAGTGTGTTGCAATTCATTCACTCAAGAACAGCCAATTGCAGTTTGCTTGTCATGACACAACATTGTTTATTTTTATTTTGAGAGATAGAAATGTGGAGTATTTATTTATTTATTTATTATAGTTTGTCACCAAATATTACAAACTTTTTATTTGCCCCTCTTTCGCTGTTATGTAAACATGTATCTAGCTTGTTATATTGAGCTTGTTCTCCTCAGCCAAGTGCAGCTTAGGCACCTCAGCACCTATCCCTGGCCTAGTAGCACAAGCAAGATCCTGTCAGCGCCACCACATGCAGTCAAAGGTCACAGGATCCCCTTCAAGAGCTGGATTTAAAGGCTGAGTTCCTCTTGCTCCAGTAGCGGATCTGTGCTGTTATCGAGATGCTGCCGGAAACAAGAAACAATCAACAAGATTCAACACACACCATTTACGTCACACACATGTTGTTGTCAACACATTTGAGTTTACTGTGAAAGTTTGTGCTTTTCCCCCATCGGAAATACATTCTACTTTTACAATTCAACTCTAGAAATCACTGTGTCTGACTTGTGATTAGAGGTGGTACTGACTTGTGATGGGGCTGTAGGTCGAAGAGGTGTTGTTTAGGGGTCTGTACTGACTTGTGATACTGGGCCGTAGGTCTGAGAGTTGTTGTTTAGGGGTGGTACTGACTTATGTTTGGGTCTGCAGGTTGAAGAGGTGTTGTTTAGGGGTTGTACTGACCTATGTTCGGGGCTGTAGGTCGAAGAGGTGTTGTTAAGGGGTGGTACTAACTTGTGATACTGGGCTGTAGGTCTGAGAGTTGTTTAGGGGTGGTACTGACTTATGTTTGGGGCTGTAGGTCTGAGAGTTGTTGTTAAGTGGTGGTAATGAATTGTATTAGGGGCTGTAGGTCTGAGAGTTGTTGTTTAGGGGTGGTACTGACTTATGTTCGGGCTGAAGGTCTAAGAGGTGTTGTTTAGGGGTGGTACTGACTTGTGATACTGGGCCGTAGGTCTGAGAGTTGGGAGCGCTGTAGCGACGTAAGCCCCTCCAGGACAGGAACAGGGTGTAGAGGGACGCCAGCAAACACAGCACAGTAAAGGTAATAGAGCTGCCTTTGGCCACATGGGATCCAATACGCTGGCAGGAGGCAGACCAACAAAGTACAGCGTTACATTTAGATCATCAAAGATATTAGAACTAAATATTTCTGACAATCGAAATGCCACCTTAATTTATGCATTGTTCTCCATAATAACAATGTAGTTAGTCGATGGTAAGGCTATATCGTATTTTCTTCTTCCAGCGCTTTGAGACGTTGGTGCTGAATGGCAGCATGGTGTGTTACCTGCTGGTTTGTTTTGAGAGCTACTGCATGTTCAGATTTCAAAGTGAAGGACAGCAGAGCACTGAATCCCAGCAAAAAACTGAAGAGGTTGAGGACCATCAGTGTGGCAACCTGTCCACAATAATGATAGATAGATCGATAGATCGATATATATCGTTTGATTGATTACATGTAATACAATATATATAAACAATACATTTTAATAATAGGGAAGAGAGCAAAGGCTTCAAGGTTTTACCCGCATTTTTGTGGGTTTCTTGGGGAGAAGCAAAGCCATAAACCCTGTGGCCAGATACTGAAACAGATAAACATGTTTGGTGATTCTTGTTTTGCTGAATCAAAGCATGATCTGATCAGTAAGTAATAGGCAGTAGGGTCCTATGTAGGCCCTCACTGCTAAAATCCCCTTTGAACAAAAACACACTTGTGGGTGTGTGTTGTAAATGAACTTACAAAGAGGCTGGACCAAACCGGCATCGTCATGGCAATGGAACAGTTAAAGCTCACACAGGAATAGGTAACAGTGGTCAATATGCAGGCCAGGGCAGCAAGAACCTGCGTCGCCTAGATGTGAGATAAAGTGGGACATAATGTTTTCAAATAGGCCAAGACTAGTTTCCATTTTCTGTATTTTAGATTCATGAAAAATAGGACTGTACCCCGGTGACTAACACTCTGCTGCCAACAACTGTCCCGAACCAGCGCCGAATTCTGGCTTCCCTTAGGTCTCCCTGATCACTTGCTACAGGAGGTGGCCGGTCATTCGGAGTCTCCCTGACATACACTTGATACAAGCCTTCCTGGAACATGTTCTGAGTCATCCTTTATAATAAAGATAATAAACACTAATAATCAGAATACATAAATAAAAAATAAGAAACTTAAACTAATTGTGCACGCACACACAATAACATTGAACACAGGGGTACACACACATATATTTGTCATTTTGCAATTTGATTTAGTTTTTACAATGTAGTACAATGTTGGATCTTACCTTCCTCGTGTAGGATTTTATCCAGAGGCTTTCATATTTAAAATAAGACCAATATAATGGCTGAAACTATAGTGTTTTTAACAATGATGTTGTTTATAGGATAGAATGGTTTGATCTTGTCGTTTTCTCACTTCCTCCGTATCTTCGGTGTATTCCTCACAGCCACCAGTTCTCAAGATAAAGAGAGAGAGAGAGAGCTCTCAAGGAAGTTTAAAGTTCACATGATCCACAAGGCACACAAGTCCACTTCGGAGAATATCGAATCCATGATGCCTTGATGGTATTTGGCAAAGACTTTGTAAACTGCTCAGCTATGCTTGCCATGATATTATACAGCTAGTTTCACTTTATTTCACTTCCGCCCATCACAGAAAGAAATTGTAACCTTTACCCTAATCTCTCTCTGATTAACTCAATCTCTCTCTCAATCTCTCTCTCAATCTCTCTCTCTCTCTCTCTCTCTCTCTCTCTCTCTCTCTCTCTCTCTCTCTCTCTCTCTCTCTCTCTCTCTCTCCAAGGGTTGCTAGTTAATGGTTATTTATAATGACTGTGTTTATAATCTCATGGTCCTCCCAGGTTGAATCCACCTTTATTAGAATATCAAAGAGTTACAATGGTAAAAAGTAAAGGCAGCAATGCAGTAATTACAGGGAGGTTAAATATTAACACTCACTTTTTTTACAGACACAATATAATTTAATAATGAACTGACTAACCATAGAACCCTTCGACAACAAATCAGGTAGATCACACATACAGGCCCCTAGTATGGCTTGAGAAAGAAAATCAATATCTTTCTACGTAGACAGTAATGTGTTTTATGTGACCGTTACTGTGACAGCTGTACTAATGTGCTGACCTTAATTTGAGTAAGGTCACAAACAATTTAAAGTTGAGACAATAAATTGATGATCTGTTGAACACCAAATGTGATAAGTTGTATACTGACCTTTAACACATTGCAGTTAAAGTGTTTGAACACCCACACCCGTTCTTTTTTGCCCCGGCACTGTGTCATCCACCTCCGGACTGCTCCCGGCCCAGTATAGGTGGGGCAGCTTGCTAAACAGTGGAGTACAGCCTCTGGTAGTCCTACTCTCCCTGAGCTGGAGGAGGTGAGAGAGCCTGCACTCCAGCCTACTCCTTCGTAGTAGAATACCAGCAGGTAGTTGTAGGAAAAAAGCCATGGGGTCACTTTCTGCAGACTGCAGGATCTGGAAGGAGGACACTATTGCAGAAGAAAGTCCAACATCCAGTACCAAATCCAAATTTGACCAATTCTAACTTGCAATCATCGCTGGAAGGATGGATTTCTTTCATTTTCCCACTGGATATGTTCTGCTTTTGTGGGTAAGAGAGTGTCGGCTAATGTGGGAAACATTAAGTGCTTTAAAACGCATTCAATAAAGAAGATAGCAATGCTGTGTCCTTGGATGAAATAAAATCCATTAAAATATTGTTGGTGCTTTGCCCACTAGACTAGGTAAAGCCAGGAGACATATGACTAAATGAAGGTGAACACAACGGGAAAAAATCTCAAGACATGTTACATTGACGTCATCTCGAACAGTCAAGCACATCCAGGATCAGGTTTCCCATCTCGGGGTTCTCCTGTGGTAGCATGTTACTTTAGGACAGCAGGAAGCACATCGGTGCCAAGGACCATCAGCCGGTCGTCCAGCCCTCTGTGGAGCTGGCTGAGGTCATAGTCCTGTGTGTGGAGTGGACCTCAGTGGATTATTAAACCTCCATAATAAAAGGAGGTTTAATATTCTGTTAATTCAAAGCATTATTACTAGTTACTATTACTCCTATTCAAGTACTATTACACTCCGACATCTTTCAAACTGACTACAAGCTTCCCAACATTGTATGGGTTCTGTAGCAAAGTAAATAACTACAAACATTTCAAATATTCCCATTGTCAGATGTGGATCTGAGGACCATTGACAATCGAAATGGGATCTACGGGTTACGTAGATGTTAATCTTACGCATAGTAAGTGTAAACATAAAATCGGACACTATGGTTCATACATTTTATTGAAACTCAGAAAAAGGAATAGAAAAAACCTGATATTGTAAACAATTTTAATAAAACCAAAAATCGATTGTCCAATCAAATGACCAAATGCGTATGAGTTGCCAAACTTTGGTCGCCGCCCTTTCACAGCAAGCAGTGCTGGATTCTTTGTGCCATAAGGGATTGATCACATCCAATAAAAAGGTTAATGGAGCATGGTAGCTCACAAATTTTGTGGCTCCTTAATTAATTTCGTCTGCACATAGATGACATGTATATTACAATTATAAAAGGATCTCAATAACAGCCTGTGTAAAATCTGTTACAATGGTAACAAAGCTATGTGAGATATGTGTGTACACACACATACATAAACATAACACGCCACTGTCATGTTAACATAAAATCAACTGGTTAAAAATAAATTACATAAAAATCATAAAATATCTGATCGGTCAATGTCTCTGTATGTGCTCAAGGAACCAGTTTTCTTCACCACGTAAAGAGGTCTTTGGACAGGTTTGTGAACCAGGTCTCTGCTAGCTGCTCTGGGGTTTGGCCAAGTCTGAGTTGAGATACACCACTGTGGTGGTGATGTCATCCCTGTACATTCTGGCCAGCTCCTCTGGGAGGGCCAACATGGCCGCCAGTCTCTCCGGGCACAGCTCGCCGCCATCGTTGGTGCCTAGAGCGTGCCTGATCAGGTGTGTGGCTGCATTGAGGTCCGACGGACGGGTGGCACGAACACTACGCCTCTGCAGGATCTCCTGCATCTGACCCAAGTTTAGATGTTTGTCAGACACCGGTGCCTGCAGGGACAATAGAGGGCGACAAGTAGTTGAAAGTATCAAAATGGAAGAAAATATTTAAAGAAAAATCCAACCCTGGAACAACTTCTTTTTGATGAAAAGTGATGAAGTGGGTTACCTAGTTGTGTTATGGATTCATTATGGTCCAAATCTCGATTTAACACGCACAAAGTAAAAAAACATTTGGATAACATGTAAATATGGACTCATATTGCCCTCTATAAGTTTATGCTATTGCATGAGTAAGGATAGAATGCTATTGGTCAACGTGCAAAAAAAAAAAGGCTAAATACTAATCAACTAAGCAAGGGGATAACAATAGCCAAATACCTGCAGGTGAATCCCACTGAGATGTTCTCCAACCAGTTGGACAGCCTGCTCGCTTCCCATTTCATCCCACAGACCATCAGAGCCTAGGATGAGGAAGCGGTCCTGGGGTCTGAGCTTGTGGTACAAAATTTCAGGAGCAGCATCCAGGTAGGGTGGAGTCAAATAGTTGGGTGGTGTGTAGTGGTACATGTTGAGAGAGTCTAAGTCCACGCCCGACTCCAGACTCTGCAGAACACTGCTCTGTAACTCTCGACTCCACTTGAAGCTCACGTCGCCGAAAGCACGCAGGGGCATTAAAACCTATTGCATCCCAACAAGAATCAAACAGAACACAGCAACTTCAGCTGTGTTTTGGTTGTAGATGGCACTTCGGATTAGTCAAACTAAAACTAATTTCAAGGACCAAACACATTTACAAAGCTAGATTACCTAATAAACACAGTCAACACACGTTGACTGACATTGATGTTGAAAACCTAGTTTTTCAAAATGTACAGCAGCAATAGCCTACAGTACTTAACCTATGCATACACAAGAGGGACAACCACAGCTATACTATATATTTGAATGGAATGGACAGTAGTCATTTTACCATCAGCAGGAAGTATACGACTATTAGTATTGGTATTAAATCATTTGTTTACACCTCAGCTACTTTATATAGTGTGATTCTTACCCCCAGGAGTCGGTCTTCCGAGACCACCGTGTCTCTCTCCGAGGGTGGGTGTCTGGCCCTGATTCGCTGCAGCTCAGACTGATTCTGGGAGTTGTGGTCCCGGGAGAGCGGCAGTGCGCTCCAGGAGCCGTCCTCCTCCTGCACCCCCAACACTGCCCTGCAGTCGCCAGTGTTGGCGACATGGATCCCCTCCAAGTCCACATGGGCAACACAAGCAGTGCATCCCGTGAACGCCACCTGTAGTGATGGATTATTGTGAAGACGTCATGATCTGTAAGAGCTCGGATTTCAGATCATTTAATTTTTATGTTGATTCAAATTTACTCAAATATACAAGTTGTGTGATTGTGACACCAAGTCAACGGTCACATTCACATTCCATCCCAAAAATAAATAATATCAACAAAGCCAATGGGGCATCCCTCCCTTCCCATTACCTGTATGGCTGTACTTTTCAGCAGGTCTGAGGAAAGAGGCACTTGGGCCTCCAAAGAGATGTCTGTGTCTAGTCGTTTAAAGGCATAGTCCATAGCTTCTGCTGGACTAAAAACAAAAATATATATCTTCATTGGTGTCATTCCAACAATGTCAATAGCATCTCCAATCCAAACAAGTTATGATCAATAGCTTCGGCATGTTTTCATCTTGTTCAGACATAGCAACCAACTCACAGTACATGCAATGTGTATTTAAGATGTACGTTATTAATCCCAAACTGAAAACGTAGGATTTGCTGGTGCATTGCATTTTACACTGGATGCCCAGTGTATTCCATGTGCAATAGCTGCAGTCTAACTTTGACTTGCATAATATGCTGAGCAACTTTTTTTTCTCCACTTGTTAGCAGGTAAAGCATTAATAGCGGAGATTAACTGAATAATGACAAATGAAAAGGAAGATGAGGTCAGTGCTAAACACACACCTCATTCCATCACTGTGTTCCCCATGGTCGAGCAGTTCCTGCCAGAACACTCTGAGCTGGTCTCTGTAGAAGGAGGCAGACTTCTGGTAGCTAACATCCCCACGGTGTTTGTACCACTGTAGGACAGCAGGGACCGGGCGGCCCTGTTCCATTAACCACTCCAGCTCCTCAAGACTCTGTAGAGACATCATCGCTACGGCAATGTAGGACAGCAGGCGCTCACTAACCGCCTGGGCACAGGCCCAGCCCCCATGTCCATCAAACACGCCAAAGAGTGTTCCTTTCGTCTACACCATTAGAAATATGACAGAATAATGGGTTAAACATTATGCACACACACACACCTGTAGGACAGAATGAATGAATGAATCAGAATATGTACAGAATGTCTGTAGAGATGTACTGAGCATGCATGCCTGTAGGCAGGTGGCAGCACTGTGGCGGTCCTCATTAGGCGTGTTAGCAGCAAACTGGTTGCTCTCAAACTTTCTCACAGCACTGAGGCTTCTGCCATCAAACCCAGGGATACTCACAGCCTGAAATACACACAGAATTGTGTTTGAAACATGTAATGGCGTAATACCAAGAATCTTCAGATTTACTGCATACACATGGTTGTGTCTATAGTAAGCTCATGATAATACATGCATGCATTTATATTATTCATTTGGATAACACGGGTATTACTTGCTCATGTGCTTGTAAAATGCTGTTGACTTGGATCTGGTTAAACTGGAAGTCCATCTTCTGACGGGTTGAGAGGCACCGCCCACCTAAAGCCCCAGCTGCTGACCGACCACCACTCTGCAACCACTGGACACATTCAACGTTTTGATAATGATAGGTAAAGCTGATAAATATTTTAAAACAAATCGATAAAGCCTGCACCTTAAACATTAATATGCTAATAGACTACAAAAAGTTGCGGAAATGTATCAAATAAATGAGAAAGTAACCTGCAAAGACGCACTGGAACCAATTGACAACGTGCAGCTTGAAGCTCTGTGGAGGATGCGGGTGTACATAAATCCAGACATTTTACAGTTTATCTTTGAAATTTAATCACATTGGCCAGGCAGTAATCTGTGAGGTGGAGAAAAAACATTGTCACGATGAAAATAATCATACTGAAATAGGCCACCCAGTGACAACCTCTTGGTAAACCTTCCGATGACTACAACATGTCAAGGGCCTATTTAACCTAGAGTATGCTGGCTAACGGTTACCCAGTGTTAGCTAATAGCAAAAAGAAAGTAACTATTTAGCTAAGGTCAACAGTTGCAGTATATTATGATGTAAACGGATTGCGGATTATTGCAGGTATACTGTAGGGACGGAGTAGTCTATGCGCTGGATGTTATAGTAAACCGATTCGGTTGGAACAAGTACATACACATTTGCGGCTCAAAGCCGACGCCGGATGATGACCGTTCGAGACTGACTTATCGATGGCGACGTGTCGATAAGAATGACAAAGGAAAGCGCATTTCTTGGGTAATTAATTAAATCTGATAATATATTCTGAAAAGTTATTCTTCATTCAACACAACTTCTTCCAACTACAATTGTTCAGTTCTCTTTCAACAATGACTATCATTTTATCTGACACACACCAACCAAAACTCGTCAGGTGATCCGCTGTCTGCCAATCAAATTTGCCCAAACAGGAAGTAACAATTAAATAACATGCAGCAGTGTGCGCAGAACCGAGATTGGAATTTCAAACTGGGACACTTAATCGTTGAATTAGAGGGAAACGGTTATTGCATTGTTAATCAATCAGACAATACCGTTGTATGTGCATATAATACTTTGTATATATTCTGTATATACCGTTCCTTTTCTGACCAAGCACATGCCAGAATGCCATTCGCACGACAGTAATCACGCAAGACGGTTGTTTATGTATATTTTATTTGGATGTTTGCAGGTGCGTAGCCAGGACTTTAGGGCCCCCGTGGGACTTTTGTTTTGTCTTCTGCTCCTTCACAATCCTTTTTGCTTCTTTCTTCTACTCAAGCTATCTCCTCTCCGTTTTCTTTCTGTCTTTCACCTCTTTTCTCCATTTTTTTTCTTCACCTTGTTTTTCTCCAGCAGCTCTTTGGCTAAGAGCTTCTGTCTTTCCTTTTTTCTCTCCTTTTCATGCTGCTTGGCCTCTTTTTCTCTCTCATGTTCTCCTTGCACCCCCTCTGAAGATCCTCAACAGCATCTTCAAGGCTTCACCATCTTCCATTCCTCACTTCCCAGCTGGGTTCCCAGAAGTTCTTCCATCTGTTCCATCCTTCATTCCTTCTCCCTCCAGAGTTTTTCTGGGTTTGATGGCTGAAGAAATGGCTGATGGAAATGACTGAGGAAAACAGAAACAAATATATACTTTGTAACTGCCATTGTGTTGCAAGAAGTATTTAAAATAAAACCGTACAATAAAAATATAGTAACGCTAAATCGAAGACTAGAAAATAAATTTACCAAAGAAAATGAAGACAGCAAGGTACTTCATGCCACGGTGTCTACATTTTGGCTCACTGTGACTACATCGTGATCATCATCATGCATCATAATTTAACATGATGCAACATTGGTTGTAGTTGCTAGATGAACAAAAGCGACAAGCGCAGTTTGGGTTCATTATTTGATACAATACTGCTATTGGTTTTAAAATGTTGGTTTGGTCTTTTTCAAAATACTTGTTTAACTGTGTGTGATGGGCATCTATCAATAATTATATTACTATAGTATATATTATATTATTCTACTTTAGGTCACACTTTGTTTTGCCAAAGCTGCAGGGATGTATTCTTTTCCACATGATGGCGCCATGGTCCATTATCATTGTTCAATAATATAAATGTACAATGTGTTGGGTTGCTTGCTCTCTTTGACGATGACATTTCTTTTTTTTTTACTTTGTAACAATTGATCAGATACACCCGGTTATTATGTTTTTTTATGTTTTATATAATTGAGCTGTGGGACGTATATTTTATTTCTCTATTTCAGACAACACAACCATTCAACTATATCCACAATTGTATTGTTGTACTGTTCCTGAATCATACAATAAAGCCCCTATTGGAACCTAAAGCCTGTCTTCTCATTATTATGTCCTGAACAACATCTGAGTGCCAACTGCTGACCTCCCTCCCAGTCTTGTAAGAAAAGTCCCTCCTCAACACTATACATAGCCTAATATGTATTCTGGTTGTACCGGTGAAATAACTGGTTCCGTCTGTAACTGAATTGAATAAATATATTTCAGGCTTGGTGTGGAGCTGCAACTCTCTCCTGTTGTCCCACCATAGAGTTTTTTTTCAAACATAACTTCAACGTCATAATCAAGGCAACATGTATTGTTGTTTAGGACGTTTCAATGAATCCCACCAATTGTTCTAACGCCACCTATGGCCTATTTATAATACTATTATATATCATAAAAGTATCACTGGGAGTGTGTGTGGATGATGGTTGGTTTAAGCAGCCACACCTGGTCTGATTGGCCTCTGGGGCTGGGTGAGGCTGCACACCTGTTACACATTGAGTAATCAGTGTGCACAGGTTAAACCAGCCATTACCACATGTACTCGGGGAGAGATCTCATGTATGGCAGTGGAGCGCCATTGTCATGTTCATTTTCTGCATCTTTTACAATAAACTGGATTTCTAACACCACCAACTGCATCCTTGTCTGGAGGAGCCCAATAAAATTCACCTAGGTGGAGTATGGCAGCCACCTAGGTGGTGTGTAGCAAATTACCTTGTTACAGTATCCTAATGATATTACCTAGCAATGACTTGATGACAGTTAATTGGCCTATATAGAGGGATGTCACACCTCAATGAATGGTGCATGACCAAGGCATGTATTATATCTTTGGTCATGCATACATAAAAGCAAACCGATTTTTCAAGAAGTTCTTAAGCAGTCTTTAAAACATAACTGAATTTCCAAGACCTGTCAAATGTCCCTATCAATCAGATTTATTTTTCAATGCTGAATAGACCATTCTGTTTTCTGCTCTGATATTTAGTTACTACATTTAAGAGCTGTCAGGCCACATTTGAGTGTAGTTTGTTAGCAAAGCCATAGCTATCTATCAACTGTTAGTGAGTGAAATTAGCTATCAATCACAGGTGCGTGAAATGCAACACTGCTCAATGGCGGAGAAATGTAGGGAGCAGAGAGGGAGGTGACTTTCTTTGGTTGTTTAGTTTCAAAATCTTGCTGTTTTCTGCTCTCTCTCTCTTTTTACAACCCTTTTAAACTTGCCTTGTGAGACTATCTAGATCTCAAGAGTTTGGTTTCTCTGTGCGGATCAGACTGGCCTTGAAGTTTGAGGTTCGAGGCTTGAATCCATTGAAAGCCTTTTCCAAAAATGCTAGGACCAATTTGGCCATTCCGAACAGGCACATTTTGAACGGGCACCGAACTAGTCATTAATAAACTGTCAACTCGAACCTTTCCTCAAACAGAACTGCATACTAAGCCCTTTCCAGTCTGGCTTTAGGCTTGGGCATAGTACCATCACAGCTGCATCTGTTGAGCTCAATAACATAATCCATTCCTTGGATAACAAGGAGTGGTGTGCTGCCCTTTTCATCAACCTGTCTAAAGCCTTGAACACTGTTGATCATTCAACTTTTCAAGTACCCTTGCTGCAATTGGCCTCAGTGTTAATGGTGGTAGCAAGTGGTTCTCAGATTATCTTTCTCCCAGAACACAATGTGTGTAAATTTACACGAGACTGCAGCTCTTGTGCTTGATCAGGACCATTACACCCCCTGTACCTATAGTATACCCTTCTTGGAGTAGCATCATCAGAGGTGGGAGCACAGCCGAAGTGAACATCAGGCTGGCACTTCCATTAGCAGTTAGAGGTCACCAAAGGGATCTGATCAGAGTAATTAAATCCCATCTCCCAAAAAATGAAATGTAAACCTAACAGTCCTCAAAACATGGTTCCCAGCTGTGCTCAGTACGCTCCACACTCAGTCATCGTTTCATCACAAGCTACAGCTATGGAAACAGCTGTTCCAGTAGTAGCGGAGCCCTCTCAGTAGCACTTAGTCAAGTACCAGATGGTGGAGGATGCTCAGACAGATGAGAAGTGCAAACACTTAGCTGATCTAGCTAGGTCAGCAAATAAGTCTGCACTTTTGACAGTCCCCCCCCCCCCCCCCCCTTCCCCCCATGTTATATGCAATTACCACTAGGGGGCAGTAGCAGCATTTCTATTTCTTCCCATCGCAGTGAATGGGCCCAGAAGTGACTGCAGATACAGCACAGTTGCCTTGAGTAGGCTTTGAGATTAGAATGTTACCTTTTACTCTGTGCTCCACTTCAGTTCTTTTAAACATTACACAATAGCGTCCGACCCAGTACTGGCTTCTGGTACACAGACAGGCATCCTTGAAGAGTCTGGGACAAACACCTCAGCAAGGAAAGCAAACAATGATGTGACCTACACTACAGTCTGGGTGTGTGTCAAACTTGTGGTTATTTCCTGGCAATTTGATAGAATCTAAACTCAATGTGTGTTTGTGTCGGGGTTCTTGTTTTGGCAGAATTCCATAAAACAACTTGTATCAAACAATGTGTGTTTGAAACAATATGAGCCGGAATAATTGGGGGAGAGTTCCTGAAGTGACTGTAGAAGAGTAGGAGGACAAAGTGAGAAATACACATACAAAGACTGTTCCAGGGTCATCTGCCTGGGGTATCCGCTAAAAAAGAATCGGTCAGTCAAAAATGTAAAATAGCTATGATTTTACGCTAGGGAAGATGTTATAAAGTATTCAGACAAAGAATAGCAGACAATAGAATGTGCTATCTGTATAATTTCTGCATGAAACCTTAGGCATGTTAAGATAACAGATTGGTCACTTGGTATTTATGGGAACAGCACTCCACATCATAGCATTACTATCAGCCGCGGCAGAGCTTTATCTACAGATTTATGAATGAACAGGGAAGTAGGTGTGGTGTGTTTAACTTGAATCATACTCTTTAACTTGTGGGCACACAGGGCTGACCTGCACCAACCTGCATCTAGTCAAATAAAAAAGGGGCTGAATAAGGAAACGTTTGCTCAATCCAAAACCATGGTAATCCAGGCGACGCATGCCGCCTCTTGCTTCGTACAGGTGGTAGACACCGCAAGATCTGACTAACATGAAATGTGTGGTTTCCATGGCGCCAAATCAGATGAGTCATTGTAATTGCTATTCCCAGTTTGATCAACGATCCATTTTCAGACAAGCATTTGATTAAAGTGTATAATTATAGACACTAGCTGTGTGTGTTTGTATATATATTTTATATGTATATATGTATATATATGCATATATATTTATTTATTTTTATATGTATATACAGTATGTATGGTATTTTATACTTATATTATCTTTATTAGGCTATCTACTTTTAGTGTACCAGTGGTGCTGGCTGTTATTCTTGCCCTCTTAATAATAGGGCTGATAATAATAGTAATAATATAGTAGGGTAAAGATATAAGTACTACAAATAATAGTAATAAAAAAGGGGTTATATGGTCACATTTGTTCGTGCTAGTTAGAAGACGGCCAGCAGCACTAACTAAAGGCTGTGGATTTATATCTGATTGAGATGTGAATGAAATCATGAATATGTTAATCTCGGTCATTGGTTAAAATAAAGCACTTGACCTTTCTCGATCCCTCGTAGATTAGTGATGGTTGTGTGGAAAGAGTATCGGTTTATCATTTAAGCTGCAGGGAAGCCATGCATAGAGCACATTGAATGCAACATTCCCGGCTGGCGGAAGGCTTGCAGACCTGCATGCCATCCATTGTTAGCATTTTGAAACTGCATGCGGGCGTTGGGCTCTCCAATCTTATTAGGTCTTATTCCATGTAAGAGTGCTCATTGTGATGGCTGAACAGAGACACAGCATGTGTGGCGCACATGCTGTTTCTCCAATTTGTTCAATTCAGTTCATCCGCCAACACCAAGTCGAAGCAAGCAGGCCAAACATGGTGGTGTACATGGGTGCCTGAGTTAGGAGACTAGTTAAAAGCTTGAATGAACAAATCAGCCTTTCTATTTTTGTTCTGTTCTAATATCCTGTTTTACTTGGAAACATCCTACATTATCAACGCTTGAGATGCTGTGAATAACGTGTCACATGGTCTCCAAGTAAATTTAAAGGAAACATGCAATACAGAATTTGGAAGATGGCACAACGCTATGGGGTGAGGTGCGGTTAAAAAAGAAAGGCTTTATGCATCATGATTCATGGGGTTTATGCATTAGGCAGAACCACCTGGCAATATACATTCATTGCATGCATGGGACTGCCCTCTATACCTGGAAGCAACCATTCCTGTCATCCGTGTCGCACCCAAGGTTCATCTGACAGGGCTGTGTCTGTCTGCCGCTCACTTGCACCATTTGTTCTTTTTCCCACGCTCTTGAATACCCGGTTGGCCACAGACACACACACACACAGCTTATTGAACAATGCCTTAAATTGTTGTTGAGTCCAATGACAAGGCCATGTCACCAGAGGCCACAGCAGCATGTGTGTGTGTGTGTGTGTGTGTGTGTGTGTGTGTGTGTGTGTGTGTGTGTGTGTGTGTGTGTGTGTGTGTGTGTGTGTACATATGTACACGCACACACACAGCCGTTTATGTGTTTATGTCTATGTGTGTGTTTGTGATGCTATGCAGCTGTTAGCTGCTGGCTTTCCTCGGGGCTGCAGTTCATGTCACCACTCAATGATGATCACCAGTGTTCCAACTGCAACATTTATACCACACTGTCCTCAGCAAGCCTTTGTTATGACAAAATATTTTGTTGAGTATCTTCAATGGCCATACAAAAGAATTAGTGACGATAAGTTGATGTAAACTTACCCTTAGTTATTAATATACTGCCTTTTCTTATCATTCATGTTTAGGTTGAATTGTTGTTCAGATTAACATTGAAGTGCATGTTACAACTTGCTCTCCAATAGCCAAACAACATGAGAAGAAGTGGAACTGGATTGTGAGTTCGTGTAGCAGGAGAAATAACAATGGGATTTTATACTGTGCTGAATATGTTGCCTTTCTCAGTATGTGATTGGCCCTGCGTGTTCAGCACTCAACACTCATACACACACAGACCAACTTCATGTCTGGGCAAGCAGTGGAAGAGGGGCCTTTTCTGGTACAACCACCTGCTGAGCCCTGTCCCGCCCACGTGCACGATGGCTCCAAAACACATTGAAGTAAACACGGCGTTGGAGAAGCTGTCTTCCTAACCGGTTGTTCCTGGGGAGGATCACAGGAGCCAGGGGCCAAGGGCCTCTCCCTGCTGATAATGGGGTTATGGCAAGCGGGAGGAACACCAGGAGAATGCAGTTCATATCAGGGTCACATGTAGACCATGCCCACACTACACTGGCTACATCGAAAAACTGCATTTGTGTTTCAAAGCATTTTGCATCCACACGTTTTCACAAGCACATTTGGAACCATGTCCATCCACACTGTTTCAGTTCATTGTATTCTATCATACGAAAGCCTGGACCAAATTTTCAGGCTGACGATTTCTGGGTCACACTAAATTATACGTATTTAATACAGAAAGGTATAACTTTTGCCCGTCCACACAGCTGGCATTTTTAGGTTCAGCATAGTGCATGCACTCACTCACACACACACACACACACACACACACACACACACACACAGACATGTACAAGCGTGCACTACATGCATCAAAGGTGTGTCCCCACACATCCACAGAGAAGCATGCACACACACGCCATGTCCACATGTACACTGATGGGAAAATAATAAGCATATAATCGAATAAGCATATTATCAATGAACATACATAACATGGAGGTGTGAAGACAAGGAGAGGAGCTGGGAATCAAACAGTGTTTTGTAAAGCTGCCACACCACGTCTCTTCCTCTCTTGCAAGGAGTAGCGTACATTATTGACAATAGTATGCTCAGATATCTCTCTCTCTCTCTCTCTCTCTCTCTCTCTGTCTGTCTGTCTGTCTGTCTGTCTGTCTGTCTGTCTGTCTGTCTGTCTGTCTGTCTGTCTGTCTGTCTGTCTGTCTGTCTGTCTGTTTAGTTGTGTTGTGACTAGCTTGGTTTCCTGGGGCCAGTACAGAAGTGTTGGGTGGGAAGTGTGGGGGTGGTGGGGAGAGAGATTGGGACTCAAGGTTGTCAAAACACGTTCCCCGGTTCCCATTACCAAACAACATCCCATCTGGCTCCCCGTATGATGACTGGCCCTTCTTGCTCTCTCCCCCACCTAGCAGCAGCAGCAGGGTCGATGAGAAAGACAGGAACGAGTGCTCATCTAGTCCTGATAATGGTGTTTACTCATCCACCAAGTCGCTGAACATTTTAACGAGCCGCCGTTATGATGCTCGCAGCAGGCTGTGCTCCTGGGAATAGGCCTATTAGCGGCACCAGATGGTTGAGACATTTCCTGGACGTTTCCACCTCTGCAAACTGCTGAGGCAAAAGGAAAACAACGACGGTGGTCAATTGTTTCATGTTGAAATGTATAAGTCGATGGACACTAATGCAACATAATGAATTATGCTTTCCTAAATCTGAATGACTGACGTGGCTTATTATTATTCAATTATTTTTGTACATATTTATTGTTTCATCTAATAAGAGCATGCAAAGTAATGTAACCATTTTGCTATCTAATAACAATGCACACAAACACACCATCCATGTTCGTGCACGTGCATACATGTCCAAGCATGCAACTGCCTGTGGCTTAGAAGGTGGCCTGTTTCATGGGCACGCCTTACTGTCTAGCCCTGGTCCTGTTGAATCACACATGCACCCACGCACACACTCCACCCCCCCCCCCCCCCCCCCCCCCCCCACACACACACACACACACACACACACACACACACACACACACACACACACACACACAAGGCAATAGGAAGAAAGACACACTGACAAATAAAAAATATGTGTGTGCATTTGTGGGATTGTTCTAAAATTCTGATGGCAGGGGAGATGAGATGACCACCACATGCTATCACTATGTAAACTCTGGTTGCTATGTGGGCCAGTTGACTCACATTCTGCACTAAAATGAATCATATTGTGTCATAAGTGGTGTTTGTATGTTGCCTGTGTAATTATTGGGACAGGAATGAGCAAACTGTCCTTTCACTCTGCCAGATTTGGATTTTCACAGAACACTGGTATATGTGTTAAAGGAGTGTGTCTTTGGGTGTTTGCATTGTCTATGGGATACATTGATATACATTTAATGGGATAAAGTATACAATATGTATCTTACTTTCATTAGTTCAGATGTCTATAGGATAAGATTCAATATAACTGCATTACAAGAGGGCACACATAGATCAAGCACAAATATACACCTGTACACTAATACACTGATTAAGCACAATCATATACATATATAAATGTGAGTAAGCATATGTGTGTATATATTTATAAGTTGTTTACTGATAACTTATGTGTCTGTGTGTAGGGGCATATGTTCTGAGTGTGTGTAGTTTATCCCAATCGGGCTGGCGTCAATGCAGAGTGTGTGTGTGTTTGTGTGTGTGTGTGTGTGTGTGTGTGTGTGTGTGTGTGTGTGTGTGTGTGTGTGTGTGTGTGTGTGTGTGTGTGGTCGTTGACAAGGGCCTTCCTACTACCCCCTGTGTCTGCTGACATACCTCCTGGAGCCCAGGGGCTGAGCCCAGAACGCCTGCTTGGGCTTATTGCCTGGCTGCTGGGCTGGGCCAGCCCAGCACCTGGCCCCCTCACCTGGTTGTTTCACCCCATGGTGCTGCTGGGCCAACCAAATATGGCCTGGAGCCCATAAAGCAAGATTGGCTGATGGTGGCACCTTTGCCCGGGCATGTGGTCGGTTCAGTGACTGATGTAAGGATTAGATTTACAGCAGAGGATGGCATCAAAGTGCATTACGCCTACTGTCTTGGTATCCAAGTCCAAATGAGTCAGTCAATCGTGTTGATTTATTTTCATTTCTCCTCTTCTCAACCTGTGATCCCTTTGTCCCGTATAGGCCTTGGCCTGCTCCCCGGGTTTCTTTGGGGCTTTCCTGTCTGCACTTGAGCGGTTCTATGGAAGATTATGTGTTAAACCCAATAACAATTTGGCGTTTTAAACGCATGAGTCTTGTTTCTTCAAGGTGCGACTGTATGCTAGCAGTGTGCACTCTACAAATAAAGCCCATGTCTGTATTGTTCCCACATAGCAACGGTAATGCCAGGGCAATGAAGAATGCCATATATGCCTATGTTGCCAAAGTTGACCAGTATGGGGTCTTTATCTGGTAATTACATACATTTATTATAATGTGGAAGTCAATTACAGCCGTGTAAGTCAGTCATTTGAGTAATTTCCTTTGAAAAGTGCGAGTTACATATTAACAGGTAAGGCTGTCAAATGTCATTAGCTCCACATTAGGACTTCCTCTGCTCTCTGCTCAGCGTGGCTTCCGCCCACGCTCGGTCTCGCGACTCCGTCGGCAACTGCTGAAGCATTCCAAAACGAGCTGACGTCAAGTGGGAAGGACACTGGCAGTCCCAGAGTATAAATAATTCTGCGCCCCAGTCCATTCATAACGCAACTCTGGATCTACAAGCCTACGCAGAGAAGCTCCTTCATCGGAGTCTTCGGACAGCTGAACACAAGCAGAACGGATTCTACCACATCTGCCGATTACTTGTAAAAAAGGAGACGTTGACGAAGCAACTCGAAGTTTCACAAACAATGAAAATGTCGGCGGAAGAGCTATCCCAGATCGTGAAAGAGGGAGAGCTGGAAAAGAGGAGCGACAACCTTCTCCAATTCTGGAAAAGGAAAACGTGCGTCTTGACTACGGACAGCCTGAACATCTACGCCGACACGCAGAAGCGCTCCAAGAGCAAAGAGCTGAAACTTCAGTCCATTAAGAAAGTGGACTGCGTGGAGCGCACTGGGAAGTTTGTCTACTTCACCATCGTTACTATGGACAATAAGGAAATCGATTTCAGGTGCTCTGCAGAGGACAACTGCTGGAACGCAGTGATCACCATGGCTTTGATAGATTTCCAAAACAAAAAGGCTATCCAGGACTTTAAAACACGACAGGACAATGAGAGCGCCTCGCCTGGGCAACAAGAAAGACGGTTGGCCAGGGCGCCGTGAGCGACTCCGGACATTGAACACTATGGTAAATTGATAGTGTTTAACTCCCAACAACATATATTCAATAATGATGACCTTTCTCACAATGTCAGCTATATTAAGAATATAGAATTACGTTTTTTCACGTGATATTAATTTCATGCCATGCTCTTGTTCAGTGTCATTATGAAACATGAAGACAGAATCGGACCAAAAGGAGACATCTTCCGGTCCCATCCGGTCCAGGGATGAAGGATTACTCGGGACGGGTCTCTCGGAAAACGTATAAAGGCAAAAGATTGACCCCGAAAAAGACAGAGAATTTCAAACGCAAGACTGAACTCTCATTGTGAAAAGCATTTTTTTCTAGCTTTTCTAGGATAAGTGTTTCCTAGAAGGTGTTAAAACATGT
Source organism: Lota lota (assembly GCA_026745465.1). Lineage (NCBI taxonomy): Eukaryota > Metazoa > Chordata > Actinopteri > Gadiformes > Lotidae > Lota > Lota lota. The sequence continues at coordinate 7,635,525 of JACYXH010000216.1, read as the reverse complement.
TTTGTTGTAATTTATTGTTTCAAGGATGTGGTGTTCATGGAACAGTGGCTTGTGTTCTTTAAATTATTACTGTTTCAGTGTCTGTCATGTGTCTAGTCTATTTATTTAAATAAATATTCACTTTTGCCAACAAAAAAAACCTTCCCTGCTGTATTTATTTCCTTGTGGTCCGTCTTGTATGAAAGCCATTACGCAGACAAACATTCCTGTTTACAATGCTGACGTCCCTTCTCTTCTTTTAAACGGTAACATTTCTCTTGTTGCTTCAGCTGCATTTTGAAGTGAATACCAGGCACGCCACAGTGAAGATAAAAAACTGGAAAGTCCCTTAACACTTGCTATCTCAGGTTCCTGCCTGAGTCATACCTTTATACAACTGATAGGTGCATTCATTAATGACCATTGAACACACCTTTAGCGCTCAATGCAAGGTGTGTCACGGCCAGGTGATGGGGAAACGGAACACCTCAAGGCACCCTACGATACACTTGGCTGCTATCCAAGTACCAATGTGAAAGCTTAGACTTGGATGTTTGTTAATGTGTCGTCCACGCTTTCAAGCACACACAAATTCACCCTAGTGCTAGCACCACTTTTCATTCAAATGCTAACGGCTCAGTGTCCTACTATAATCTGGTCCTAGAAGGGTAAGGTTGTCTGAACACAGGTGTCTAGGAAATGGGGGCGATAGAAAGTTGACTCTACTAGCCGGTAGTGTAATCTCACACGCACACACAACACACGCATCGTGACATACCCACCCTTTGCTGAGGCTTTGAAGTTGGATCATACTACAATGAGCACATCAAAGGGGTTGCCAGAGCTGAGGAGTATTACGATAGAGCACGGGTCTCCACTCCAAAAATACCCCCTCACAAATTGGCACCACTCTAATCTTGCCCAGACCCATGTGACGCCACTGCCCGGACCAAGAGGTCATGAATTGGGGTTAGGCCCATGCGTGTGTGTGCTTTGTTTAAACGACTTAAAAATCACATTCATTCATATAACCCGCCTCATTATTAGTTGGTATATATATAGGCTACCACCACATAACCAGGAGCTAAAAACAATACTTATGTCAAGAGGGTGACGAGGTGAGGATGAGGAGGTGAGGGTGTGGGGGTGGTTGGTGTGTGTGTGTTCCATTTCACTTTCATTTTAGACTTTTAATTGAGTATGAGTTCAAGGAAGTGGGCATGAAGAAAACAATGCAGAGGCCATGACTTTGGCATCCTGCCCTCAATGTAAAGCCCCATCCACCAGTCCCTCTCTAAAACCCTAATAATAACTGGAATTTAAGAGTGGCTTTCTAGGGTCTTGAAGAACAATGCGCCCCTCACTAACAATGGCTTTTTAGTAATGATAGCTGTACAGTCTAAAACCTGTACGTAGGAGGTCCACCACGTAGCCTCCTCAAGGAGTTTAAAATGTCAATCACTTCCATTCATTTCTTTCCGGAATGCCCCACTGGGAAGTCCACATACCTTCCACAAGCTATAAATACATTGTTACTAAATACTTTCTCGTAAGGTATGTTCTCATTACTGCTTACTACAACTACTACTACTACTACTTACTCATTGGGTACTTTAGCTGCAACATACATACCTTCCACAATGTAATATAATAAGAGAACAGAACAACAATTAATAACAAGACCTTGTTAGTTTGTACTTTGTGAACAAAGATACTACTTGTTACCATGTTCAATGGGGTTAAAGACATCACTTGGTGGCCCTACTCTTCAACAGCATAGGCCTCTATGTTAGTTTGATCAAACTCTCCATGAGCCACATGCATCATGTCTTGACTTGGCTTTCTTTTGAAGGAAACATCAAGCTCTTTCTATCTGTAATCAAGAGCTTTACTACTTCTTAATCACCCTATGTGGCAGTTGTTCCAGATGGGAACGAGCTTTGAGGTTACCTGGCGGAACCTCAAACCTCATTGAAATGTGCTGGGACAACTCCAACCAGAGGAACCACTAGGCTTCTCCGGATGTCCCCCCACCACCACCACCACCACCACCACCACCACCGCCCTCCATGCTTCCTGTAAGCCCCCCACCTTTGAAGCAGACTCCATTAAAACAACCACTTCACTGGCTTCATTTCAAACGAGGCCATTATAAATTTAGCCAAATGGACTCATGAACAGTGCACAGTATTTAACCGTCCAAGATTTTGGTTTGAAAAGTCTGAAGTACTTCTAGCAGTTCTCAATTTGTTGTTTTCTTTGTCAGATTTCAGCCAGTATTCCAGAAAAAAGAATGTCTGTATGTGTGTGGTGCATCTCACTCCTAAAAGGTCCTTAACGCTCAAGTGGCTTCAACATGGTTCAAAAGTTGAAAAGCCATTTAACAATGGTAAACAGCCGCTGATGTGTAACAGCATATCTCTTTCACTAACCTGCTCTTACCATCTAAAGCCAGTATGACGCCAGCAAGCCACAACACAGTTGACCTTCGTATAAACACTGAATGGCTTAAACCAAACAGACAGAGAGGCAGGAAGGTCTTTTGATTGGTTGGTCATGTGATTACTAACAATCTCCCCGTACACGTCACAGTTCTTGGCTCTTTCCTTTTTGTAGTAAAATAAATAAATGATGCTTTAAACTACGCCAACATCCTCATTCATGAATGGTAGCCTGCGAATAGTGTACAAGTTATCTCATGAGAACGTCATTCTCAGGTGAGTGAATAACTGAGTGCATACCTAGACAGGAATGCAATGCTATGTATGTATTCCCCACCCCTTTCCCGCTCACTCTCTGCCGTCATACATTCAGTTCTTTGGCATCTAAAGTCTATAGCAAATTTTCTCAGGTTGGATGAAACTGAAGATAAAATCGAATTTCCTGTCTACAGTAGATCTTCTAAGATTGGAATTAACAGAAGATAACCCTATCTCACTTCCTGTCTACAGATATTCTAAGGTTGTTGGATGAAACCGAAGATGACCCCATCTCACTTCCTGACCAGAACGGCCCAACCCAGTCCTCAATTTCCACTGCTCTTCTCATTCATCATCCCTGAAGCCAAAAAAAAATCATCCCATTCCCAAATCAGATCCAGTGGACACATTGGTGGTATTTACCCTTCATTATCCCGTGAACAAAGAGCGCCATTCTACTAATTCTCCATTCTCAGTCTATACCCATGGCAACGGTGTTTGTTGCCTTGTTGGACATTCATATCTGAGTGCTTAGTCATAGAAGAAGACTCCCCCGACTCCACTCAGCCACCCACACCCCGGCGTTAATGTACTGGCATACACGGCGAACCTGTCTCCACAGCACTTTAACATGGGCCTAAGAACCACTAGGGACGGGGGGACCTGTTCAAATAAATTGTGTTTTTGTGGTATGTCATCAACATCAAAAGTTCTTTCCAAATGATCATGGACATGCATGCGTACTGTCTCGGAGGTAAAACAAATGAATATTATGTTCTATAAATAGGAAGATAAATGCAAATATATATTAAGTTGGGGTTTAAAAAAAAGCAAACACTACATTTGACTCGTCCTTCTCTTGTCTTACATAGCCTGCTGGAATAGCTAAGACATAGCTAAGGGCGTGCGCAGAAAATTACATTGTGAAAATGAAATGGAGGGGGAAACCCACTAGACCCACTCACCACATTGCTTCCTACTCTTTCATGAGGCTAATGTGAACACATTCACAAATGAAATGCAGACTATCATTTATTGATCCCCTTTTTAAACTCCTATATTACGGAATCAACAGGTGTGTTTAGTGCTTTGTTGCCTTGATTGGATGCTGGGTGACTTAGATGGAATCAACACGGTTCGATGCTCAATGGCTGACAGTCTGCCCTTTTCATCAGGACTCTTAATTGTTGTTATGTGGCCATGCCATGCGCTGTAAATAAATATAGAGGAAACACTTAAGAACAACAAGCCAAGTCAACATATGTCGGTGTAAGATGATATTTCCTGAGCCTGCAGAGTGCCTCTCTTTGTAGGCTCCATTTTTTAAAGGAGAATCTAATGAATGTGATGTCCATACATGCGCAAAACATGCACTAATTCATGTATGCACATTTGTACATGTGTTTATGTATATATAAAATACACTCATATACTGGCATGGACATATGCTCACTGATACACACACATACAGACCCACCACTAGACATACACAGACACACAGACCATTATACACACACACACAGACACAGACCATTATATACACATACACACACACACAAACACACAAAGACCATTATATACACACATACACACTATTACACACACACACGCCATTATACACACACACACATGCACCAAACACACACACACACACACAGACCATTATTCACACACACACTCACACCCGCACCATGCTGGCAGGGGCAGTGTTTGGAAGTGTGTCTCATGTTGCTGAGAGACAGCTGTTCTGAGAGGCTTGCGGCCGAGCGAGGAGTCGCAGGAATGTCTACAAGAGAGCAAGGGCTGGAGGTGGGGATAGTTACACACAAACCCCATGACCTCTCAGAGCAGGGAGCCAAATGACAGCATCGACAACTAGCACAGAGGAAATCCAATGACCGTCCACAGAATAACAACATGTTACCATAGTTTATACCACGGCATTGTTGAATACTTGATCCTGATTGGTCTATTGCATTACAAGGGTGTGCATTATTTTTCAAAAGCGAGACAGCTGATTAAGTTGATGAAAACCCAATAATGGTATACATGAACGCAATTAATACATCATCATTGCTGGTAACAGTGGTATAAGCGGAATAAACCACTCCGGGGTGTCCTGCACCTGAAGTTGACCGTTGTTTTTCATGTCTGATTTGTAGCGCATTGATTCGGAACTGTAAAAAGGCAGAGGTGTCCTGTTATCGAAAAATAACACACACCCTTGGAACACTATTGACCAATCAGGATCAAGTATTTAGCAATGCTGTGAGATAACACACAATACCCATGTGGAATCACAGTACAACAGTATAGAAACACAGTAAAACGATATGGAATCACAGTATAACAGTATGGAATCTCTATGGAATCACTGATGTCACGGTTGTGTCACTCCCTAGCTCTGCCCGTTGTTTTCCCCAGTAGCCCAATGACCCACAGGTGTTTCCCATTCCCTCATTACTCCTTTTGAATGTTCTGTATGGTGTGTTTTCCCCAGTTTGGTTGCTAGATAGCCATGTGTGTTGCTCAATCGGTCCAAGCCTTGAATATTTGTATCCGTCCCCTGCCTGTCTGTGTTTTCACCCATGCCTGTTTTTGACCTGAAGACTCCTCCCGTCTTCACTAAGCACTTGAAATGTAGCCTCTTGTGTCTGCTGATGAGTCCCATCGTGGTTCATGATAGTAACATTATCACGGCATGTAATTACCTAATATTTATCTACAATACATTAACAAGACCTGATGTTTCATTACGATATCATTACAGTACCTTATAGAACATACATTTAAAATACTTTAATACATTTTCTTTGTAATTAGTAGTAATTAGTAATTAGTAGTAATTGTAATTGTGATATATTTTTAGGATACCTTTACAACACAATTTTATGATAACTTTATAATACCTTTTTAAATTACATTTATGTAAGTATAATTTCTTATGAGTCATAATAACCTTTTGTGAAATGAAATGCCCTTAAAATGGTGTCAAGGTTTACCTAAGTGCAAGTATTGTTCGGCAAATGATTGCTTATCAAATCTTGATTATCTTCATTCTTCATTCTTACTTCCTTCCTGAAGGACAGGATGTCATAAAGGACAATACATTCCTTCAAGCCACACCAAAGCTAATAGCATTCCTGCTAACGTCCTTCGTTTACAAGAACTGCAATGGGACACTGCACCCAGGAAACACTGAGAAATCCAACACACCATTAACTTGACCTTCGAAATCAAATACTCCCTCATCCGGTCCATACAAAGTAAAATGATTCATTTTAACACACACACACAGACACACAGACACACAGACACACACACACACACACACACACTTCTCTTTAGAGTATGTAAAGCATAGTACAAGCTATGTGTGCATGTGTGTATGTGCATGTGTGTGTGTGTGTGTGTGTGTGTGTGTGTGTGTGTGTGTGTGTGTGTGTGTGTGTGTGTGTGAATGTGAATGTGAAACCATGAGCAAAGGAGGAAAGTGAGGCAGTGAAGCAGCGGAGGAAAGTCCCTGTGTCAGACTACAGGTTCTTATATCACAATGCATTCCATTGCTCTGGTCCCATATCTCATATACAGAGTTTCACTGCTGCTCCTCCCCCCACCCCCCCCACCCCCCAACCCCCACCCTCATCGCTTCAACAGTACAGTATTGACAGCCCAGTAATGTCTCCATCCAGCTACATCAACCACAGTGCTGCATTGTCTAAAGTTATGGGAGGAGGGGAGTTCGGGTATGGTGAGGTGGGGTTGGCAGGGGTTAGGGTTGGGCTTGCGTGGGTGGTGGGCTGGAGGAACCACAGAAAGTTAAAGCTCTCGTCTGACCATAGGGTCTAATACACAGGAACAGGTCTGGCCCCATACACACAGATAGAAAGAGAGAGGGAGGCAGGCTGACAGAGACAGACAGACAGACGGGCGGCCAGACAAATGCAAACAGACAAGACATTACATCTTTCACAGCCTTTTTTCTGTAACTTCAAAATTGTGTGTGTGTTTGTCATTACATTGTGGTTTCAGTACATAGTACAGATCTGTTGTATCTAGCAATAACTATTTCTAGAATATATTTTAGTTTTTAAATACATTTATACATTTAGTATTTAAATACTACATTTATAAATGCCCTTAGTTTTGGTTTCATATTATTACAGATTTTTCAAAAAATATCTTCTACTGCATCAGGTAGTTACAATGTAGGTCATGTTGATGTCAGTGATAATGATGTCATTCCAGATGGCCACATAGAATAGAGCTGCTAAAAGCATGCGTCCCAAGCAAAGTACTCACACCACGAATGTGCAGGTGTCTGGTTCACGTCTCCATCTGGTATAGAGATGAGGGATGTCATTCAAACCTTCCATGAAACATGAACTGTGGGAACATGGGTTCCAGATAAACCAAAAGGGCGATACAAGCATGTCTCACGAGCAAAATGATTCCAAGAAGCGACATTGTTTTGACTATTTGATTTGATACAATTTTATAATACGTGTTCATATGCATACAATGCACTGTCTGTCTGAATCTCTCTGTCTCTCTCTGGCACACAGACACACACTCCACATAAACACATACAAAAGACGTATTCACACCCGATCCCTGTTGTGTGTGTTCTGTGGAAGTGGGAACTGGATCTCTCCAGTGAGGGCCCTGTGTGTGTGCTGTATGAGCATGAGGAGGGATACTGGACAGAGGCTGGATGGCTGGATATCCGGGGTTATGAGTCACTGGAGCCCCCTTCAAAGAGCACACGGCGACCCCTTGGAGATCTGATGGAATGCGGGTCTGTACTGGACCTGAGTGGGCAGGCTTCAACAGGCATGTACGTGTGTGTGTGTGTGTGTGTGTGTGTGTGTGTTACACACAAATGTAAGCCCATGCCTTCTCTCCACACAGACACATAGATTGCTGTACCATTGTCATATGTGCACACACACACACACACACACACACACACACACACAGATTACTGTGCCATTGTCGTATTCACAACAAAAACATGTATACACACACACTCCATCCCGTCCATGTCTCCATCTAGGGTCAGGATGTTCCGGACACACACAACTACTGAGACAATGGTTTCTACTGTAACACATATAAAGGGTGGTTGTTCAGACTATACTCGATCTGTGTAGCATGGCTGTACAGAGCACTATATTATCCTTTAAGAATGCACACATCAAATGCATACATACAATATGTTAATTGTATTAGTGTCATTGTATGTAGGTCACTAGTGACTTACTGTAGGGTGTCTGAACATATAGAAAATTATAAAAATAATTGGGTTTACAAAGTCTTAAAAGTCTGAACAAGAGAATACACCAGAAACGCAGACCAAATGGCTCAGGCATGGCGGCCCACATGCATACAGAGAACAGAATATGTCCATTTAACGAACAAAGGCTAGGCAGTGCACCCTCACACTGAACAACAAGCGCTCGAGTGGCGGCAGAGACGCTTGGCATGACTTTGTGTTAATGAGCTCAGAGCCAGGCTTCAAGTAGCATGTCTGTATAGAATTTCATAGACACGCATTTACACCTATGCAGGCACACGCACAGGCACACATGTGCCCACACTCACAGGCACACTCATGGACACCTACACACACACACACACACACACACACACACACACACACACACACACACACACACACACACACACACACACACACACACACACACACACACACACACACACACACACAGAATAACAAAGGAGACAATTAGAAAAGGATTAAAATAGGTGGAAGGATGACTTTCAAAGCAATGGTAGTTTAAATTATGCACACTAATCCATTTCATGCCAGTTAAACTGCTCCTTCCACAATGACCGGAGAACACCTCAGAACCTTGAAGCTGTTGGCTTCATGGTAAACTGATACCCGGAAACATAGGGCTCTCCCTGAGATTAGTCACCTGTCCACACTTACATGGGGGTAAACACAATGGCCATGTAGAGTTAGCGGCTATGCGTGTGTGTTTGTATGAACACTCCATCTATATTTATTTACATCACCCCACTTATATGCCCCTCATCCCGGTAGAATGGAACACACTGCCCGGTATAAATACACCATAACATTGGTGCAGGCACTGAAAAAGGTTATGTTTATAGCATCCTGGCATAATAGCATATTGTTTGAGCCTGAAGGCTTTCTGTTTCTTGCCTATTTAGTCAACAATGTACATTGACAGGGTTTGTCAAAGGTTAAGGTGAGGGTCAGAGTTAGGCTCATAAAGCTAGAGCGTTTTACAGCTGAATAGAGTTATGGGTTTATGGACGTCTCCTAGGTGGCCATGGGTGGGAAGCATTATTGCTGTGTGGTTGTCGTGGAAACAGTGATAGAAAGATGAATCATTATGGATATGTGAGTCATTATCAACCTTTTCTCGTCAATGCTGAAATAAAACATCAAACACCAAGTAGCCAATCAGCAGTGGTTGAGTAAGAAACAGCCACACAAAGTGACTTGTTCTTACATGATGAGGTTTGCCCTGCCAATTTGGGACTTTTTTAAACACCAGGTGGTGTCCTTATGATTGAACTCTTTGATGAGAGCTAATTATGTACTTATGGAATATCAACAATAATAGTCCTTACAATGACCCGCCTTTCTAGGACACGTCGGACAAGTTTGAGAACCTGTGATTTGAGCGCTCCAATATAATTTAATTGATCCTTGATTTCAAGTGTTAATTTACTGGTTTAGTCAGTTGAATGAACCAAACTGGATTTCACCTGCTGCTGCAGCACTTGCAAGGATTAAGGAAGGTAACAAAGTACAGAGACAAGAACTTAGATCAGATAAGAAGACACATGATGACATCATGGCAGGGCCTGCCTCAGGGACTCTGCTTCCCCACTGGCTCTCCTCCCCCCTCTCAACAAGTCCAGGCATGTGGCCTGTCTTTGCCACACTCATTTTGTTTGCTTAGACATGGTTGAGAGGGATTGGGGAAAGGTCTGTCTGGCTGTGCCTGATACGCAATAGAATACACTTCTGGCCTTAGCTTGAGGCTGGAGTAAGATATGCCATCCAAACTATATATAGCTGAATTGGAATGGTTCCGACTAAAGCTGTTGAAACTCTGTTAATCCCTACTTAATTACTACCTACATAACATCTATTTGTATGGATGTAAAACGCTACATATATTTGCACAGACAGGTGGAATAGTCCAAATAATTACTTTCTACGTTCTTTCCTAACCTTCTTTCCTTGACCTCGATGGAAAACGTGCTAAGGTCAAGGAAAGATGTGAAGGAGAATGCTTAAGGATTTGTTTCCGTTAACGCCCAATAGTGCGTCTTTATGGGACGGCATTATCTCTTTGCCTTTCGTAAAGGATGGTCCGGTGTACCCTATGCTAAAGGAGATTAAAAAAGGAAGCATTGAAGCACCTTTCCTAAGCATTTAGAGTATTCGAACAGATCTCATGGCTGCCACTTAAGGTAATTTCACTCAGTTAGGAACCTTCCTAAGCAAAAAGGAAAAAGACCATCCGACCGCAGCCAAGGCATTGGGTCTAACTAATCCAACCATAAACACTCGTTTTTTTTTTTTTTTTTTGCCACAGGTTAGGCAGCCATATCTGAAGCTAAACAATTCTCTACCAACGGGGATCTCTAGATCATTTTTAGAAGTTCAAAGTGGAACTATAATTTGTGGCTCAACTCGGTCAAACAAAGCAATGTGAGAATGCGACCAAGGCCAAGTGAGCCTGTCAATGCTCCACTCCCACACAGGCCTACGCTTTCCATTTTATTTGTGGTGCAACCCATAATTTCTAATCATGTCTGCTAGAATAGAGCTCAAATTCAGACGAATGTAGATCAATATCAAAATGCCCTACGGGTTGGGCCTAATCATAACACACTGTATTTAAAGTGTTACTAACACTTTCAGGATAGTGCATGTCGGCAGGAAATGGACCACCAAGCATGTTTTGTCCGTGAAACTAGCATGCTAGCAGCTCTTCAGCTATTCCCCTGAATCACACAAAGGCTCCTCTGCTGAACATGTGTGTCTGGTTGAGCTCCTGGTCCGTGTGGAGTCTAGCGGGGGATTTTCGCCTGGGCAGAACCTTCCAGCTCTTGCCTCATACGGCTTGTGTGGCTTCTTTTTAAGCTCTTGTGTTCTGTCCACATATTCTAACGATGCTGGCAGTTGTGTGTGTGTGTGGGGTCCAGCAGAGAAGCTCCTCAATTATTGTATAGTAGAGGCATTAGAATCATAACTTTTGTTTTTATTTTATGCCTCGGTACATTGAGTAATATTAGAACCGTACACAGGTCTAATGAACGAGATTGTGGCACCTAATGAAACATAATGTACTTAACTACACCTCGACTTCATGTAAATATGAATACCACAAATGAAGGGCTTACAATAAAAGTTAAATTGTATTTTGAGGATGGACTTCAAATTAACATTTATTTTTAACAACTTTAATTTCTGAATGATTATAACCGAATAGTTGCTTGGTTAATATAGTAAAAGAGACACTAATCAACAAATCCATTAGGCTACTGAATACATATCGAGAAGTGATAGTTGAACCGCAAGCACATCTTGTATCTTAAAGTTCCAACACAACATCTCCCTCTGTTGGTGAGAGGAGTAGGTTATATTCTAGAAGTAGGTCCTGGTAACCCCAGTGATTTATTCCCTGTGCCAGTCATGATTTTTCATTTGAAATGTGGGATTATGTAACAATTCTCAGAAAAAATAATCCATCAATCAGACAAATCCACATTTTGACCATCAAAACCACCACAGGATCAGTTTAAATGAACCAGCAACAGATTTTCAACAGTTTTGGGTTAAAATATATTTTTTATTACTGTAGTGCTACAGTATGTAACAGGTATGAATGAAAACACCAGGCAATATCATGATCTGTTGAATCATGTGACATAAAACTGTGTAGAATACCCACATCATGGCAGTAAAGAGTAGAAAACATGGATATGTGAAACATTAAAACATACGTGATTTTAAAGCATTCAAAGTCGACTTCCTCTACTGTGCTCTGTGCTCCTCCTCTCCCCCCAGGGCTGTGTCCCCATTGACACAGAGACACCATGTGTCACCTTGAGACACGCCCTTCCCTCCTATGCTCCGACCAGGCTTGGCTCAGAACCAAACCTTCCTTAACCAAGCCTGCTGTAGTACGCCCCGCTAGGGCTCACTGTCCTACTCACATCCTCTGATGTACGCTCTCACACACACTCGCTCTACAACACACTCAGTTTCTCTCGCTCTCAGACTCAGTGTCTACCACACACACACACACACAATCTCTCGAATTCTGTCTCTCACACACACACACTCGGACTATCTCTCTCTCTCACACACACACACACACACACACACACACACACACACACACACACACACACACACACACACACACACACACACACACACACACACACACACACACACACACACACACACACACACACACACACACACACACACACACTCTCTCGCTCTCACAAACACCTAGAAGAGTGATTGTCACTCTTTTCTGTCCTTCAGACTGCGTTCCAATCGAGGAATCAAGATAAGTCACCCAATAAATACATTCTCAATTCTTTTTGGAAACACCAAGTGTGTCCAAATGTGCTCCAGACAAATAATATATTTACAAATTCCCCTTAATTAAGTGTTTACACCTTAAAACAGCACGCTGAAATAGTGTGCTCAAAAGACACTCCGAATCTTAGCATTAGGCCTACTGCGACAAGCCCCCCCCCCCCCCCCCCCCGTCCCCCGTCTCATTCTTTATAAAGATATCCCATTCGTACTTTTCTTCATTTTTTCACCCCCCTCACGCCACCCGTTGTTGCTATGGAAATGATTGTTACCACTAGTGTCATGGTCTAATCCAGAGCAGTGCTATGCTATTGAAACCTACCTCTGATGGTGCTACAGGCACAAATACTACAAAGACACATGGATCGGCTCTCGACCTTGCCCGGTTCCCCGCTGAACGTGCTGTTCTAGATGCTCCGCGGGGAAGGCAAGGGGCATCCTGTAAACCAGAGGCGGAAGCTCCGTGTTCACAAAGTAAAAGTCCCTGGTGACCTTGTGTTTGACACGGGTGCAGCACAACCCAGAGGAACATCGCCTGGCATGGCGCAGGGGGCAGAGCTAAAAACATGGCAGGACTTTTGCTTTGGTGAAGCCGAATCGTTCCATCTGCTGCTGTAAACAAGTACACATTTGTCCTCTCTGATAAAAAATACTGATTTGGTAAAATCATCCTTATTAAAAGGTATTGGGGACAGATAGAGGACAGAGTGTATTTGAGCACAAGCCTATATAAAATAGACAGAAATGCACAGTTGGAGGTTGCTTTTCTCCTCTTTCCATCGGCGCTTATATGCATTGTGTCTAATGTCCACGTCTTCGCTGTTTTATTTGGCTTCAGCAATAAGGCCCAGGGACTGGAATGGGAACGAGGAGAACGAGAGGTCCAAGAAACGGGCACTCCGAAGAATGAACACAGACACGCTACATGGACACACAAACACTCACAGATCAACAGTATTCCAGAGTATTATAGAAAAGACACGTCCAAAGAATGGTGGGACGTCCTGTATGCCGATCTTTTCGAAGCAAAGTCCTTCTCCGTCTCCCTACGATCCTCCGACCAAAGTGCGCGGGTGCCCGTGCTGTCTCAGCCTGGCTACACTAGGGGGCGCCAATCCTTGTCACGGGCAGCTGAGAGACAGGGTCTGTGTCTGGGATTATTGCTGTGGTGCCCATGCATGCCCCCCCCCCCCCCCCCAACCCAAGGTGCCCTCCCCCCCCAATGACACACACACACACACACACACGTAGAGTCAGTACTTCTGGTTCTGGGTCTGTTGGGGGAGGGGGCTGGGGGCTGGGGGGGGGGGGGTCTATGGGGCTGTTCAGGTGAAGATGTAGTTGAGCAGGAGCTGGGACAGAAGCAGTACACACAGAACCAGACAGTGACGCCCCGTCAGCGACACACCCTCCTCCACCCCCTGCTGGCGGGCCAGCTGACGACCCAAGGACGCCAGGTTCCTATGGAAACAAGAGGATCAATACAATGTTTTCCCCCCTGGAGGTCCCCCACCCCGGGCTTCTAAAACAGCAGTACTCAAGCAGTATACAGTATACAGCTGTGGACACACTTCACTGGTCTCCAGAAACGGGTTCCAGGTGAAAGGTTTGTGTACCCATACCTTTGGATATCTTGCTGGCCCTTCTGTATGGAGGCGATGGAGGTCCCCACCATAGCCAGCTCCTTCATCTCCTTGTTACACCGAACACATTGGCTCGGATACCCGGGATCTATCGATGAGCAGAATACACTATTAACCCACTGCTTCCACCAAGCACTGTGTATATACCCTTGTTATCGTAGGAGTGTGTATGTGTGTTGTCCGCGTGTTACCTTCATTGTCAAGAGTGCGTAACCCTCATTTAGTGTGTGTGTGTAGCCTTCATTGTCAAGAGTGTGTATACTTGTGTCTGTGTGTACTACCATCATTCAGTGTGTGTGTTACCTTCATTGTCAGAGGTGTGTGTGTACACTTGTGTGTGTTACCATCATTCAGTGTGTGTTTTACCTTCATTGTCAGAGGAATGTGTTTATACTCGTGTCTGTTACCATCATTCTGTGTATGTGTGCGCGTTTATTACCTTCATTGTCAGAAGAGTGTGTTGGCTCTGGAGTGCTGCCACTGCTCTCTGTGTTCTGGCTGCAGCTGGAGGGCTGGCTGCTGTTCTTCCTGTGTTTTACCTGACACACACACACACACACACACACACACACGTCAGTAAAAGAACAAAGTAAAAAAAGAAAACCAAATCCATTTCTTGTCATATTCGAGCACAAGACGCTCAAAGGGTCACCTTCTGCTGGGCGTCCCAGCTGTGGCTGAACAGCAGTCCGTTGTGTCGCCTCTGGCTGGTCTTCATGTGGGTCTGGATCACGCCGTCCTTCTCAAACTGAGCCAAACACGTCTCGGGGTCCCATGGCTGGGTTCTAGCGTCGGTCACAGCAGAACAGTGTTAGTGTTAACCGAGGGGTTGGGGGGGGGGGGGTCTACCTAAGACCTCTAGTGGGTGGATGTTAGTGTGTGGGAGATGACGTACTCTATGTGTCTGTAGGTCCACTCTCCGCTGACTGGGTCCGTGTGGAAGAGCGGTGAGCTCCAGGGCTTCTCTCCCCTCTCCCTGGCCTCCTTCCTCTGGGCCTCCTCCAGGACAAACTTCTCCTGGGTGGCCCGGTTCTGGTCCCGATCCTGGATGGCACTGGTCACATGCTGCCACAGTCTGTTGGAGTACACACACACACTGTGTCTTATATGCTGTAATAAGGAATCTGCAGCAGTCTTTCGATACGTATTGAATAATACATTTTAACAACACTTAACATTAGTCTATGTAGCGGTGGTGAATGTGTAATTTGCATCGGTGTGCATTTCTGTTTCAAGTGACATGTTTGAAGCGGACAATGAAATGCTACAAAATCGAGCTGCCTCAACATGCCAGTTCAAAAGGTAAGATAAGTCAAGTCAGTTCTATTTGTATAGCCCTTAATCACCGTTACAGTCTGAAAGGGCTTTACAGGCCATATATTTATGACACCCCTTAACCCTAGACCCCCAAAGGGCAAGACAAATGTCCCTTAATTATCAAGGAAGAAACCTATAGAAAGAAAGCAGAGTGGGGGATTCTTCCTTCCAGGGATGGTAAGGAGTGCAATGGGTGCCGTAATTTTACATACATAGTAGTACTATTACAAGCAAAGATTGTAGGTAAAACGCTTTCAGTACTGGTCATGGTATGGGGTGCTGGCAATACAACACATCAACATGTCAAATGAAACACAACAAAGGGTTGACAACGTTCACAACAACGTCGAATGTCAAATTCGCAGAGCCCCACCTCTCAGACTCAAACTCCCCCTGCTGGTCTGGAAGGACCACTTTCCTCTTGAGTCTGCTGCTGCGGACCTCTGGACTGGGGTTCCACAGCAGCTCCGGCTGACCGGTGCGCTTCTCCTGGATCAACACCTCGCCGTCCTGACAACCACAACACCATCAACACCACCCTCATCAAGGTCAAGGTTCATATACCGGGACTGTATCGGACAGCCTTCACATCCAATAGCTTGACCCATGGTGCCATTCGTTCAAACCTTAGAAGAGTGCAAATTCAGTTCTGGCAAAACAGCGCTCCATGTTTGGCCATGCAATACTGTTTATATGTAACTTTGCCACTTTTCAAGCCACTAGTGCCCAATCAAAACAGGCCTGTTCGGAAACGGGCCGAAGGTTGGCCTCCGGTATCAGATGAACAGTTTTCGAGATAATCAAAGGATAGATACGCATGCATACATACATATGTACATACATACATACATACAGAGACATCTCCAATTATAGTTAGATGTTGGGAATAAATGAAAAGATTGAATCATTCTGGTATCCTTATTTGAAAACCATACACTAAAAACGTATTTTAAATGAAAATATGATGCAGTGGGTTATATAGTAGTGTTACTGATAGATCCTGGTGCAAACCTCAACTTACAAAGTTTTAAAAACGTAGGATAAGTTAATTATGTCTAGAGGTGACGTCTACTGGTTAAACGCATGCTAATGTATTCGTTAGCAGTTATTGGCAATTGTTGGTTACCAGGGAACCTTAGCCCAGCCCTAAATGAAAAAGTGGGACAGAACACAGAAGGCATTAAGAAAGTGTGGAAAGTGGGCAGGGACTAACTAAAACAGTGCGTTTAGTTTTCCTTTAAGGCAAAATCACAGAGTTTTCCTGATTGGCTACTGTAACATAGCCAATGTATGAGCTTATATCTGTAATTGCTAGGTTGCCTACTGATAATAGTTTTGTGAGCAGTAATGATGACCAGTGTTTTTATGAAGATGAATACATTTTAGAGAGAGGCCAGCTAGTGACCGGAAGAGATTATGGTAGATGATTGGGAGCTGCTCTTACCCAGTGTCCTTCCACAGTAGAGACCAGCTCATCTGCAATATGGATCTTCCCACAGATCTGGTTGACAGAGCTGGCACCCCCCAGGAAAGGCTGTCGATGATGACGGAAAACAAAGACAATAACTCATCATTTGTCAATAATTTAGTTTGGAATGGCTGATGCAAATGTTCCCACTATCATCCCAGTGTATACGTCCCCATTTTGATTCCAGTGTATGCGTCCCCACTATGATCCCAGTGTATGCGTCCCCACTATGATCCCAGTGTATGCGTCCCCACTATGATCCCAGTGTGTACGTTCCCACTATGATCCCTGTGAATACATCCCCACTTTCAAAACAGCGGGAGTACCTTCAGCTTGAACTCCAACTCTGCGGCACATTTGGTTTTCTCACACTCAATGGTAATCTTCCCTCCCAGTTCTAGTGTCATGGTACCATACAGGATACCTACAGCACGGAAGGAAAAAACACAAAAGGTTGAGATTGCCACAGTAATTGAATTCTATGGCAAATCAAAGTGGATCATTGGCTATGAAATGTCTTCTTGGTACGTCAACATATACTTTGCCTGTAGCCCATAGCTACTGTTATATATTACCTTTGCAGTGGGCATAAGGCATGGTGATGACATACTCCTCATCCCTGCTGAGAAAATGTAGTCTGGCTTTACCATCTAAGATGGCAGACAGAGAGTTACCTGCAAGTGGAAACAAGGGAAGAGGAGACATCAAAGTATGCTTATCCATTGCGCATTGAGCTCATGGGTTGATTATACATCCATGTGTTAAAAGCAGGAGGTATTAACACCATAATCCATTGAATTATGGGGCCAATATGTCCAGCCCTATGCTGGATGTATTGTGGAATGAAGCAAACATGGGATGAAGCAGTGTGGTAGGACAGTAACATTAGCCTGTTCTGGCTCTCGTCTTCGCTGTTGACAGCCAGCTGGCAGCACAACTGTGGCAGACGGTTGACAGGTTTCCCAGTCTCAACAACCCTCATCCACATGAACCATTACAACAGGGTCATTTCCTTGATTTAATTAAGAATAAATGACTTCTTTTTTTAATATATTATTTATTTCTTAAATATTTGACCAATTTTTAAGGACATTTTCATTAGGAGACTAAGACTATAACTACTTAAGAAAATAATGTGAAGTTCACACGGAAACAAGACACATTTAGATCGACATATCTACTTCAAATGACGGAAAGGGTGTATTCCTTTATATGTATTCTTCACCAGTAACCAATTCAAAGTGACATTCCCTACCATAGAACTTGGACTTGGCCAAGATGCTGCCGCTGATGCAGAAGCCGTCCTTCTTATTGCTGATGTAGAAGGCAGAGATGGGCGGATGGTGGGAGACCTGTTCCAGAGACATAGCAAGAGGGAAAAAGGTGTTAGGCATATTTCATTAGGATTTTCATCCGTGATATTTTCTATCCACTGGTCTACTGTTTTAAAGTTTGACATGAAGTCAAACTTCTTTTTAGGTTTGAAATGAATTAAAGATGGAATCCTTGTTATTAACTTAAAATGTCGGAGTTCTACTTGCGCCGAGGTGTCTGATCACCATGGAAACGGACTGACCTGTTCAGCGATGTAATAGGTGCAGCTGTCAGTCTGTGGGTGGAGCCAGCAGCAGCGGAACGTCTCGCCCAGAATGGGGTTGTATGGCTTCTTGAGACCCTGTGGAGAACACACATGTAGAACATGACCCTACAGGCCCACACACAAGACGGCAAAGGTAGTGCCTATTTCTAGATGCTATATTTGCACCAACAGAATGGTTGAAAGATTGCTCAGACTGCAAAGTTGCAACATGTTTATACTTTATACTTATTGTATGTTATTTCGTCATGTCTGCTACACATTTCTACACTACGCAACTAAAGAAAAACCTTGAATGACTAAGTGTGTCGAAATGTTTGACTGGTACTGTATGTGAAATATAATCCAAGAATATCACTCTGAGCTTTAAGGCGGAAACAACCTAATTGCAGGCCCTTTTCAGCTGTCCTCATGTTTTGAAACCTGATATTCAGACTGTTGCTGGGTCACCCCCACCCCCCACCATCTTATCACAGCCTCTGCATCTTTCCAATTTGCTCCATTGTACTTGAACGGAATACATCTTGACTGACAGCAGCAACGTACCCATTCTAAGAACATCCTCAGAGCCATTTGAAAGTGGTCAAATTGAATTTATTTCATTAGCCACCCTTTCTAAAAAATAAAAAAGGTATGGGGCATTAATAATGGCATTAATAATGTATGTGTGTCACGCATGTGACCTATGATCAGTATGAAAACACATTCCGTTGGTATATCTTAGCTCATCGAGCAGTTCCCATTGTAGCTCATTATGTGTTAATAATCAACATAAGAACCCACCTTGGGCTTCTTGTAGAAGCCAGAAAGGTACCAGCGCACCACCTGCTTGATCCGACCGTACGCACTCTCCTCCAGCACAGCTCTGAGAAGACCGGGGAAAGGATGAAGGCATGCTCTGAATTTGTAATTACATAAATGCAACCTTTTTAACTAATTGGGGGTGTTTGTTGATTTAAGATTAGAACATAAATTGGGCAAGCCTTTGGAAATCGACAGCCCCAGAATTCTCTAAATATCAGAATGCCTACGAATCAGCGAACAGACAAAGTGTTGTGCTTGGACAAGTTAGATTGTTCGATTTGAATAAGACATCTGGGCTTGGATGTGAGGCGAGTGCAGGTGAGGTACGGACTGTGACAGCAGGTCAGCATGGTAGTAGTAGTCTGACAGCTTATCCAGGAATGAGCGCGGCTCCAGGATGAAAGTCGGCAGCACCACCTTGGATAGGTCCATGCCGGGCCGCAGTTGCTTCAGCAGCGTCCAGATCAGACCCTTGTTCTCTTCAGACACCGTCTCCACCTGGGAGGCTTCGCCAGCCTGGGTGGAGGGGGAGGGGGTGGATACTGGGGATCAGCTAGGCTAAGGAGGCTAAAACAGAAGCAGCTACGCTACAGGACTAAGTAGAAGAAGTGAATATTGGGGGTCTGCCAGGCTAGATGAAAAGCAACTGGGTGTAGCCTAGGCTAGGTAGGTAAGAAGGAAGGCAATGTGTGTCCGCTAGGTTAAGGAACAATATTGCAACTTGGGTTAAGGGCCCAACAACTAGGCTAGAGGAGCTAACAGAAGGGACTGGGGGTAATCTACAACTATGCTAGAGGAGCTAATAGAAAGGCACTGGGGGTAAACTACAACTAGGCTAGAGGAGCTAACAGAAAGGCACTGGGGGTGAACTACAACTAGGCTAGAGGAACTAACAGATAAACGCTGACAATGGGCCTACATTTGGAGATGTAAATAGAATCATCGGAACGCTTTGTCAGCTACGATTGCACGAGTCCTTCAGAAAACATGCTAATCACAAAACAACACCCCTGTCTCTACTTAATGAAACCCAACACATGAACTGACATCCCCTGGTTACAAAACATGCATAGGAAGACTTGAAATTGAGTTACATAATTCCATTATGCCAAAGGAAAAAGAGGAAGAGGAAGTTGCCATCAGTGGCATAGCACAATGAGCGCTACACTACTACCCCTCACCTCTGCCATCTCCTCTAGGCCCTGCTCCACGTAAGCCGTGGCCTGCAGACAGGGAGACAGGTCATCTGCTTGGTCCATGTCGCTCTCCTCTGTCAACCTCCCACCGTTCTCATTGGCCGGCGTGTCCCAGTCCTCGTGAGCCTCGCGCTCCGATTTGTCAGAGAAGCCGTCGTTCTCCATTTGGTGATTTACCATGAAATCAGAGTCATTCAACCTAGGAGTGGAACAAGAAGGTGCAAAGGAGTGTGATGTAGAAGTCTTCACAGGGCCAAAATGACGGACCTGAACCCTAATGGACCGGCAAATTTGCTGCGAATCATACACCTGACATCCATCTTTACCGTCTCCTTTCCTCCGCTCTGACAACGTTTTTTCCCCTTATTTCGTGCTCTTGCGGTTTTATCACCTTATTTCTTGCTCTGGTAATATGATCCTAATAGTCAGCCTGATCACCACGCAAGTCACAGCACTTCCATGCGTTTCTGTCTTTATCAGCGCTGATCACAGGGTTGCTCGGATCCATTCGGGTTTTACACATAATGATAAGACCCAGGAACCACGATAATAGAATGGGATCCGACCTGCAACAGATGTACCATAATAAAATGTGGACCCTAACCCGTACGGGTCCTGGGTTGGGTCATGGATCCTAGGGTTTGGGTAGACCCCTGAAGACCTCTAGTGTGATGAGCAAGAGCAGTAAAGATATGAACAACCAGCCGTTGTGAGCCACTCAGCCACCCAGCTCGCTAATAAGTACAGTATGAGATAACCAGTATAACAGACCAATACTGCCAATACTAATTTAAACGGTATCGCCCTTTTATCACATTGAGCATACCATTGGGGTAGCTGGAAAGAGACATTAATGTAGTTTAACTTTCCAACATATCGCTGTAATTACATTTAGTTTATAATGGCCACGCTTTGCATCACTTGGCTTTGTCGGTTGGCGGAACAAAGAGTGTTTTGACCACAAACCGTTTAAAGGCTGAAGTAGTAGTAGCAGTAAAATCAGCTGGCGTTGGGATTCGCTGGAATGAATGTCAACCTCAAATGAAGGTGGCTTATGCTCGTTGTTGTTTGCAAAGAAATTAGATTATGTCCTAAAATGAGTGAAACTTTATTTTTTTACTTGGATTCAACAGAGAACTTAGTTACTTTGTTGAACATCCTTTGGAAATGAGCAAGCAAGATGAAAAAGTACATTTGCTTGAATGTCTTAAGAGTGCTAGACTCAGGCTGTACCCCTGGGGTCTGACACACATCCACCGGTCGGGGTCTGTGAGCCCACCAACCTACAAAAAAACTTGATGTGAAATGTTATTAGCCATCACGGTGATGCACCGGATTTCACTAAGGAGCTCACCGGTCCTTAAAGAAAGATTATGCATGCAAATGTATTCAGGAACAATGTATGCAAATCGATTATTTGTGCTACAGTCTAAACACATAGAACCTATTTCAGAAACGCTTGTCTTCTCAATAACTAGAAGGTTGGTGGCCTTTCTGTGGTCAAAACAGAATGGATGGATGGATGGACAGAAGGATAAATCGTTTATCAGCCATCGATTGAAAAACCTGGAGGGTCCAGTGTGGAATGTTCTAGGTATGTGGTAAGAGTCAGGAAGGAATAAAAAAAGATTTATGAAAGATGAAGAGGGATAGAGCACAAGACAGGGTGAGTGAGAAAGTTTGGTGGGGTGTAAAACAAGGGCAGAAAAGTAACTACTAAGTAGAAACATCGTGGCTCCAGTTTCACCCTTTATTTCAACAGTAACACATCTATGTCTTACTAAAAGGGCATGATTTAAGTGTGCATAACATATTGAAGCACAAAGTAACACACTATCCCCTTGCCTCAGCAAATAAAAGGAAATGAGAACGTCAGGAGTTTTATAAACAGGGAAACGCATAGCACATAATCAGCACAAAACGCCCACTAGATAATGTCAGTTACAACCATCCTGCCCTAAATCAGAATATACCTGCAATACAGCATTCCAGTTTATTCTGCGACAAATCTACCAACCGCCCCCCGCCCCCCCAGGAGTATCAACATTTGCTTACCTTGAAGACAAATAACTGCCGTTCCAGCTTCAAGAAGATACCACAGTTGACACTAAATACCACCACAATAGTCTATACTTAGCTCCTCTGATTTCCTTTTAAGTTTGTGTGTGTGTGTGTTTGTGTGTATACGCATGTGGGTATGCAAGCAAAGTGAAGCAAGTGCAAGCAAACACTTTGAAGTATCATCAGTGTGAAATTAATGAAGGCTATGAATACGTTATTTGTGCTTCTAATGTCCGAGTGTGTGCTCCCGCACTCTCCGGGTTGTGCAAGGTTTCCATTCTACTCTTCCTGCTCTTCCGTATGTCATGTGACCTGGCCAGGAGGCTGAGATTGGCTGGCAGAGGAGCAGGAGAGCAGGGAGTGCTGGATTATATGGCTGTGGGAGGGCTCACACCCTGAAAGGAGGGGGAGGAGTTGTGTGCGTGCGGTTGTTTGTGTGTGTGGGAGGGGCGGTATCTGTGTATAATGATGTCACCAGTGTACAAACACGGTCTTCTTTAAAGGTTGAAAAACACGACTATACCCTCAAATAAAGACAAACAAGAATTTTATGTTGCTTTTATACAGCAAAGGCAGATTCTGAAGTAGCAATTTCAGAAGCAGCCTACGAGACCCATAATACAACATGCGTGTCACCCCGTAAGTACAAAAGCGTAATTTTATGGCAACAACATTTTTCAAACCATGATCTAGTCAGTGATGTGTGATCTGTGTTGCTGTTGTCGTCATGTGGTTGTGTGTGTAGGGGTGCCTCGGGGACTCACTGTAGCAGCTCTGCGTCGCTGAGGGCAGTGGACTGCAGCAGGTGGAGAATGTGGGAGGAGTCAGAGGACGCGTTGAAGTCGGCCTCTCTCCCACCTTTGGCAGTCAGCTTGTAAATACTGGAGCAGCTCAGTGCCAGCTCCAGGGCATCCATCCAACAGCGACCTGGGCACAAGATCAGTGTGAGACGGTCATTAAAACCTACCTCTTATAGATATCTATAGCAAACCTTCTGTTAGGGAACCACCTAGCCAGTCTAGCTGGTTTTGAAAGTCACATTTCCTGCATGGTTGTTTTACTAAATAAAGCTGTGTTTCACAAGAAGCTTTTTATATTTTTATTATCACAATGTGCTCACATTCATTACATGTGGCATGATGTTAAATGGCACTAAATCCAAGCAAATTGTGTTCAGACAAGATGGCTGAAACATGGCTCACACACAAAATAACCAAATGGAGAAGTAAGTGACAGTGACCCACCCGTCTAAAACAAAGACATTTGATATTCATATCTCCACTATATATTTGTATGGCTAAATAAAATCCCAGCTCACCGTCAGACTCCGAGGCAGCTCGGAAGATCAGGTAACTGCTGGGCAGTGGCTGGGTTATGGAACCAACGTTCTCTCCTGTGGGACCCTGGCGCGATGGCAACAACACATGATTACATCGAGGCTCAGTAAAACATCATTTCAGCCATCGAAACAGATTTCTGAGTAATTGAACACCTGGAGTATAATCAAGCTTCACTGATTTTATGTTTCTTCTGCTTCTGCTTCTTAATATTACTGTCGCAGAAGAGTATTCCTATTGCAAGCTTTTACAATTACAGTTTCAAATAGGATCACAGGTCAGCATTCAAATCACATTGGATGGCATTCCGATGCAGAAACTTTGAGGGACACATTTAATACTAATCATACTATAGTCCTTCCTTTAAATCTGCTGTAGGTAAGATTCAAGTGCTGTCAAGAAAGAGCAGAAAAGAGCAAGATTTCGAAAGAAAAATTGCTCAGAAATTAGCTGGGAGCGGTCTACCATCTAAACTGTCTCATACAGAGACATGCGCGCAGTGAACCAGAACAGATATTCTCACAGCGCATTTCACTCACTAGTAACTGACTTATGGCGATTCCATTTCTAACATATTACACTGAAATACTAGCTCTTAAAAAGGTCCAGTGTGTAGAAGTTAGTGGCATCTAACGGAACAGACTTGGCAAAAATGTAATATAACATTCATAAGTATGTTTCAATTAGTCTATAATCCAATGAAAATAAGAATCATTGTGTTTTCGTTACCTTCGTTTGAGCGTTTTATGTCTACGTGGGGAGCGGGTCCTCTTACACGGAGGCCGCCATGTTGCACTGCCATGGTTCTGCAGTAGCCCAGAATGGACAAACGGCTCTTGAGAGAACGGCTCACCCATTTGTGATTACTTTTTTAGTACCGTTGTTGTGTAGGAGCGTTATAATGAGCGATGTTGTCTATGAAATGTGCCACACATCGTGGCGTTATACTATGTATCCAAGAAGCTTAACCCTCTCGGACGTGGACATCAAAATCAACGGCTGTCCAGAACGACCTTCACACATCCACACATACACCGTGGCATTATAAGTGTCTGAGAAGTTTAACCCTCTCTCAGACGCGGACATCATAATCAACCGCTGGCCAGGAGCTCCACAACTCTTCACACACAAAGTGGCATTATACGATAAGTGTCCTAGAAGCTTAACCCCCTCTCGGACGCAGACATCAACCTCTGCACAGACGGAGCTACACACACCCACACAAACCACAGCTTTTTTTTACTAAAAGTGACCTAGAACCTTAAACCTCTCTCAGACGTGGACATCATCCGCTGCAAAGACGACATCACTTGACACTTGGATCACATCATTTTCGAAGCACCTACTGGCACCTTACACAATACAGGCAACCGTAGTCATTGGAAAGACATGGGTGGGATTCAGTTGGTTGCAATCTGCAAACTCACCGCTAGTGACCACCTCAATTTTACACACTGGACCTTTAAATCGTACCTAAAGCACCTTTAAAAGTAACGAGAGTTCAAAATAAATGTGTATTTTCAGTTAGCCTGTTCACCTTGACGGCCCAGATTGACTTGTCAAGTGGGTGGTATAGCTTGAAGCAGAAGCCGTCCTTCTTGGAGGGCCTCTCGATCAGCTTGCAGGCGTTGAGGAGGATGGTGCCCACCCAGTGGTCAGTCTTGGGAGTCTTGTAAATCAGGAGAACTCCAGGCTTCAGAATGCACCACAGCTTGGTCCAGCTCTTTAAAGAGCCTCGAATCTGAAGCAGGACCAGTGGAGGGTACAGAGATTATTGTTAAAGAACTATAAGGATCACTTGTGCCCAGAACTTTTAAAATAATTATTCATTAAATTAAAAAAGGCTAGATATATCCACAGTTTTTGGCCATGTTAAGAACCTATGCGTATTATAATGACGCTTTGGTGGAAAAGCATCCACCAAATGGCCTATTTTTATTGTATTATTTTGCATTTGATTTTAGTTATATGGTTAGCAATGACAGCAATGTTAATGGTAGGGTAGCCATTTTGGAGAAACCAGTCAGAGCAAAATAGATTTTTAAATATCAAAACAAAATAAAAAAAAGAATTTGAAGTTGTATAACTCATTTATTTAAGTTGGCAAAGATGAATTGGACCAACCCCTTTTTTTTATACCATTTAAATTGACAGTTTAGTTTTAGTTCTTGTGGCATGGCAACCAACCCCATTTAGTTAGCCAATCGGGGAGCTTAAAGGTCGGTACAATGGGTGAGTGATCTTCAGCTCCAATTGGCCATCAGGTGAGGCAGATGAATACAAATCAATAATAACCAGTATTTGAGTTAAGTTTCCTAACTATTCCATGTTTTGAATGGAGATTCATTGTTATAATAATAATAATAATAATAATTAGTACTATTAACATAATAAAACATTATAATTACTATATTAAGATTTTATTAAGTATCTCCAAGAAGACACCTGCTAAATTTAGCTTAAAACGTAAACAGCAAAAGTTTCCAAACATTATAAACAAAATCTAGAATGGGTTGGCTTACAACTGTTGCTGCTAGCAGTTTTATTTGTGATGATTGTTGAAGGGCATGACCGTACCTTGAGCCAGTCGGACATGATGACAACCCTGGGGTCCTTCAACGCACTAAACAGTTCTTTGGCTGCCCGTTTCTTCTCCTGTCTGTAATTTCGCTTCTGGACCTGTGACATTGAAAAATACAAGCTTGAGCGGTCACCATTAGATTCAATAGGAAAATCAGTAAAAGTCCATGGTGCAATTTATCTCACTAGGGGGCATCAGAGTCACACACAGTCAAACTCAGGCCTTTGCTCACATAGTCAATTCCCTATCATTTCAAATGCAGATAAAAAAATGGGGCATGTATTCTGAATGTCATTTCCCCACATCTGAATGACAAATAAAAATGATAATTTTTAAACAGATCTTACTGTAAGTGCTTTAAGAGCACAAAGAGAAGAATGGCATGGCGTCGTAGGGTTTTGAAGAGAGCAGAATAAAGGATGAACAGATGAACCGTTTGTGACACAAGTGGATAGAGGGCAACGCACCTTGAGGGACTCCTTCCGGGCCAGTCTCTCTGTGGGGGAGTGGCACTCCTTCTCCACACCATTGAACATCCTGGACTCAGACTGGGGTGAGGGAGATGAGGAAGAACATGTAACTGAGGAGAAGGACGGGGTGGCTATGAAACATGTCTAGCCTATAAGGATGAATGGACACACAGGCACACAGTTAGGACTGATGAAAAAAAAAAAGTCCAAACTGTTAAAGCCTTGAGGGTTATGATGAAAGGATGTTGATGGAAAGGAGAAAAACACAATTTCACAAGAACAGGTTTCCAGGAAATGTGCAATAATTGTGAAAAAGATGAAAATAAGATGACTAATGATAAAGGTGAGAGATAGGGTGGCCAAGGCAGGTGTGTTCCAACCTGGCTGCTAGGTGACTGGGCTGGGCTGAGCTCGCTGCTCAGTACAGAGTCTCCGTTCCCGTCCATCTCGCTGCCTGAGTTTAAGGAAAAAGCGCTTATTAAAAGGTCATGTAGAAATAAACTCAATAGAGAAACCAGCTAACGCACACAAAAGATAAAAACAAAACCACTTGAGCTTAACTACGGCCAATATATATATATATATATATATCATGACGTCTCAGCTGTGTGGTATGCCACATATTTCATTGTCAACATGCACTCCAATCGCCCCCCCCACCCCCCAGTTCAGGCTTTTACGATACCATTGCAATATATAGTTCTTGCATTTCTTCATATAAAACCAGAGTTAACAATGAAACAATAGACCACAAGACAAATACCATATGAATGGCTATATGAAATGTATTGCCCAGTCTGACCGACCAACAACTAAAACATAGAAAACATCCTCTTAGTTACAGAGGAGGCTGTTTATTTGACATAGGCTAAAAGTAATCTAGACTCTGTACGGTCTACAATAAATCCCAGCCTCCCAGCCTTGAATTACTGTATTTATTTGTTACCTGTGCTGAGCTGATACAGATCGTCGTCTCCTCCGTAAGACAGGTTGCGGGTAAGGGTGCGGGGGTCAATCTTGGGTGGCGAGGTAGCATTGGGACACAGCGAAAGCCTGCGCTGGAACACAGTCTCCTCCTTCATCCTGACACCCAGCTGGTCCTCTGGAGGGAGGGGGGACAGTAGGAGGGAGAGAGAGAGGGAGGGCGGGAGAGATTAAGGAGAAGGATAAAGACAGAAAGTGGGGGAAGAAAACAATTAGCCAAAACCAAGCAAAGTTATTTAAAGTCTTTAACACAGCACCATGTTCGTGACTGAAGGGTGTACAAGATTGTGACCATTTCTACCTGACCAGTAAACAATGCCCTTTTTGAGCCTCCCTAAGCAAGCTGATCCCTGGTTGGTCACTTTTTGATTCAACACAGACTAATGGAACACATCACTGCTCTCCTCCCCCATGTGGCTCTCCCATTCATACACATTGATAACTGACTGGTGGACAGCGTGGGGGTTGGAGGGAAAACGTGTTCAGACGGATCAATAGGTTCATTCACAACCCCAGCCAGCTTGATTAGGATAGGCTAGGAGTGTAAAAAGCTTGGCTCTATGGAGCGGTGCTGCGAGCATCTAGCTGGTGCGTAACTCAACGCCAGTTAATTCACTTGGAGTAAGAATGCTGGCAGGCAGGCAGTACCACACAGAGTGTGGGCTAGACTTCTTGACTCACGGCCTACGCATCCTCCACCATCCACTGCCAACCACCACGTTCTTGCAAAACCTTTCATTCATATGAAGGGTTGCACCAACTGCTTCCCTTCTGGGGTCTCCCTGAGTTTCATGATGTCTATTGCATGCAAGAAAATCAGCCACAGAGAGGGCCTTCAAGGCGGTACAGAGATTAGAGTGCTCACCCATAGAAGGACAAGGCAATAGAACTCGGCTTTATACCGAGATATATCGATTGGCTGATATCAGCTGATCGTGGTTCATCACAGGCATAACTAGGCATATACTGCATATTGTCAGATGACAGTCATAAAAGTGCAATACATATTTAGTATCTATTGGGGGCAGCATGGAGGACTTCACTATAAATAAGTATGATGAACACAAGAACTGAGGCAACAAGCATTAACAAATATGTTTCCATTCCTGCAGTCTCACCATAGCCTATCTCTGCTTGCCTCGACTCCCTATCCCGCATCTATGACTCACATCCTCTCCATCTACCCACTCGTTTCTCCTCCCTAACCTAATTATTTCATATTTTTTCTTCATCGCTCCCTCTCATCCTTTGTTCTTTCTGAAAGGTTGTCAGCGATGGAAAAGACAAAAGGTGGACCCCCTCCTCCGTAAAGAAGAGATCCTGATTGGTCTTTAAATAGCTCCACAACACGACAGCTACCAGCTTGCAGTTATGAGGTCATACATCATTGTCCAGGGTGTGGTGCAAACACATGTTAAATCTGGTCCATACTTTCAGCGTATGGGTTTGTTTATGCCCATATGTGGCAGTGTTTTAGTGTTTGTGTGCACATCTATGTGTGTATACGTGTCTGTGTGTGCGTCATGTTGCAGGGGGTGGTATTGGATGTGCAGTGCTGCGTGGTCCAGATTAGGTAGGTATTCACAGTGTATCTGTGGAGACCTATTGTTATTGCCCTTGTTGGGTATTATTATTATTATTTCGGGTTGGTAACGCTTATATCTCCGCGGTGCATTAATCAAAAGTTTTCAAATTTGGGGGATTTACACCTATCCCCGGTATTCAGGTCTCAAAAAAGTCTGCCGGCGAATTGCACATAGGTGGCGCTATAACATCCGGTCAAAGTTAAACGATCAGCCCCGCCGCCCCTATGGATGAAACCTTCTGAAACTTGGTGTATATGCCTTATTTCACATGCTGAAAATTTTACCCTCTGGGACCATAAAGTCCATCATGATGGATTTTGCTGTACAGTGACAATTTCGTGAAACCTTCAGAAATCTTCTTCTACAGAACCACAGCTTCCCAAGAAAAACGGATTTCAGATTCATGATCTGTGGGCTTGTCTGAGCTTAAATATATCAACGGTTTTTGATTGGGTAAAAATGGCAGACTTATGGCAAATTCAGAATATGAAAACGATCGAACATTACCATATCAGCCACAAATCAGCTTCGGAAGTGATCAGACACTTGACACTTGGCATGCACATAGAGGACACCTCCCTTAATATGTCATAACAATTTGGTGTCGATATCTCATTCCATGACGACACAGTGTCAATTAACGTGATTTCTCTTAAGTTTATTGCACCAATTCGCCAGCAGATGGGAGTATATCACACATAAACGGCATCTACTATGTAACCACTGCTGTGGCAAAATATCACACATAAACGTAATCTACTATGAAACCACCTTGTCTGTGTGTTTGTGTGTCTATGTCTTTGATTATTTAAATGTGTTTACTTCCAGTAAACCCATTTATAAGGCATACACAAACCACTATTGGAAGACCGCTTGCTCTCAAAAGATAGTATGATTTGAACCCAGCAATTGCCATGTCCACATACTGTAGCTGTATGGCTCCTGCCTCACAAACGTAGGGTCGCTGGTTCAAATCTGACCCTGACCATGAATTTTTTGGAGACGGTGCACGAACGCGGCGTTGCCGGTTGGAGTCCGACCTCGACCGTGCGTTTTGCGAGACGTGGCTCGAAAAGGGTGGCCGCCGGGAAAGGCGGTGCGTGGGCTGTGAATACCTTGTGTGACTGCTTGCAGTCCTAGTCTCTCTCTCTCTCTCTCTCTCTCTCTCTCTCTCTCTCTCTCTCTCTCTCTCTCTCTCTCTCTCTCTCTCTCTCTCTCTCTCTCTCTCTCTCTCTCTCTCTCTCTCTCTCTCTCTCTCTCTCTCTCTCTCTCTCTCTCTCTCTCTCTCTCTCTCTCTCTCTCTCTCTCTCTCTCTCTCTCTCTCTCTCTCTCTCTCTCTCTCTCTCTCTCTCTCTCTCTCTCTCTCTCTCTCTCTCTCTCTCTCTCTCTCTCTCTCTCTCGGCACACAGACTCTTACCTGCTGCTATAAATTTTGGCCAGCAAGAGGAAATGCTCCTGCTAAGGGTGGGGCTATAATAAGCAGGGAGTTCCTAATAAGGCATGTTCCTGCGTTGAGATTCTTATGTAAAGCCCTAGGCCATAGTATCTCTAAATCCTGACCCTCATCGACTGCTGTTCAATCTGGGTCTGCTGTTGATGAACACCAGCCCTGGGCTACGGAAACTGTACTCGGCATCAATTGGCTAGTCAGAATTGCTCTTCCCCAACTTGACCTTTGTGTAGCTGTGTTTAGAATCCACATGCAAAAGCTGGGCAAAGGTGGAAGTAAGGCACATAAGATTAATACACTAATACTTGTATAATATTCGTATAGCCATATTTACATCATGCAGCTTCATGTATTTTCCTTGATCATCATTACATAAAATACACATTATAAGGAGTAAGGCCAGCATATTCAAGTATTGTATAACCTCCATTATTGCCCAAAAACACATTCAGGTATAGTTGTTGTGCTGCCCAATTTGTTCCACTGAAAACAATGTTGTGATTAATTCGGACAGTAGATCAGCAGTTTTGAGTGTAGGGAAGGTTCTGAGCATGTGTGGTTGTTTGTGTTGCTGCTCCCAACTAAGATATTTAATATACATTTGTGACTGTCTAATGTATAATTTGGATGGATAGTAACCAGAAGAAGCTATATGGCTGATCTCTTCAGCTGTGTTCATTGTGTTACTGGACAACAATGAGCGTTTATGGGGACGAGGGCATCTGTGCACCATTCACTGAGCCGACCACACTTGTTTGGTTGTGGATGTTGGTAAAAAACCATGGCCGTGCCAAGTAAATCTTCATCAATTCCCTCTATAGTTATAAATATGATGCACACACAAAATAATACCTATGCAAAGTTATGGTCATACATCCTTACTTGTATGCTAAAAATAATATGGTTTAAGTTTCGGGCTCATCTCTAGGAGAGCTCAACAATCTTCTGTTGACATCTTAAAATGCAGGATTTATCTGTTCTCTATCAAAAACTAGCTAGATGCTTTTTGGAACACAGTTATCTGGTTCTCATTACTGGCTGAGAAGTTCAGCCCTGACATTTGCAGGAGTAACAGTAGAAGGGCTGCGTACGTAACAGAGAAGGCGTTAGGCGTTAGGACCAGAAGGACCTTCAAATAGATAATAGCCATAGCAGATCAAAGACAGCAGCGTTCAGTCCCCTTCGATTTTTTCCAGCAGCGGTGCTGAGGTGTGGGTGAGGTATACTGGGTTGAATGATGTTGAATGCTGATGTGCCCATGAATATTGCTGATGTGCGTGTGCATGGTAATAATGTGCACTGTGCTGATGTGCGCATGCATGGTGCTGATGTGCGTGTGCATGGTGATAATGTGCACTGTGCTGATGTGCGCATGCATGGTGCTGATGTGCGTGTGCATGGTGATAATGTGCACTGTGCTGATGTGCGCGTGCACTGTGCTGATGTGCGCATGCATGGTGCTTATGTGCGTGTGCATGGCGATAATGTGCACTGTGCTGATGTGCGCATGCATGGTGCTGATGTGCGTGTGTATGGTGATAATGTCCACTGTGCTGATGTGCACATGCACGGTGCTGATGTCCACTTGCACAGTGCTGATGTGCGCAGAGTGGTTTCAGTGTGATGACTGATTTCTGTAGGGCTCTGGTGCATCCCAACATAAATGGTCTCATACAAAAGTATAATAAGAATATAACATAACAAGAAAACGTGTGTGAGCAAAAACATTTGGGCATTGATGTAAGCACAAATACAGTTGACATCATCTACGACATCTCTGCATTTTGTATCCATCCCATCGTCGTGGTTTCATAATACTGTTGCTTCTGTTCTACACAGAAGCATGACAATATGCATGTTCTATGACAATAGTGACAATATAACAATTGAGGGGTGTGCAGTAGGAGGCACCTATAAATAGCATTTAGGGCACCCAACATCATTTCTAAAAAGAATAATAATAATGCAGTGGCGCTAATAATCCAGCGGTAGTGCTGTTCCACTGCTGGATGCATAAAAAAAAGAAGGGAAAATGGCTAGAGCAGTTAGTTCACTTCGTATAAAACATCAATTATGTGTGGCATTAAAGTCACTACGTGCAACATTTCAACTAGCTCTTAGCGTAAAATAACCAGGACATATATGTTGTAAATTCTGATCATAGTGATTTACATAATGTATCAATACAATCCCATTCTATAATTGATATTACTGATATTCTACAAGAAAAATGCTGGCCAGTAGTACCTCTCTCTTTGTTCACAAGAATCGTACTCTCGACATGCCCAAAACCCCTCCCACTCATGCCACCCAGCCAGCTGAGCTAAACTAATTGGCGTCACACAGTTGCACAGTAAGTTAGAGTGGACAGAACACGATTACTTAGTTTTTGAATTCTGAAAGTCTCCCGCCAACTGACTAGGAAGGGTTGAATCGCACACATGCTACTTTGAGGTTACACATTTATTTGAATACCTGAATTATACATTATCTCAGGTGTGCATGAAGCTAAAATATCCTCAATGATCTTAACATAGAAACAAACGGTGGTGAAGCTAAAATATCCTCAATGATCTTAACATAGAAACAAACGGTGTTCTGGTGGTGGACATGAACTCACACCACTCCATCCTTCCCTAAAATGTGTACACTGTCGCCACACTGTCTAACTAGCATATCATTAACTCCATTCACCAATGCTTTGCCACATAGACGCTAAGCTAATATTTAGCCAATGATACAGACTCACGAAGTACTAACTGTAGTAGAGATAACAGCAGATATGGCAGCTCAATAATGCAAAACGTTGCTACCCTATAGTAACCTTGAACTACCGGTGGTGGACAAAAACAAGCCAATAGTTGGATACGGTTACCGTGTCTTTGTGTGAGCACTTGTTTACAAATTAATCATTAGACCACATGAGAGCAAAGGGCCACAGTGGGAAGAGTCTCAAGCACAACATGCTGACATGTTGAAACCTGTAAAATGTTAATACGCTCAACTGGTCTAGCTAGCATACACAGTCACCAAGCATCCTAGGAAGCGTCTTCATAACACTGCCTGCTTAGGAAATATTAAGCAAGGAAATTGTGACTTTGTTTATTATAACATTCTCCAATACAATTTTGAAATACTTACAAAGACCCAAATCATTTCTAGTCCCATATCTCAATTACGTGAATTCAGCATTAAATCTATATCTATAATCTATACAATAATCATTTATTTAAATATTGCCATGCTACACTTTGTGTAGAATTCACTGCCTGAAGTTCTGTGGCTAAATTAGGTCCATGTCACTTAATTAATCCAACTCTGTCTAGGGCTGAGCCAGAATATTTGACTATTCGTTCGTTAAATATTTATATACAACAAATATTAATGTTTTTATAAGGTCTATGCATATTTTGTAAATGAAGGTAAAAGGCTAGGATACATTTCGTCTGAATATCCTAGTGATAAAATATATACGTAAGGGCGCTAGACGTCAGAGAACGCGTCACGTCAATGAAGTCAAGTTGAGTTAACGGTAGCCATCATCAGAATGGCCAAATATGGGATGACTAGACTAGATTATCAGTTTTGCAGTTGAATAGTCAAACATTATTTGAATATTCCGGTTGCACTTTGACAGCTGCCGTCCAGTTTGAGGATACGCAAGCCATTAACACCCCCCGGCCATTGGGTCGTTAATGATTTTAGAAGGGTTTTTATAATGAATGTATTTAGCAGCTATTTCAATGTTCAAACAAGTCCAAAAGACACTAAAAAGCTCCACCTACTAATAATAACAACGTGTTGGTTATTGCGTAAACATGAATAGAACAGGTAGCAATGTTTTTCCTTTTATGGCGATCCGTTCCCACAAAAGCGCTTTGTGTTATTTATCACTGGGTAAATAGCACTAGTCCTGCCGTGAAATGTATTCAAAACTTTGCACAATGTTCAAAGCACCTATTTGCTTTGTGATAATTGGAAGTAGGCCTACCCTTACACATTAGAAACTGTGTGTTTGGAAACGTTTAGGCTGCATTGAAGCTCTGCCGTAACCAAGTCAAACTCAGACTGATGAGTGGATCCAAAAGCCACTGAC
The DNA here is from genome assembly GCA_026745465.1 of Lota lota. Taxonomy (NCBI): domain Eukaryota; kingdom Metazoa; phylum Chordata; class Actinopteri; order Gadiformes; family Lotidae; genus Lota; species Lota lota. The sequence goes on along the minus strand of JACYXH010000216.1, from coordinate 7,600,629 downwards.
GTGATATTGTTGGTGGTGGAACATATCCATAGGTTTTCGTTCTCCATTCCTGGGCTGAGCCAGGCAATTTCATTGATTTCATTGGTTGAACCTCTGGGTTAGTGCCATTTGAATTCCAGATAGCGTACCAAAAGTACTGGGAATGACATTAACTTCGTGAACTGAAGTTTTTACCTTGACTAACTTTGTGTCACCAGTATCACAGGGATCTTCATTGAAATGGTATGGTTGGTCAAGAAAAATAAACTTTTAACTAGGACTGCAAGCAGTCACAAGGTATTCACAGCACACGCACCGCCTTTCCCACGCACCGCCTTTCCCAGCGTCCGCACTGCCTTTCCCAGCGGCCGCCCTTTTCGAGCCACGTCTCGCAAAACGCACGGTCGAGGTTGGACTCGAACTGGCAACCCCGCGTCCGTGCCGTGTCTCAAAAAATGTATGGTCGAGGTCGGATTCGAACCAGCGACCCTAAGCTTGCGTGGCAGAAGCTATACCACTACACTACTTGGACATGTGCTTTGCAAGGTTCAAATCACACTATGTTTTGAGAGGGAGCGGTCTTCCAATAGTGGCAAATGTATGACTTGTAAATCGGTTTACTGGAAGTAAACACATGTAAATAATCAAAGACAGAGAGACACACACACAAAGGCACAGACACACAGACACACATACAAACACACAGACACAGTGGTTTCATAGTAGATGCCGTTCATGTGTTATATTTTGCCAAAGACAGTGGTTACACAGTAGATGCTGTTTCTATGTGATATTCTCCCACCTGCTGGCGGATTAAGAAAAATCCCGTTAATTGACACTGAGGTCATGGAATGAGATATCGACACCAAAATTGTATCACATGTTAAGGGAGGTGTCCTCTGTGATATCCTGCCACCTGCTGGCGAATTGGTGCATTACGCTTAACAGCAATAACGTTAATTGATACTGTGACGTCATGGAATGAGACATCTATCACGTTAAGGGAGGTGTCCTCTATGTGCATGCCAAAATCTGCCTTCTTCTGATTTGTGGCTTTTGAATTTGGCATAACTCGGCAATTTTTTACTTAATCGAAAATCGATGATACATTTAAGCTCAGACAGATCATGATCATGATCATCACAGATCATGAATCTGATATCCGTTTTTCTTGGGAAGCTCTGGTTCTGTAGAAAATGATTTTTGAAGGTTTAACGAAATTTTTACTGTACAGCCAAATCTATCATGACAGACTTTATGGTCCCAAGAGGATACAATGTTGAGTATGTGAAATAAGGCATATACACCAAGTTTCAGACATTTTCATCCATAGGGGCGGACGGGCTGATCGTTTAACTTTGACCGGATGTTATAGCGCCACCTATGTGCAATTCACCGGCAGACTTTTTCGAGACCTGCTTACCGGGGATATGTATAAATCCCCCCAAATTTGAAAACTTTTGATTAATGCACCGCGGAGATATAAGCGTTACCAATCAAGAATAATAATAATAATTGGCGACCTCGACAATAACAATAGGTATCCACAGATATACTGTGAATACCTAATTATTCTTCATGTATGTGTGGTTGTATGGCTACCTATATACTTTGCGTCTCAGGACAGAAGCAAGGTAATCTTAAACTCAGTCCATCACGTAGATGGGTAGGCCATTACTGTGGTTAAAGCAGACACAGAGACGGCCAATATGAGAGTGGATACTGGTTGATACCATGTCAGGAAAGATTAACAGAGCGGAAACAGTCACAACCCATCCCCCACAATGTGCACTGTGGGATGGGTTGTGTATGCAGTGTGCATGTGACTGTTGTAATGGCCCGTTATTAATTCACATCAGGACCCAGGCAGTCTACATCGTGCCATCTCTCTCACACACACACACACACACACACACACACACACACACACACACACACACACACACACACACACACACACACACACACACACACACACACACACACACACACACACACACACACACACACACACACACAGCAGCAGTCCAGATTACCTATATTTTACATGTCGTTTGGCTCCTCGTGTACGTAGACACGCTAATAGAGCACCAGCAAGTGTGAACTCTCAATGTCAGACAATGTGCGCTGTAAAGCAACCGGCCAATTAAAACGCTGCATCTCCTTTATCATGCTAGTGGGTGGCTGTCTTGCACGCTCACAATAGCAATAAAGCGCTGCGGAAGACCTGTGCAGCGCTAACAGGCAGGTACCGCGTGTATCTGTCCCTGAAGCGTAAGATGAAAGCAGGTCTACTGTAGGCACTAATTAAGTAGGCTAATTCTGGCTACAGTACGGCGATGGGAGATGGAGTGGCCGCTTGTTTGATCTTATGTGCGGTTGTACTTTGAGGAGGAATTAGGAAACACCCTGAAACCAGGGGTGGATCACAGTGGAAACCTTACCTTAGTTATGAAGGCTCTTGTTTCGTGGCAAACCCCTTTTTCCACATTAAAGTGCATCTTTCTCCCTCTCTGTTCCTGTTCAGCCACCATGAACATTGACCACTTTAGAAAAAGATCACCCTCAGCCTAAGCAACCCCAAAATGACTTCCTAAACAGTTTCCACTACACTATACTCATCTGACCCACTCGGTTCCTGAGGTGAGTTTCATTTAATATCTCAAAAAGCGCTTTCATGTATGAATGCATACATTCTGTCCTCGGTTTATCCTCACTCCATGTACATTACACACAGTTAAGGCCCCCAATATACTTACAGATAAAATGATGTGTTGGCGGTACAAAATGGCTGGTTTACGACCAAAACAAAGCACCACATTGGGCTTCTATCGGCACAGTTTGCATAGGGTTCCCACACTCCCTCCAATAGATAGCTGCCTGCCAATTGGTTCACAATACCATTTCATTAATTAGGTCAGTAGCTGGTATCAGTAAATATTTGGTATCTGTACAATATGGACTATTGCATCCTGCTCTTGTTCAAGAGCAACCCATTCTTGGCAAGACATGCTGAGATTGCAACGGGTGGTGCGCATTGGCATGACCGCTCAAGCAGAGACTACAAGAACATAGATAGTTGTTAACTCCTGGCATCATAATACGAACAACCAACACATGGCACTGACTATATTGTACTGTCTGAATTGCAGTATTCGACAGCCTATGCGTAGACAGCAATTTGAACTTGTTCCAAGTATACAGGGCCTTCACATGCACAAGCTTCCAATCCCTCTCCTAACCTTGACCATGAAATGCTTTCCTTAGTATCTCTAAAGAGACTGATAAGCAGTGATGACAGCAGTAATGAGTGATGGCATTGGCTGACCACCAGCAGTGATGTCTGAAGTGACTGCAGAGACTGGGGGCCTCTCTCCCTCCCTCTTCCTTTGACCCCCCTTCATTAGTAAGGACCTCATAATAATTAAGGACATCTATAAACATTGCCCACTGGTCTGTTTGTTTAGTGCATGGGTTCCGACAACACATTAAATACAGGGTCAAACATGATGAGGTTTAGAGGACATTTATAACCTTCACCAAATTATCACAAAGGACGGGTAAGGGATAAACCCTAAGTTATCATTACCACTAAGGTAACAAGAGGTACGTGAAGACAGACGTTTCTTTTAAAGCACTGTATTGTATTTTTACAAGGACATCTGTGGAGCTAATAGGAAGAGTAAGTAAACAACCCATGCACATAATCACATTCAGCAGCACAAACAATGCCCTGGACTTGATATTACCGAAGATAAGCGTGCCTTTTGACTTCTTACTACGCATTAGAAAAGTAAAATGGAGCTAAAATAACTGCTTTGACTGTAACACAATTGACATAATATGGGTAAACCTGCATGAATGAACAAATACAAGTAAGCAAATAAAGGCGAGGAAAATACCGTTTTAAGGGCTGTCTTTTCCATACTTTACTTAGTTGGTGTTTCAATACCTTGAGCTGTTTGTTTTTGAGCACCTTTAAACAAAGTTGAAAATGAGACACATTTTGTTCTTCAATGCAAGTCTTTCCAGAGCAAAATAAAAATAAAAGAATTATCAGGGCCTTAATACACCACAGCAATGGTTTGAATGTCGCTGCTCAACCATCACAACTTAAACTTTGCATTGAGGGTATGACAAAAATCCAATATATAAGCCAATATGGTTTAAAGCATACTGAAATATATAGGACTAAGGACTATGCAAATGTAGGTCTATTTGAAGTCTCTGCAAATACCATGTTACGTAATGGCAGGGCAACTATTCTAGAGTAGGAATGAGGTTAATAATAACACACAGATTGAGAGAGACCAAAAAAGAGACAGAGACTGTGAGAGACACTTATGTGACTCTTAGGCTATGAAGGAGTGAATGTGGATTAAGGTTATTATGGTGGTCTGAAAGGTTACAAACTGTACAGGCTGTGAAAGTCAGGAACACAGCTAATGAGAAGCAATGGGAATAATTTTTTTCCCCTAGTGATTTTGTTGCATTTTAGTTAGTCTCTGTGCAACAGGTGTATTGCTCATCTCTCAAAATCAACAGCTTTCCCTACAGACCTACAGTTTCTGTTCAACAACCAGCTGCTTTATTTTTGTTAAACATTATAGTCAAACAGTATTTTGTAGAATATTGGCAACTTTAGGGCTGTACCCCAAAATTCCACTAGGCAAATCAATCATCGTTCAATGTGCATCATAATAACTTGTAATAAAAATAATTATTACAATATTTACACTCTGTAATAAAGCGTACTTGGCATTCTCGTCAAATGTTATGGATGGATTTGGCATACTGTCAACTCAACGTGCTTTTGAAACCCACTGACCAAATTGGCGTTTAAATTGTGACAATGATGATAATGAACCACGATTCGTCGAATTATCGCATTGACTAGCAAATCCGATAAAGCCCTCGGAAACTTTTATTTTATAAAAGGAGATCTGAATAAACAATGTAAGATTTGCTAGCTCCATCTAGTTCATAACGTATTATAAAAAGTAAACCTGTAACGTGAGAGTTTTGTGTTTCCCATAGCCATTATTTGAATGTTGAGTATAGTCTTCCCTTCAAAGTAAATATATGACCTCATCCTGGTCAAACATGTTTAATTAATGCATGGGCCTAATTCATCAGCCCCACCCTTAAAGAAAACATGAAATCGAAACTAGCTTTCTCTATCATCGGTTTTCCTATCAAACAGCTTTTTTTTTCTTTTTATTATATCACTTAGACTTGACAGGTAGGTGTACGATTCCAACCCCCAATAATTACAATGACAAACCTAACTGTTATCGTGTCCATCTATGCACTTTGACTACGCCAACGCCTTGTCCAACCCCAACATCCTGTTTAACTTTGAAATGTGTCATATTCATGCAGCAAGCACGCCATTTCACTCCGTTTTTAAAAATAAGAACTGAGAATGGACAAGACCTCCACACTACCTGCACACTGCTGGGTTCTCCAGCTAACCACTGTCAATCCACCTAACCACTGGCTATAAACAGACACTAGACCTGGAAAATGTATTTACCGTGATAACATTTTCTGATGCCATTAGACTATTTCAGCTGAGTTACAGAAACAACGGATGCATCTACCTTTCATTGAATCCACTCAACATTCTTTGTTATTCATGGAAGGCATGAACTATTTCTGACTTATGTTAAGGTTTTGTTTTACCGTACTTTCCGCACTATAAGGCGCACTTAAAAGCCTTTAATTTTCTCAAAAAACGACAGTGCGCCTTATAATCCGGAGCGCCTTATATATGGATCAAGGCGCTGTCAAAATGTTTCAGTATGAAAAACCAATAAAAACTATTTAATAATAATAAAATGTTTCAGTACGACTGGTAAACTACAAAGCCGCACCGCTTGCAGCATTACGGCGACCGTAGTCAGTAAACACCGGTACTGTGCTTACTCACAGTCCCACACCACTTGTGTGTGTATAAAGACCCCAAAATGGCACCTTTCAAGAGACACGCTTACAACGCAGAGTTCAAGCTCAAGGCTGTCGGTCACGCAGTAGAATATGGGAATAGAGCAGCAGCGAGAGAATTCAACATTAATGAATCAATGGTACGGAAGTGGAGGAAGCAAGAAGATGACCTGCGCCAAGTAAAAAAGACTAAACAGAGTTTCCGAGGGAACAAAGCGAGATGGCCACAGTTAGAGGACAAACTCGAACAGTGGGTTGTTGAACAGAGAGCAGCAAGTAGAAGCGTCTCTACAGTCACTATTCGAATGAAGGCAACAGCACTAGCACGGGACATGAACATCGATGAATTTTGAGGCGGTCCTTCTTGGTGCTTTCGTTTTATGAAAAGACGTAATCTCTCCATCTGCACACAAACTCTATCTAGTGGATGCATAACGCAAACCCAGTCAAACGTTTGACTGCAGTATCTTCTATTCTATGCGCCTTATAATCCGGTGCGCCCTATATATGAAAACAGTTCTAAAATAGGCCATTCATTGAAGGTGCGCCTTATAATCCGGTGCGCCTTATAGTGCGGAAAATACGGTACTCCATTATCCTTTCATGTTCATTTGGGGATAAAACAAATTATAAATAGAGTAAATTAGGTAAATAGGACCAAATCACTTACACTATTGTTTACACTATATTTGTGAAGTGTTGGGTACTGAACTCTTTTACTTGCCTTGTGTTCCAGGACACAAATGTCAGTATGATTCTTACTTACAGACGGTTGTGTCAATTACTTTTTTTTTTTTTACTTTTCACACATTTACATACATATCAGTCAAAAATATATATAAATAAACATGAATAATACCTGCATGTGTGATTATGGATAAATTTTTTAATCAGCCAATGTTAGCACAAATCGAAAATAGTGTTAGCAACCTACCACCCACAGATTACAACCATGAAAAAGAGAAAAACATCATCCATAAACATGAGGATGACATTATGATTGTGATTAGGTCATTTTGGATTGTCTCTAATGTACATGGACTAGCTGGGTCATCTGACTAGGAGTGCAACCTCAGTCCATTGTCTTAAAGAAGTAATTTGATAGGTATGTCACAGGCCAACTTGAAGGATCGAATACATGTAATACAATCGGGCTGACCCAACCACCTCTACTCCTCTTCACTTGCTTTCACTGATGTTATCAAATGCTCGTTTTCCTGCCCCACGTTTAGAGATCATTAAAAATGCATAGTCTAACAAGCCATGCTGTCTTCTGGTTACTCAGAAGTCCATTAAGTTCACTGTTGAATGGAGTTAAGGTGGCACTGAGTGTTCGCTTATGCCTCACCCTTCCCTTAAATAAATTAAGTCATTATTGTTAAGGAATTTGGTTAAATGAAATGCGTGGATGTTTTTGGAGCATGATAAAATCAAGCATGTGTGTATAGCTAAATATATGTTGATGTCTGTTGCACATTCACACTGTAACACCAAATTAAAATCACATTTTGAATGGAAATGATTATGACCCAACTGAGTATGCCACAATAACGTGTCTGGCTCCATGGATGTAAAATCCTGTTCTATTTTTAGTCACTATTATGCTGCTTTCATAGAAGAACCCATCTGATTGGTTTAGTTATGTAATTTAGCTAAATGGAAAAAGAGATCCCAGATCAAACAGGTGTCTAGCTGCATGTGATTGCTCAACAACTACTAGATACACAATGAATAAACATGAATCGCAGCTTTGCTCCCTTCAGTTTTCAGCTCATTAAATAACACTTTCCAGGGCTCATCAAACAGGGCTCCAGTGTGTTGTAACATCTCCATCAATGGATCTGCACAATGGTTTGCATAGGAGGAGCTACTGAACACCACTGGCAACAAACAGGTTGCTAATAGGAAACATCTTGAATGATTGATTTCTTTATTATATTCAATTTGCAGTTTTTTGCTAAAATGGGCTGGCTTCCAGTGAGTTTCAGAATAGATTGCACGATTATTTAACTTGTTTTAAAACCTTTGTATGGCATTGCCTCCAATTATATAATTAGGACAGGCAGATAACAGGCAAAGAGGGAGGGTGGCTCAAAGGAAGTCGAGACCATTTTAAAGCAAAGACTTTAAACTTACCTTTATCGCCATGCTTGGACATTTTTATTTAATCATTTTTATTTACTTGGTTATTTCCTGTATTTTTCTTAACTGAAAGTTTTGCAATGTAAAAAACATTTAGTCTGAAATGTGCTTTACAGTAAAGTTTAACTGAACAGAGCTGGTTTCATATCCATCCATGATGGTGTATTATAATAACTCGTAATACCACCACTAGATATTTCGTAATCAAATCTCCAGGGATACGTTTCTCTTTTCTGGGTGACCAAGCTTCTGTCAATCCTGGATCATTGGCAACACAGCATATCATGTTTGGAAATGACATTGGTTAGGGGTCATGTTTGCATCCATGGTTTACGCTAACGTCCCTTTTGAACGCTAGATTATAGTTTTTAAAGTCTGGAATCAAGGCTGGAATCTAGGCTGTCCCCACACTACTGAAACAAACTTCTTGAGAATTGTCATAACATGTTGTTGTGTGTGAGGTTAAGATTATGATTGTGTATTTGCAAGAATTTCCAAAATACAACAATACACTGGGAAACTATTACATGTAAATTAACAAATAGATGTTCCAGTGTTCCATATGCCACAAATAACCAATATTCAGGTCTAAATTGCTCTGTTTGGCACAGCCTCAGGAAGGTACATTAAATATATAATAATACGAATAAACAAGTCAATATTTTCTGATTTAACAGCAAACAACAACATTTAAACAATCCTTAATATAAACAAACAATGCACCCCTAGTGGCCACAGTGGGACTAAAACAGACAAAGCCAGGCTGATTTAAGAGCTGGCCTTGATGTGGCCAGAAACTAAGCCAGCTCCCATCTGCAAAATGGAATACCAGAACGTGTAACAGTAAATGGACAGTGCGTTTACTCTAGAGCATTCATTGAGCCGTTAAAGAACAACAATTTACACAGACACCATCATAAACCCGGAGGTACATGGCCGTCAGCCTAATCTCACATCTATATTAAGGACACTTAACATATTAAATCAGAGATGTGCGTGTGTGTGTGTGTTTAAACTACAAGAATAGCACTTGGTTGAGTTATTAGTTGGGATATGGGGGGTTGAGGTGTGGAGCCGGGATTCCGTGTAGTGGCCGTTTAGAGATTTGGCATTTTGTTAAACTGAAAGTCACAAGACCACTTTGAAAATGATTGTGCAGCCAACTGAGCAAAGACAACCTGATGCCTAATCCAATCCTTTTACTGCAAGTGCGAAATATTTCATATCAGAGGAATCAACCGAGGCCTTCAGTCTGTGACGTATAGAACGTATAGACAACCAAAATGCACAAATAAATTGTTGGATTTCATGGTTTCATTTACGCATTCTTAATAAAAAAATAAAGGGGGTTGCTGGTACAAGAATCGGTTTTCTACCGATTATGACATTCAATTGGTATTAGCCCCTTGAAGGCATGGTCGGAGCATCCCGAGATCCCAGCTAAACTGTTGTAATTCCTCTAGGCCATGCAAAAGATGCTAGCTGAAAGAATCGTTAATCTGTTTCAAAGCGGAACCTCAGGTTCAGCTGTTTAATCCCAACAAGCAGCTGTGCTTAACATCTGGCCGTCTCCAAGGCGGTTTATACAAAAAAAGCACTAACATGGTTTAAGTACAAAAATACATGGAAAATGGACAGGAAGAGAGAAAGAGAAAAAACGTGGTAACTACTCATTAGAAAATTACTTTTCTCGCAAAAAGAAAACGCCCCTTCTGGCAAAAGACCTGTTCTGGGACTTTGCACATCTCCCATTATTCTGTAGCCAGCTGTCCCCAGAAAACCCAAGGCGCTGGCTTAGTTTAAACTCAAATACATTTTGACACACCCTGTAAGCTGCACATCTCCGCTCTGTCAAAGCCATTCAGTGCTCCCACGTAGGCACATTCTGCCTCTTGCTATCCAAACACACTCTGAATCACCCGCTAGGAAAGATGACTACAGGCGTGGGTAGTCCTCACCTAACCAACAACGTCTGTGGTCCCCAGAAAGCGTAGAGGATACACATTTAAAAATAAACCAACTGAGACACATGTTTAGTCAATGAACTACCAGTTGAAACATGCCCTATTTATCTTCAGCCTGCTTTCTTTACTAAATGAGGCCATCCCTTTTCTATCTTAAGGTGTCGGTTACGAGGCCCCAGGATCTGAATCTTACATACAATCAGTATGATGGTTTGAAGTATGAAGTCCTGCAGGTTTATTTTTATTTTTATATATAGTTGAACCAACAATAAATTTAACCTCCCCGAAATCATTAGAAACTACCAAATGTGCTACTCCAAGGCCAGCTCCAAGAAGGCCCACTTCAGTACCAGATATGTAGATATGTAATGGTATTTTCCAATAGGCATCTTCCCAGGAACAAACATTTCAGGGGGAAACTAGTCAAAACAGACTTCAGAGATTCTGAGGCAACCATTGGAAATGCCATTCTCAGGTCTAATAATGTTAACCATTTAATTTGTGTGTTGAAAAAAAAATCTAGCCCATGATGAAAAGTGCCATATATTCAGCTAATTCCAAATAAGTACTGCTTGAAAGTCATCAATACAAGTAATTCCTGTAGGACAGCTCAGCCAATTTACATAGATGATATGTTTGCATTAGGTAGCGCTCCTAGTATCTAATTAAATGTATCCAATATGCTGCAATGCCTACCAGGCAAATGACTGAAGCTAGCCATGTGAGTGTCAACATAGCAGTCCGGGATAAATTGCTGCTCTGTGTTTTTATTCATTATGCTGCAGAGGGGGACAGGTGAGAGCTCAGTTTACCTTTCACCTGAGCCACGGTAGGCACAGCATCCAGAAGCCTCTGCCGAAGCTGCCGATCTCACCTGGAGGAGAGAGCAAGAGTTTCACGTTTACTCGCACAGAATACAATAGGATGGTCCAAATGAATCAACATAGTCCGCAGAACATTGTCTCTGATAAATAGGCAATGTGTGTATAAGCTTATTCCATCACTGCAAATGCCATCCATGTCCAATGTCAATATGCCATGACAAAAAGAAACTAATTTGGAAGTCTGGCGATAAATGTATTACCGTGATGAACAATCAAAAATCCATCAGAATAACCGATGGTCTAAACAATCGTTGTTGGCAGCCCATCGGATGCATAAATAGACATAGACTCCTGGATGTCTGTCCCTCCCCTCTCTTGTCACACCACCAGGGACTGTGATGAGGAGGGAGGGGCACTGTTCAGCTACTGTCGTCAGGGAACCCGACCAAGGAGCTGCCAACATCCCTCTGGAGCCACACAGACAGGCTGTTTACGTGGCCTCCCATCCGTGCACACTCCACCCAAACACTGTTAAAAAAAGAGTCATGGTGCCACTGACCCACGACAGCTCCCTAACGACACTTGGTTCTGATACAAGAGAGTATAGTAGTCTACTCCGAGTGAGCAATGTTTACAGTCAATACATTTATGTTTTAGAATGACACCTTACGCAACACACACACGGTTGCACACACACCAAGTTAAGTCACTTTTTCTTGTTTGAGAGTATTGCATTGACAAGGGCTGACGGTGTTAAAGACCAGCGTGAACAACAACCGTTCTTCTATAATATGGCACATTAAAGAACTGTTAAACAGGCTTAGGGTGTGGTTAAACATAAAGAGGGATCAGAGGGATGTCTATTGATATTCAGGATTTGCAATATCTGTGTAGTTAAGTATGCCTAATTGCATAAGCGCTTGGCTCTTGGGATCACTATTGTTCATGTTTTGCGTTGTCAATCACAGAAATAAGTTATTTTGTAGATTTGTTATTGTTCAGTATAGCCCAAAATACACTAAGAACTCATGGTTTGTTGGAAACAAGCAACAGCAGGGCGTGCCTCCTGAACCTTTACTAGCGTTTCCATGACGGAGCACTGCTATGTGTCAACATAAAGTAGCCTGAATAGCTCATCCAAACACCAGTCGAGGAGGAAGTGTTCAGGCCGGAGCAGTGACTAGGCTTGAAGCAGGCAATAAGTCTGTTCCTTTAAATCCCACCGCAGTGCCGAGGAGAAAGGCCTGGAGTACATCTAACCTAAATAAGAAGTGAACTGAAAGAGATTCCCTGATCTAACAGCACCGAGAGGCGGGGAGAGAATCAGATAGAGTGAGGGATCAGGCAGGAAACAGAACAGAAAGAGATTATAAAAACGTTAACGTGAAAGAAAAAATTACATACAGTAAATGACAACAACAAAAAAAAACATGTCTTTAAGCAGGTCTGATCAGGACACATTTTATGGAGTGGAAGAATGAGCCAGCATGCAAACAGCAGGAGAAATATGAATAAAAAGGTCTAAAACTTAATAATTGACCACAATGTAATACAGCAGTGTTGCCATCATAAATGAGGCTGTAATCCTGGCTGACTGCAGGTCCAGTAATTTGAGAGCCCATTAGGAAATGAAGGGCTGGTTGAGGCAGATCATTGTAGTCATGGGACTAGGAACAAACTACATCATATTCTGGGTCAACATGTCTTCCAATATTAGCCTAGATATTAGCTTCACATACATTAAAGCTGCTGTAGGTTAGATTCGAGACTCAAAAGTTGTAAAGAAAGCAGAAAAAAAGCAGGGTTTTTAACTAAACAACCCAATAAAGTCTGCTCCTTCTTTGTTCCCTGCATTTCTCTGCCATTGAGAAGTGTTGCCATCCCGCACCCGAGATTGACAAGGCAAAATGGATTGCCTGAACCAATAAGAGAAGAATGCCCTGATGCTTTGTTGAATTTTCCAAGTTGACTCCAATTCGCCGATTCGTTGTTAAGTACGTAAAATATAAATGTGTATTATTTACTTGTGGTGATTCATATTGTGGGTTACATACAATCAATTGCATACAAAACAAGACTTTGAGAAAGTTAGCTCATTCAGATTGCCATTGCTTTCTAGATCACCTGTTAAGTATATATATTTTTTTATCTGTTTGGATCTCTGGTTAGCTCTAACATGAAATGTCTTCTCATTAACCATTAGTACTCATGTCATGATTATTTTATCTTTTTCATAAAAAAATATGTAATACAATTCCTGTTTCTTAAGCCTCTAGTTCCTGTTTTGTTCGGCTATTCTAATGCATTAAAAAAAGTTGTCTTAGATCATTTGAGTTGTCTCTTGGCTGTCGAAATTATGATTGGGCTATTCAAATTGTAGGGCACAGCCCTATTCATTTCTGTATATGATAAAATGAATATGAACAGTATTGTCAACATTTGCATGTCCACTTTGTTGAAGTAAATGGCCATATATCTCCATGTTTGAATCTTTGACTTTAAAACTAAAACAAAACCCCAAAAATACCACCGTTTACCAGACAAGCTTAAGACATTAGTGATTCTAATTAATGAGGAACATTGAGGTTTGCAGCTGACTCAACCTAAGCAAAATGAGACACAAATGACCCAAGCCACAAATAACCAGATTCTAAAACAGCTCAACACAGACATAGGCGACAGACATTGCCCTGATTACGGTTCTCCTTTGACTTCTGAAGAAACACAGCCCTTTAAAGTCAAGTATCTCATCAGCTATCTACTCCACCCCCATGTTTCTCCTCCCCATCCATGATCTTTAAAAACCCTTGGCTTGATGGAATCACTTCAGTAGCTCCCAGGTGGGTGTAGAATTTAGCATCGTTCAAGTTGGTTGCTAGCAAGAGACATCCGAAAGCAAGTAGGGGAATGTAATAGGCAGTGGGATTTGTGCTATTTTCTAACCCTAACCCTTGAATAGGATTTGTGAAAATGATTTTGTTTAGCTTGGTCAGGCACTACTAGCAGCAATTTATAGAGTCTGCACCTGTTAGTTTGTTTCATCATCTTCACATCATAAAGCACCAGATGTCGCAGATTTTTTTTACTTTGAGCGGACTATACTCAGAATAACTGATGCAGAAGTGTACCTATGCCGTAGGTGTTTACTCAGAGGTAAAATTCCCCTTCACATCTAATTTATTTGAGAAAAGTAGAATTGGAAAAGAAAGACAATATTTGACAAGCCAATGCTGAGGAAAAACGGAACATCCAGTTCCATTCCAGTAGGAAAAAAAAACTGATTTGCACCAAGGCCATCAACCAACAAAGAAACAGCACTAAACCATGTGACTAAATGTGAGCAAACTTAGACAAAACATAAGATGTTCCTGTCAAAAATCTGTTATTTTTGTTTTGGGTAAGAAACTACAATGACAACTAGAGGGTGCGTTTTCCAAAGACGTGTGGATGCAATCTGAGCCCATTATCCAGTTTACAAACAAAGAAGCGAACATGGGAGCAGGCATGGTATTGCATGTTATCTAGCATACCTGTGATGTACCTGTACACTAGCAAATGTGTCAATAGGCTAGCATGCTAATGGGCCATGTGCCAGCATGATAATGCATGCTAGCTACAGCGCTAAAGAAAGCTAGCAGGCTGATCTATGCTATTGTGCCCTTTAAATTCAGGGAAATTATGGAATTACCGTGAATTTGGAAAATGCATAATTTTCTTAACACTAACCTTAAGCCTGTTTGGAATTTACAAAATAAAAATTAACTGAACAACTGGTTTGCTTGAATTACGGTTCTACTTGTCAAAGTGCATAGACTGAGAATCATCAGGGTTTGGAAGTACATCCAAAACGAGGATGGGCTGGTGGATATGGCCAAAATCGATCTCACCTTATCTTTTCAGTCTAAACAATTATTATTACGATAGTAGTCAATTAATCTGTTAATAGAAAGGCCATAGAAATAACTATCCTTCTACTGCCAAGAACGCCCATTTGGTCGTAACAGATGTCGGCACATGCAGCTTCTGACTCTCAGTATGTTCTACTGGGTAATACTGGTTAAGATAGTAAAACAGGTATGTTGTGTTCCTGGTATTAGTTGGCAGCCCTCTCGGACACTTGTAGTTTGAAAGTATTTTTTTTTTAAAGTTTTAAAGATATTGGATATTCAACAGAAAATCATGCACTGAATTACAGCGATCTGTAGTGGAAACTAAAGACTTGATCACCGGTATGAGTCCCATTGTGTCTAGCGGTGTATACCTGCCCAAGAGACGGGGCTTCCAAGCGAAGCCGTCGGGCAGCAACACTTCTCTCTACAGAGCCATCATTTGGTCCATATTTTTACACAAGTGGTGAATAACTTGTGTAAAATAATAAATAAGTACCATGCCCAAATATAGCCCAACTAAAACGCAATTCAACAGTATACGTCTCAAAATGTCCCCAATGGATATAATGTCGAAATCGCTGTTTAGAAGTGTATTCAACTAGCTCTACAACAGTAAAAAGCAGGTAAAGAAAAAATGTGTGTACTCGTAACAACATAACGTGTACACATTGAGATTTGGACCATGTATTCAATTAGTTTTTTGGTATTACTTGCTTCCCTAGCCTGTAGGTCATCAGTCACTAGTAGTAGCCTATTTCATATTCTTTGAAAACATGTTGCTGAATCATTGACTGATACTGTAAATAATGTACATCAAAAACCTCTCAAATGTATAAATAAATATATATCCCACTATCGAGGCAGATTTTATTGTGATTCATATTGATATTGATTCATCGTCTACAACATGTCCAAACCAAACATTATTTAAGTATGTCTATGAGGGTAAAGTTGAGTTGAAACAAGCGTACACACATTTCGAAATGGGTTAGGGAAATTTAGCAGATGACACATACCTTGAAATTAATTCAACCTGTATTTACCCGTGGAAGTCAAGCAGAGCATCAAATTCTCTTTTTCAGCAGCTTCCTCTACATTTAATTTATACTAGAAATCGAGGGGCAACACAAGGACGGGAACATGCAAACTCCAAACTGACAGGTGCCGGTTGGAAACCTTTAATCCTGCTCATTGTGAGAAAGTACCTCTTGTGCCACCAAAGGAATCCTGACCGAAAACACATTGCTGTCGCAAGACCCTGTTACCACATGACCAAAGCACATTTCACAAGACCACTTAAACACACACCTCACACAGGATAAATAGAAAGTCAGCAACCACGAGAGATAATATAAAAAGCAAACATTGATAGCCATGCTATTGAAAATAGAAATAAAAAGGAAGTGACATAAATATTATATTTCTGTCAGGTGCCATGTCCCTGTGAGTGTGTGATATAGAAACTGTCAATGCAGTGCAACCTGAGGTTTTGATGTGAGGTTGCTGTCAAAAGGGACAATACCCTTCCACACACATAAACACCATTTCACATCACCACTGTAATCCAACAGACCATACCACAACGGAGGACCCCCCCACAGAAGCACAACCATGTGCATTCTCTCAAAGGACACAAGCTAGACAGTACTCACCAAGGCAACGTTGAGCCAACATGAGCGAGACGTTTTCAATCTTAATTTGCTGAATTGATTCATAGCCGTTTATATATTTATATTGGTGTAGTATTTTAAGGTGAAAATGCCATTTTTTAAAGATGAAATCCTCTTTTTACAACTCTCCAATCTTACCTACAGCGGTGTAAAGGGATAAGTAGAACATTCATATTATGCTGAATATTAAGTCAATGATGATTACCATGATATATTTTCCCATGTTCTTAATAATTACAATGCCAGAATAATCCTAGACAGAGTGCCAAGTGAAGTCTGAGACAATCCCACAGAGTCAGGTAGAGAGCAGTAGTGGCCCTCCAAACCAAGGCTTTACTGGCCTCATGCCAACACCATGATGCAATAATGCCTTTAGCTGTCATCTCCTAATAACATAACAGTGTTTGTTAACAGTGACAAAAGCCTGAACTTTTTATAACCAGAAGCTATTGCCATTCAGTTAAAACTGTAGATTAGGAAACATCCAACCCGAATACATAATTTCAAGCTTCGGATATCCGAATATTCGGTGAAGAAAAAAGAAGAAAAAAGGTCCATTCATAGTGCGCATTTTTCACTGCCTGTAAACGTAGAGCGTATGCAGCATAATCGATTTACCAACTGATCGTTTTCTAAAGTGGTTCAATTGGTTAAACAAATGTGTTATTTTAATAACGCAAAATTGCAAACCAACAATATCACGTCAGTGGCTTTCAGATCCACTCATTAGAGTTCGACTTGGTTATGGCTGAGTTTCAATGCAGCCCAAAAGTTTCCGAACACACACGAGTTCCAAAGTATGAGAGAAGGCCTACTTCCAATTATCACAAAACAAATAGGTGCTTTGAACATTGTGCAACATTTTGAATACATTTAAAGGGAGAACTAGTGCTATTTACCCAATGGTAAATAACACAGGCTCTATTGTGGGGGACGGTTTGCCATAAAAGGAAAAACATTGCTACCGGTTTTATTCATGTTTACTAAATAACCAATAAGTTATTAGTAGTAGGTAGAGCTTTTTGGTGTCTTTTGGACTCGTTTGAAATAGCTGCTAAATACGTTCATTATTAAACCCTAATGCCCCGATGGCCGGGGGTTAATGGCTTGCATATCCTCACACTGGACGGCAGCGGTCAAAGTGCAACTGGAATATTCGAATATTGTTTGAATATCCAAAACTAACAAATGATAATTTGGTCATCCCATATTTGGCCATTCTGATGATGGCTGCCATTACCTCAACTGAAGCATTGATCACTGAGATATTCAGACGAAATGTAACCTAGCCTTTTTCCCACAGTCCCTGAATATGACGTAATTTTTTTTTGAATATTTGTTGTATTTAAATTTTTTCATAAAAACAAAAAACAAATACTGAATTGAGATTCGGATACCATCCTAACGAACAAATATCCGGACATTCTAATATTCGGGCTCAGCCCTAAACACAATCCCTACCTCCACCACCACAGAGCAGCTTTTAAGAAATTAAGAAAACATGACAAGGGAAGTGCTTAGTAACTACTTAGCCTTGATTAAATCGATGTTTGTCGCGGCACCATAATTATCAGGCAGGGCCTAATAATAGTTTAATGATACACTGCATTCATCCAACAATTTGAAAGCCTACAATACCCTGTGGTTTCAATGATAGCTTTGTGGCGATAAAATGGAATGGTGAAGCAATAGAGATCTACCAGAGTTCAAGAACTTTTCATAAAAAGGCTGTAAAACACAGTAAACCATGCAAAGGGACATTTACGTTTCACACCATTTTCCCTCTAGTGAATAACAGATTACAAGGCAATCTCAAAGCCTTTTTGTCTAAATAGCATTAGCATCACACTCAAGTTTCAGAGACACAACTCAAATATAATATATTATTTGATATGTACTGTGTTTATTACTAAACACTCCAAACAAAGGGCCATGGGTGAAATTGATCGCACCTACACAAGTGGCAGTCCCTTTGTTAGGTTTGGAGTGAGAGTGAGAGGCGGATATCTATTGCAGAGGCAAAAGTGTAAAAGGTTTTCTTCAAACTGTTGCAGAATAATACCGGTGGGTCTACCATCCCAGAGGGTTTCTATAAATACACATTGGCCATTACCACCTGGCTCCGATAAACACGTCAGGGGTCACAGGTCAGCTTGTCTGAGAGAAACATAAGCTGACGTACTAACAGGCATACAGACATACATCATCGTCCATGTAAAGTAGAAACAAACACAAGAAACAAAGCATGAAATAGGCTCCATTTCATCTGGGGGAAGCCTGGGTACCATAATAGTAGGGCTGTCAAGTTCTGGTCGGTTGGTCGATATGCACTAGTTCGACCAAATTCTCCTTGGTCAGACAATCGCTGGTGTTACTTTAATAAGGAAAAAACGCTTCTTAATCCATTATTGTCGGGAGCAGGAGGGATTTATGTGGACCGATGTATTACAATCTTATGGTTTAATAGACTATAAGACTTATAAGACAGGAGGTCAAAACACCCCGGTTTTCACTTTGAACTCACGTAAAGGACGAACATTACTGAACATTAACTCGGCTACAAACTTTTTTTACACCATGTAAGTCGTTGGTGTGGCCGAATTTGTTTAAATAGGATGACAAAAAAATTGTGTTGGCATTCTAAAAATGGTAGGCTTAAGTTCTTCTTTTTTTTTATGTTGTCTGCGATGCTCCAACAACTTTCATGTTTAACGCCTGATAGGCTTTGACTATGAACATATCAGACTTGGCACCTTGGCACGCATCACAGTGTCATCTATTGGGACCCATTATATTAAACACAGAACAAAACCTAGAATCTAATCTTCCGACATGCTGCCTTTCTAACACACGACGCTGCCCGGCCTGCGCTCTGTGGCTCATCTGGTGTGACCCGCGTTACATTGAAGCTCTGTGACCGAATCGGACTCAGACCATGAGTGGACCGATTCAGTAAATCTAGACATTACATGCAGGTTTTTTTTATTTTTATCCCCCCCCCCCCCCCCCCCATCTACCAACTGAACACATAAATTACGTGGATATGTTCAGGTAACTCCAGTCGAATGAACTCCGAGAACTGGGTCAAATATAATTAACTTACCTTTAAACCAAGAGGGGAAAAAAAGCATTATATTAATACCATTGGTAACTCCACCAAAAAACGGACAATCTTTTGCCTCATATCCCTGAGCACTACTTGACACAATGTGCCAGTAGGAGTGTGTTGTCTGAGGTCAGAGAGAGACAGGCTACCCACTAGCCTGAAGAGTGCAGGAGCATAGCCGCAGCACTGAACCATATAACAAAGCCCTGGAGAGAGACACTCCCTTAATGAAGATCAGTCTGTCGTACTGCCATGTACTATATATATACTACTATACTGTCATTTCAGCAAACACATAACCAGTCAAAAAGCTGGTTAAAGGACGATAAGAGAAGGGTAATTTATGCATTTGTACTACTTAATTTTATTGGTCCACCTTCTGATATGCATGGATTTATTTGAAAGACCTGTGACCCCACAGAAGAGATTCACCAAAATCCATAATTCAAGATCTTGACATTCATTTTAGCAATGTGACCTTGATCACGAGGTTTGCCACGTGTTCTCCATTAGAAAACAGACATGCTTTTGGTATCAAATTCTGCATTCAGACTGTTAAACAAAAGACACCTGTTAGCCACTTGCTGGTAAAATAAATTATAGTCTTCTATAATCTTGGACTTTTCCACATTCACTAAGACACTTATTCCTTCCATGAAACGACACAAGTCTACTTGATAGGCTTAAGGGCCAACGCTATTAAATGGCATGGTCCAATATGTGCAACTTAAAGGCCAAAGCTTTGTATTTGATTAGAGTGGCACAGCAGGCACTGGGTCAATACTAAACCATCTTATAACAATGACCTTAAGACATGAGACATTTAAATGCAATGGTATAGAAATAAGCATAACTTTGAATGCCATCATTTCCATACACATACATAGACAAAGAAAATTCCATCATCATTCATTGTTATCCTTTGACTACACTCTAACCAGGATTAAGTTACCCGGTTCTTCACTTAGACTTGTCTACAGCATTTCAAATAGAAATTGGTCCAACCAGACAAGTACATTTAGACTCCTGAATGGTCTCATGAAGATAGCTACAACGTGTTGCGATTGTTCAGTAAACACAATAATTGTTTTCAAAAGTAGCTAAGTAACGTAGGTTAAAAGAAGTACAAGTAAGCGTGCTAATCATCAACCACCGCTGGTTGTTCATGTCATAAGAGGTTACACCCATAAAATATACAGCTGTTGCACATATGACAAGGCCTACACTGCGTGATTACACACGTTATAGTGGTTGGATATTGATTACAACCACCTTATAGTTCAATAAGTGCCATCAATATATAACTGCTATGACAACAATGAACTGTATTCAAATTACACCACCAATGGTTGTTCAGATCTTAGTACGGATAATTACGTGTGGTTTGGTGGTTAAATGGTTTTTAAACCCGTGTTGTAATTCGTGTATGGCATGTCTCAACCATCCTAGCATTCCAAGGTTGCCAAAGCCAACGTATACCAATATTTACCAGACGCAATCCGTATTTTTTTTTTGTCACATACAACCTTTATGTTGAAAATCGATACTATGCTAACAAGTGACCCCGGCAATGAAACACCGCATGGGGCATCCGTTCCGCTAACATGCTAACCTCGTTCCCAGGCGTTCTCATCTCACGACGGAACGCCTGGAAGGGGATGCTCCAAACTAGCATTACTGGCGAGAAAGAGGGCGGGACCTTGATTTACATGGGCGACCGAGCGGGAGGGACTTTCGATAGAGGATATCCGTTTCAGTTGCAAGTTTAGGATATTGCTTTGTCAAATATTTCGCTAAAACTATTTTATCTTTTCCTTTTTGTTGTTGTTGTTGTTATTCTTGTCATGTTATAATTATTCTTGCTCCAGGTACTGTTCACTGGCGTACTCAGCTCATAGAAAGTATGAGAAAGGAAATTGCGTTGCAGTAGACCGGGATAACGCTACAATTTAGGATCCTCTCTCAGCCTACTAACTTGCTATCGTGGAAGACTAGCTTGTAGGGTACTAGCGACCCCAGTGACCACATAACGAGCAAGGCAGATCAATTATCTTTTCATAAACACTGAGCGGGCTATCTAAATATCTGTATGTTGTTTATTAGTCGAATTCAGCAAAGGCCTGGCTCTTACAAATGAAGTAATTACATAATGCTATTTATACGTTGCTAACCAACGTAAGCTAGCACCTAGTTTTAGCACAAAAGCAACTAACGGTTATGTTCACCCAAAAGAGCTATTTTCTTTTCCCATGTTGCCGATGTATAATCATATCAATACCTTTACACACTTACTTTTTGTCGTGATCGGTCGTGCACATAAAGCTGTTTAAGACCTATTTTCCACGTAGCAACCTAGAATCCGCTACTCTCTACGACAGCTTCCTTGCCGTGGCTATCTGGATAGCTCGACTGGCAGCCAGTCGGCAGAGGACCAGTCAACGTACTATGATGCAGACGTCTGGACCGAACAGTCAAGTTGGAATGGATTCCTGGAGGTTTTAGCGCCTCCAGTGTCAACAGTTTGTCACAACTGTTTCAGGTTTACTACATAATCACCGTACTCTCTTTTAATTCCTACTTAATGTGTCTCGCAATTCTTCTAATAGGCCTGTAAATCATAGGACCCGCCCTTCCCAATCATTCAATACTCTTTAGTTTCAACTGACTACAATTCTCTGACGCTGTATATATAAATACATTATTGGCCTATATGCCAAAACACACAACAAAGTAATCAATTATATGAATATTGTTGCCTGGTCATTTGATTAGCAGCCCTCTGTTTTATCAGTGTTTGTAGCAATATGTAATGCATTTTTGTGTGCAACGTGTAATGTACCTTCTAACCTATTCTATTACTGCATTATTATGACTGGCAGGCCAGCAGAATTCATAATTACCTCTAAAAAAAAATCGTTAAAATAGCCGATGCAGCCTCTGTCTGTTTGTTCATGGCAGATTAGGCCTTTGAAAACTGCAGCCTGTCTTGTCTCGACCGTTGGGTCTAACATTCAGAAATGACTCCTATTATTTATTTATTCTTTGAGGGTGCACTTATCTGTCCATAACAGTCAGACGGGTTGAATAATGCAGAGGTGTTCCACATTGCTCCTGCAGAAAGCCATCTATTCCTGACACAGTTGTATTCCTGTCTTTGATCCCCCATTTGCTTGATGGAAATTAAAACTTTTTACAAAATGGCTTTGTTACCCAGGTCATGGGCTTTTATGACACACACAGCCATTTGGTGTCAGTTATAAATTCGTTTTTCCATCACAATGATTTGCATGCTGCTGTAAAGTGGATTCATTCAATGACTAATTATTCTTTAATGATAATCCATCCATATTCTATTTAACGTAAAAGAAAGGTATAATAACAGTTGGTAAAAAAAAGAAAGTATATGGAGCGTGCAATAGCATATGGAATACATTTCCTTTGACAAATTGGTGATACATCACAACAAAATGATTGCTTTATTACGGGTTAAATTGTACAAAAACATCATTCAGTAGATTGAAATAGTAAATAACTCAACTTTGGTTTTCCAAAACATAACTAGTACATTATCAAACATTGTACAACAAAACACATATAGGCCTCAGAACAGGACACTCTAGAAGATAAGCAATTGCTTACGCTAACAGCCAGACCCGCCTCATGGAAAACCCTGTTCTTTAGGTGCTGAAAATAGAAGTTTGGATCCTCCTGGGGGTTCCATTCCTGCAGCATTTGCAGGAATGGATACAGTAGATAAGATATACAGCAGGAAGTGACATAACATTTTTATTCTCTTACAAATGTATGTACAGTACAGAGCAAAAGGGACTAACAGAATGCGGAAGGGACCCCTCGGTCCCACATACAGTAGGCTTGACATTGACAGACTCCATATCTGGCTGATGCATTGCTTCAGTACCTGAGTTGTTGTTTAGACCAACCATAAAAGACAAGGTCGGTTTAAAAATATTGTTTAACTATATTTCCAATAAATCAACCAAAAGTGACATGGTTTTTCTCTTCCGCTCACAAGTGTTTTTATCTCTAATAAATGGCAGTTAGACGCTTACCTTTGCTGCCATGTTGTTTCATTTAGTCAGCATCCTCCTTCTTCCTCCGAATATATGAATCGGCATTGACAATAAGGTACCTATTATACACAATTGGTCTAATTGTATGTGATCGCTATCCTTGTGAGGAGGAAACTCACAAATTTGTGAGGAGGATACACACAAATTTACTCCAGCCTAGTCCTTCAACATATACAGAGTGGAGAAGAATATTTTCATAAATGTAATTTCTTTTATATACTCTTTCAACACTTTCATTACAAAATATTGACATGTCATATATAAAAAAAGTTGTACAGTAGCAGAAATACATCCAGTGCAAGCTCAGCAAATTACATTAAAATACACAAATACGTTATCATTTTCAGGGGAAGATTCAAAATATTTTACATTAAAATGATAAAAGTGTGCCACCTATTGGTTGTAGGAGGCTAGAAAGTGCCAAAAAGAGTGAATGTGACTTTCTATAGTAAGCCAGAGTTCCTGGTTATTCTCATTGTGGTAATATCAGTAATATTCACATTCTAGGTCTAAGTCTAAGATATAAAACATGGGTATTAAACAAACAAACAAACGGATACCTCTGCCACAAAATATTACCTGACCAAAAACATGAAGATAAAAAAATTGAAAAAGTTTAAAAGACCTATTGGCAATAAAAAGATCACCATATCATATCATCATCATCATATCATCAACATGTACCAGTTTTTCATCAACACTAGAAAAATTACAATAAAACTATTTTTTTTAAAAAGCGGAATATAAAAATAAATTAAAATGTCTATCTAAGAAGAGTGCAGAAGAGTGAGAACCGTTTCCCAGGTCTATGCATTATGGTAATAATTTGGTAAAATATTCCTAGGTTCTATATTTCCGTAAAGACACATAGCATCAGTGTTTTGGTAGATCAGGTCCACATTGGTTCCAGTTCTGGATCTGATGATGTCCATTGCACACTGGTTCAAGAATACATACTGATCCTGTGGCATTAATGAACACTGAATCAGTCAACAATAAAATTGATATTAAAGGAGGCAATGAGTAAAACGTGTATTGGTGTGCAGTGACCTACCTCTGTTTGTACCATTAGCGTTCTGTGCATACGTAAGTCATGGATGATGCCATACACATCAATGAGACTCTCCCTCTCAATCTGGAAGACCAGCCTGTCGATGGCTATGAAGGTGCCTGTACGACCCACACCGGCACTATCAGAACAGACAGAAAGTCATTAGAGAAAATTCTTAAGTCTTAAGCATACGTTCTGGTCACACAACCCTGGCATTTATAGTCGCCGTTTTGCCATAGCGATGCTGTTGATGTACCATTCACGCACTCAGCTCAAGGAGCTTCCAAATGTCAAAGGTGTGCGAATCGCCGTATGAACCCTGCGCGAGGGCCTTAATTACGTCATTTTTGTTCAAGCACGGCATCTATTAATTAGGCGTACTGCACCTTTGTGTGTGTGTTTGTGTTCATCTAAATATGTATCTCTATCTCTGCATATGTGCACGCATGCACGTGTGTTTGTGTGTGTGTGCGTGGGCATGACAGTACCTGCAGTGCACGATAGTGGGGGAGTTTGCAGAGTACTGGTCCATGTGCTCTCTGACCAGGTGTCTGAAGTTGATGAGCAGCTCAGTGCTCTCTGGAACACCGTGATCAGGCCAGGCTGTAAAGTGGAAGTGCCGCACAGAACGAGTCTCAGCCGTTTTAACCTGCCAGGGTAACACACACACACACACACAGGCACATATGCCCGCACGCGCACACACACAAACACACACACACATGCACACAAACGCACATGCTTGCACGCGCACACACACGCATACATACAGACACATTTCATGAATTCAGACGCAACACAGACCTAATTAGCAAGTACATTGTTATAGCGAATTATGATTATGAATTATGATTCCCCAGTGATATAGGTTGCATCTTACATTTTTTATGTCAAAGTCCCTGATAGTCCAGTCTTCAAGTGAAATTTCAGATGTCATTGTCACAGTGTTGTACCCAAAGTGCTTCGACTCCTCAGGCCAGTATTTCTCACATTTCACCTATGAGGAGAATCAGCAGAGAAGACCATTACGTGTGTGTGTGTGTGTGTGTGTGTGTGTGTGTGTGTGTGTGTGTGTGTGTGTGTGTGTGTGTGTGTGTGTGTGTGTGTGTGTGTGTGTGTGTGTGTGTGTGTGTGTTATTGTCCGTTCTACTTGGTACTGACCCGTCCCTGCTCGTTACAGCGTGTCAGCATGACCAGCGTCTGGACGTTGTTCTCCCAGATCATCCTCCAGAATTCGTTGACAGTGCCGGGCAGAGGACCCTGGGCTGCAATATACTCCTTCTTGGAGTTGAAACCCTGTTCATTGTTTTTCCAATAAACATTGTTTAAAACATATCATCATATTTCACCCTCTGTTTGTTAAAGAGTTACCAAAAATCGAAAATGTAAAATTACAGGGATTGCAGAAAACACATTGAACATTAAACCCATTGAAATGCCAATGGTGATCACTTACCACCCAAGTTGTTTTTTGCAAATTATAGTATCCAACACCATCAGAAACTGCAATCGCCATAACCAGCGTTTCCACCAGTAGTTTTGGACTTACAAGAGTTCAGTTACTCTTTAACATGCTTCATGTTTTCAGCAGGAGACTTTGAACATTAAGTGTGGCCGTGTGATGATGTAGAGAGTTAAAAGCAAAGACGTAGGCATGGAGATGGTTAAGAAGAGAGTGAGTACGCACCGGCATGTAGCTAGCATTGATGTAGTCGTCAAATGGACTCCCGTGTATAGAGAGTTTCACCCTAGAAGAGTCATCTAAGAGTAATGAATGAATTGATAGAAATGAGAATCAGAAATAGATCTGTCCTATAAAGGTCGTTCTTTCAAGTTGTTATATTAGGTATATAACTATGTTATTCTGCTTTACAGTCTGAAAGCAACATTTGCACATTTCCAACAGTTATGATGATTGTTATATCAAGATGAATATTATTTTGAGTCTCGTTTATGTCTTAGGGTAAATAAACAAAGTATGAAGTATTATGAGATGTGATGTGGCAATAACAGTTTGACATGATGTAATGTTACTTCTGGCACATCACGCGAGTCCAGACTTAAAATTAGTTTTGGCAGCAGTGCGATTCCAGAGCGTGGGGGTTATCTTACAGGGAAGTACATTGTTGTAGCGGTTCTTGGGCTTGTTTTCCAGCGCCAAAGCACTATTCCTCGGCTGGGCGGTGCCTACGGGCTTCAGGTCCTTGGAGTCAGACCGAAACATACACACATGTATATTAACAAATGCCAACGCTGTGGTTTAATATATGATTGATTGTTTAGCAGTGTAAATGATTGCAAGCAACCCTCCCCCCCCCACCCCCTATTTGGTGTGCTTCATAAAGCCTAGGCCTTAAGTGTGGTAGGTTCATTTTTGTAGGTAAAATGCTAAATGCATTGCTATGTCTGCAGTCCAGTACACATAGCCACAATAAGAATGTGTTTTTAATAACATTCAGTTATTTAGAGCCTGGTGGCTTACCTCAAACTCCTCAGCAAAACCACAGTTAGAGTCTGCCTTCTGCTTTTTGTAATAGGCCTCATAGTCCTCCACGTGCACGGACATGTTTCTGTTCATAACCAGAGATCAGACCACACCTTTCATTTCACTGCTGCTCCTACGCTTATAGCCCATGTAGAGGATTTCACTCATTGAAATACAAATGGCTCTCATGATTGTGTTTTGAATTGTGGGTATATGTAGGAGGAATGATTGGTACTCACACTTTCTGCCTACTGTTGGGGAAGAAGAAAGGGTGATGATGAAATTATATTGAAATACATATGATTAAAGTTGAATAAAGAAAGATAAAGGAGGAAAACATCACCTAATTGAATGAATCTGGATGTCCGAACATTCCTTCTTATTTATTCTATGAAAAGCAGAGCAGTCACAGATTAGTATTGATTAGTCTCGAGGTCTCATATATATAATCGATTCTCTACGGGAATACTGAACATACTTCTTCCAATAGATGATGAAGCCAATGATGATGATGAAGAGGACACAAAAGACTCCCAGCGAGGCCCCAACAGCTATGCCAATGACAACTTTGGGGTGAAAGAGATTGAGGGGACGAAAGGTAGTCAAAAGGTTTCACTGCATTTCTCACCCAGTAAATGTGATGGATAAAGGCTATAGTAGCTAGAATAAAACAAACCTGGGTTCTGAGGCAGATTGACAACTACAGTAAACTCAGTTGTTGTGACAAGTGAGGACAGGGAATCCACAATACCGTCAGGACGCACATTCAGCTGGGTAAATAACACGATTGCAAATCTGCGATAAAACCAAAAACAATTTAGAAATTATTAACTTTTTCATCAGGCTCAGTACAAGGTGAAAAGAAAAAAGGTTGATATTGTCATTTATTCTTGAAAATATATATAGGTTATACAAGTTATTAATTATAACTAGAAGACTGCTTATATGTGTCCCTGTCCATACCGATATTGTTGATTGGCTTTCAGTGCGCCATTTTTATATATTTTCCAACTTCCACCATCCCCAATGGTAACCAGCAGATTGGGGACTTCTCTTATATATCTTGATTTAACTCCACTCTGATCTGGGCTGAGGCTTTCTTTCAGTGTCGCCAGGTATGTGGATGTCCTGCCTGCGATCCAATCTTCATAGGTATTTTCCAAGTACTTGTGATCAGATGAATTCATGCCTAAAGAAGAGTAGACAATAAAAATACACCTTATACCATTGGTTCCCAAACGTTTTCTTTTCCTGTCTGGAAAAATAAAGTGGAGCCATTCTATTATTCATTTTTTCAGGTGACATTCTATCTTTGTAATTTGTTTCCACTAGCTTTTTTTGGCCATGGCCCTTATTGCGCCCCCCATGTAGGTCCTTTGTGTCCACCCTAGAGGTCACAGCCCCACACTCCCAGATCAGGAACCACTGCCTTATCCAACTGGAATGAAGTCATAAAATATATGCCACTTAGTAGACAACCAAAGATTCTCGGAATACCACTAAGTGCATACATTTCGCGCATGGTTTCCCAGTATGAATCAAACCCCTAACCATAGCAATTTGAATGCGCCGCACCACCAGTTGTCGTTAACATTGAACTACACATCGGATCTATTATGACCAACAATTAGATCATCATTCGGAATAATGTCTGACGTTAAAGTGCAGTGCTGTAGCCTGTGCATACCATAAACAGTTTAAGAGGATAAGTTAAAACCCACCGCTGATGTTGTCGGTCACGAGTACCCCGTAAAATCGTATTGGGCCAGTAGTGGAGTCAAGCATCTGGGGCTTAATCTCCAAGGTAAACATGTCAAAGGATACCTGAGTCACTTGCACAAATGAGGCATAGTCCTGTGGAATGATAGGCTCTTAAAAAAAAGAGAAAATATTACATTCCATTGATTAACAAGCCAAGATTAAATATTTATACATCTATCATTCAACTCAATAAATCGTTTAAAAGGTGCTGTAGGTAAGAGGTGGGAGCTAATTTAGTCTCTCTCTCTCTCTCTCTCTCTCTCTCTCTCTCTCTCTCTCCCTCTCTCTAGCATTAAGTACTGTCAATGTCAAATAGTATGCCAATAGTTTTGCCAATGAAAATGAATAACTTAAAAGCACATATCCTACTTGTGATGCCAGTGGTGCAGATGAGAGACATGGGAGTGCTGGAGGTTCCACAGCTCTGTGTCTCCATGATCAGTTGGTATGTTGTATAGTACTTCAAGCCGTGGACCGTGTGTGTACAGTTAGTGCTGCAACTAACAGGGCCCGGTAGGGATGTCGAAGTAGTTTGGCCACTGTCGTTTTGGTACAGATGATGGCTTAGATTGAAGCCAGAAATCCCACCTTTGGGTCGGGTCCAAAACAAGATGATAATGGCATCGGATCCATTCGGACTTAAATATGTGAGGCTTGTCACCGAGCTGGCTTCTACAACACCAGAACAGAGATGTAGATAAATGAGTGCTGGTCTGTTTCCTGTGGATCCTAAAGAGGAAAGCTATGCGCAACACAAACAACTCTAAGGACAGCATCATTAACACAGAATATTATATTAAATTGACCTTAAAACAATATTTCACCCACTTACTTTATTTGGCTTATTATTTACTTACCCACTATTAAAAACATGCATAAAATGACATACAGTATAGACTCTGTTATGAGTATGAAACAATCATTAAAAAAAAGAATAAGCCAAAAATGCTAAATGGGTGAAACATTGCTTTGATTGAGTGTTAGTTAAATCACATTTATCTCTGCTATTAACTGCATATTGTATAAATAAGATTAGGGTTCAGATTAATAAAATCATTTAGAAGCTGAAAACCGGTTATTTTTTTAAATAATCATGAAGTGTCACTAATGCTTGAAATAAATACAATTGTAGTGGTATTATATAATAATAATAATAATAATAATAATAATAATAATAATAATAATAATAATAATAATAATAATAATAATAATAATAATAATAATAATAATAATAATAATAGAGCATGTCATGAAAATGGTCCGGACTGCAATGGACGTACTTGTGCACTCGTAGAGATCTTTAGCATCAGATTGAATGCCATCCAAAGTCACTGTCATCACAGTGTAGTTGTAGGGGCTGCCAGGAACCAGTGACATCACGTGAAGCTTCTCCTGTTTTGTTTCATTGCAGTATTTTGGTCCACCAGAACTGAGCCATGTTACAACGTAGTGATAGCTTGGTTTGTAACCGCCAGGCTTGGCCCATGTAAGCAAGATGGCCTCTTCTTCTGTGGTGGCTTTGAGAAGTGTGACACTCTCTGGTTCTAATAAATTAAAAACAAAAATAGCCATATAACTTGCCAAGTTTGAGTGTGTTTGTTATTATTTCATTGTGTGCATTGATTGAAATACTTACTTGTAGTGACTGAGATCGTTGTACTGTTGCTCCTAAGGTTCAATGGTCCCAATGTAGCTACGGAAATGTTGTAGGGTGTTCCGGAGTACAAGTATGAAAAGGTATGAGTGGTGCCATTGGTGGAATCCGATTTTGTTTGGTTGGATTGGACACAAGTCACCTCATATAACCAAGAGTCTGCCTTGAGATGGGCGTTCTGCCATCGAATCCTAATGGAGCTGGTGCTGTTTGTCAGAATTTCAATCGGTCCAGGTGGGTTCGGAACTGGAAGAAAAATGTAATTGTATCCAAGTTGATTTAAACTAATCATTATATTAAATAAATGAAGACATAAACAACACATACATGCCTCGGAAAAACCATCATGTATTCACACTTACAAGTGGCAGTGGTGATCATCCTGGAGGTTGCGTTGAAGGGCCCACTGCTGGTGATCACCATGGCCGAATACTCTCGTCCGGGCAAGAGGTTGTCGAACTGGTAGGATTTGAGCTCAGCAGGGTACAGCTTCTTACTAAAGGTTTGGTTACTGCAGTTCAGATAGACATAATAATGATCCACGTTCCCTGCAGGAGCTGCCCAGGACACCAGGATGGTGTCGTTGAGACCTTGGTTGGACACGGTAGGGTGGACCTGCTCCGGTACTGTGTGAGATGGAGTGAGCACAGAGAGAGATCACAAGAACATTGGGTAAAACTAGATAACATTTTCAGTCATAAGCCATTTATAAGCCTCAAGTTAATTAACTAATCTTTAACAAACCATTACTTTATAAACCTTAGATAATGATTAATTTATCATTAACAAAACATTAATACACATTTGTAGATGATTATTAAGTGCACCTTTAAAGGGATCAGGTGTGATGTTGATTAGCCATTGCAAGCCATGTCAAAATTGACCCTCTATGATATCACTAGTGGTAGTGTCCACCCAGATGTATGATGGATAGATCAGCATAACAAATTGCACAGTCCACTGTGCAATCCGGGCTGGTAGGCGGATCTATGCAATAGTACTTAGTAATCATCTACAAATAAAAATAGAAGTTTTGTTAATGAGGAGTAAAGGCTTATAAAATACTTATGACTGAACGTTATTATTAAGTGTTGCCAAACACTTGATGGGGTCCCATCTCTTTTGGCACACAGCCAGGTTAGGCAAATATTATGGGACATAAACTAGCCTTCCCAGTTAACTCTGACACATTTACTGAAATGGTTTAATGTGTATTGTCCCTGTCAAATAAACCAATAAATAAAAAAGTTGGTTTTCTTGAACAAACAAAAAATGAATTGGTGAATAGCTGTATGTGCTTTTCTAAATATTTGGGTTCAAGTAATGCCCCTCTGTTTTGATGTGAAAAAATAAACACTTTTGAATCATCAGTTAGAGAGTCAGACCATCATTCAGCCGGGGATGCTACAGTGGTTACAGTGCAGGTATAGTTGCCCCCAGACAGAAGACCTGAGATATTGTGCGGGCTTTTGAAAAATGTATCAGGGCAATCAGTAGAGTTGGAGACATCTACCAAGTAGGAGTAGCCCAAATGGAAGTCTTGCTGAACCCACGTCAAGACCACAGAGCTGGGAGCAGTTTCAGTCTGTCTTAACTTACTCACAGGATGTGGTCATGCAAACACTGAACAATGTTAAAGAA
The DNA here is from genome assembly GCA_026745465.1 of Lota lota. Taxonomy (NCBI): domain Eukaryota; kingdom Metazoa; phylum Chordata; class Actinopteri; order Gadiformes; family Lotidae; genus Lota; species Lota lota. The sequence continues at coordinate 7,568,425 of JACYXH010000216.1, read as the reverse complement.
TGTAAAGTAAATATAGTCTACCTATTTTATATATTTTGTTTGGATGAGAATGGATGGTGTTCCTTTATAGTCAACACAAGTTATATAAATATTCTTATACAGGTTACGGACGTATTTATAGTAGTTCCCAAGGCAACCAATTCAGACACTGAACACGGCCCTGTTATAATTAAGTAAGTAAAATACATATGGCAAATTAAGAGCGTGAATCCAAGCGAAATAGCAAATAAAAAAAGAAACAGAAAAGACTAAAACATGTTTCGGGAATGATAATGTATCTAAAGAAAAAAAGTAGTGGCCATAGAGATGTTGTAATTAAGTAAACAAAGCAATAATAATCACACCTGCTACCTCCAAACCCAACACCTTGACAATTGAGCCATGATGATAATTAAGATGCATTAAGATGAATGCAAAAAAAGTTTTATGGTCAATATGACTGTGGAAATACGCTAAGAAGATGAGGAAATTAAGATTTAGAGTTTACTCAGCAGATATCATTCAGACACTTACTTGTGTAAGTGAATGCCTGTTCCACAGCAGATTCACGCCCTGCCACTACCACTGTGACATTGAAATAATATCCAGTTCCTGGTTGTAGACCAGTTACCACAATGCTGTTAGACTGTGTTTGTTTGTCTATGGTTCCTGACATGTCTGTAGTTTGAACCCTGATTATATAATACGGTTGTAGGTCATCTGGACTGAGCCAGGTCAGATGGACAGCAGTGGTGTTCACATTAGCTACCGTAAGGTTGGTGACTGCTCTAGGCGCTGAAACAGAAACCATGAAATCAGATTAGACAATTACACCTTGACAATTGAGCCATGATGATAATCTGCAGTTTTATGATGACAATATTGTTGTTTACACAGTCATGCCTGGTCTGTCTTCAATTTAGACTCAGTACAGTTGTAATGTCTCCTATATGTTCATATACATACATTGAAATACGGTGATATGAGAGCAAATTGAGGCACATATTATGCAGATGGCATGAAACGTATCAATAAGAGGATGGAGAAGAGGCTCAACTGTCTAATGGCGTTTGGTTAGGTCTAAGAAAATGCAGATAGTTGGTTGGCCATTAGCAAAATATCTTTCATACATTCAATGCATGTTAAAAGATACCAGACATAATCTGGTGCATTATCTACATAATAAAGAAAAAGCAAGCTTCAGGGACATACAAGGTTGGTGACTGCTTTAGGCACTGAAACGGAAACCATGAAATCTGATTAGAGCTACATTTGATTTAAAATTAGTTGTTTTACATTGTTAACGTAAAGACATTAAGATGCATTAAGATAAATGCAAAAAAAGTTATATGACTGTGGAAATACGCTAAGAAGATGAGGAAATTAAGATTTAGAGTTTACTCAGCAGATATCATTCAGACACTTACTTGTGTAAGTGAATGCCTGTTCCACAGCAGATTCACGCCCTGCCACTACCACTGTGACATTGAAATAATATCCAGTTCCTGGTTGTAGACCAGTTACCACAATGCTGTTAGACTGTGTTTGTTTGTCTATGGTTCCTGACATGTCTGTAGTTTGAACCCTGTATATATAATACGGGTGTAGGTCATCTGGACTGAGCCAGGTCAGACGGACAGCAGTGATGTTCACATTAGCTACCGTAAGGTTGGTGACTGCTCTAGGCGCTGAAACGGAAACCATGAAATCAGATTAGATACATTTGATGAAAAAATTGTTTTACATTGTTTACTAAAATACATTAAGATGAATGCAAAAAAGGTCAAACGGTAAATATGACTGTGGAAATATGCTAAGAAGATGAGGAAATTAAGATTTAGAGTTTACTCAGCAGATATCATTCAGACACTCACTTGTGTAAGTGAATGCCTGTTCCACAGCAGATTCACGCCCTGCCACTACCACTGTGACATTGAAATAATATCCAGTTCCTGGTTGTAGACCAGTTACCACAATGCTGTTAGACTGTGTTTGTTTGTCTATGGTTCCTGACATGTCTGTAGTTTGAACCCTGTATATATAATACGGTTGTAGGTCATCTGGACTGAGCCAGGTCAGACGGACAGCAGTGGTGTTCACATTAGCTATCGTAAGGTTGGTGACTGCTCTAGGCGCTGAAACGGAAACCATGAAATCAGATTAGATACATTTGATGAAAAAATTGTTTTACATTGTTTACTAAAATACATTAAGATGAATGCAAAAAAGGTCAAACGGTAAATATGACTGTGGAAATATGCTAAGAAGATGAGGAAATTAAGATTTAGAGTTTACTCAGCAGATATCATTCAGACACTCACTTGTGTAAGTGAATGCCTGTTCCACAGCAGATTCACGCCCTGCCACTACCACTGTGACATTGAAATAATATCCAGTTCCTGGTTGTAGACCAGTTACAATTACCACAGTGCTGTTAGACTGTGTTTGATTGACTATGGTTCCTGACATGTCTGTAGTTTGAACCCTGTATATATAATACGGGTGTAGGTCATCTGGACTGAGCCAGGTCAGACGGACATTAGTGATGTTCACATTAGCTACCGTAAGGTTGGTGACTGCTCTAGGCGCTGAAACGGAAACCATGAAATTAGATTAGATACATTTGATGAAAAAATTGTTTTACATTGTTTACTAAAATACATTAAGATGAATGCAAAAAAAGGTCAAACGGTAAATATGACTGTAAATATGCTAGGAAGGTGAGGTAATGCAGATTCAGGGTTTCCTCAGCAGATATCATTCAGACACTCACTTGTGTAAGTGAATGATTGTTCCACAGCAGATTCACCCCCTTGCACTACCACTGTGACATTGAAATAATATCCAGTTCCTGGTTGTAGACCAGTTACCACAATGCTGTTAGACTGTGTTTGTTTTTCTATGGTTCCTGACATGTCTGTAGTTTGAACCCTGTATATATAATACGGTTGTAGGTCATTTGGACTGAACCAGGTCAGATGGACAGCAGTGGTGTTCACATTAGCTACCGTAAGGTTGGTGACTGCTCTAGGCACTGAAACCAAAACCATGAAATCTGATTAGAGCTACATTAGATAAAGATTTTTTTACATTGTTTACTAAAATACATTAAGATAAATGCAAAAATAAGTGGCACAGTAAATATGATTGGAAATATGCTAAGGTGAAGTAATGATGACATAGGTTATCCTCAGCAAATAGTATTCAGACTTACTCAATGACTGTAGAGATCTGGACCCTACCCCACACACTACCTGTTTTATCCTTTGTCGTTAGTGTGATGTTTTTCACCTGTGTTCTATGTATTTAAGTCTCGTAGTTATTGCCCGTGTTAGTTGCTTCCATTTTGGTGTCTGTCTGCTTGTTTTCATGTAGTAAAGCTTCCTTTTGCACCTACCCTGAGTTTGATCTCTGCATTTGGGTTCACCTCCCTGAACATGGCGTGACAATGACATAATGTGGGACCTAATCTACATGATTAAGATAAAGAAGCTTCAGGGACATACTTGTGTAACTAGTGGTGTTCTCCTCTGTGGATTTGACTCCTTGTACAACCGTTGACACCTGAAAGGTGTACTTTACTCCAGGAGTCAGACTAGTGACGGTGTAATTCTCGGTGGTGGTTGATTTCGGTGGTTGGACATATTTTCCAAGTACAGTGACTTGATAGGTGTAGTATGACTTATGGTCATCCTGCCTGAGCCAGGTCAAATGGACAGCAGTGGTGTTCACATTAGCTACCGTAAGGTTGGTGACTGCTTTAGGCACTGAAACGAAAACCATGACATCTGATTAGAGCTACATTTGATTTAAAATGAGTTGTTTTACATTGTTAACGTAAATACATTAAGATGCATTAAGATGAATGCAAAAAAAGTTATATGGTCAATATGACTGTGGAAATATGCTAAGAAGATGAGGAAATTAAGATTTAGAGTTTACTCAGCAGATATCATTCAGACACTCACTTGTGTAATTGAATGTCTTTTCCACAGCAGATTCACGCCCTGCCACTACCACTGTGACATTGAAAAAATATCCAGTTCCTGGTTGTAGACCAGTTACAATTACCACAGTGCTGTTAGACTGTGTTTGATTGACTATGGTTCCTGACATGTCTGTAGTTTGAACCCTGTATATATAATACGGTTGTAGGTCATCTGGACTGAGCCAGGTCAGATGGACAGCAGTGGTGCTCACATTAGCTACCGTAAGGTTGGTGACTGCTCTAGGCGCTGTAAGGGAAACCATGAAATCTGATTAGAGACACATTTGATGAAAAATGTGTTTTACATTGTTTACTAAAATACATTAAGATGAATGCAAAAAAGGTCAAACGGTAAATATGACTGTAAATATGCTAGGAAGGTGAGGTAATGCAGATTCAGGGTTTCCTCAGCAGATATCATTCAGACACTCACTTGTGTAACTGAGTGCATGTTCCACAGCAGATTCAAATCCCTTGCACTACCACTGTAACATTTAAATAATATCCAGTTCCTGGTTGTAGACCAGTTACCACAATGCTGTTAGACTGTGTTTGTTTGTCTATGGTTCCTGACATGTCTGTAGTTTGAACCCTGTATATATAATACGGTTGTAGGTTTTCTGGACTGAACCAGGTCAGATGGACAGCAGTGGTGTTCATATTAGCTACCGTAAGGTTGGTGACTGCTCTAGGCACTGAAACCAAAACCATGAAATCTGATTAGAGCTACATTTGATAAAAATATTTTTTACATTGTTTCCTAAAATACATTAAGATAAATGCAAAAATAAGTGGCACAGTAAATATGACTGGAAATATGCTAAGGTGAAGTAATGATGACGTAGGTTATCCTCAGCAAATAGTATTCAGACATACTCAATGACTTTAGAGATCTGGACCCTACCCCACACACTACCTGTTTTATCCTTTGTCGTTAGTGTGATGTTTTTCACCTGTGTTCTATGTATTTAAGTCTCTTAGTTATTGCCCGTGTTAGTTGCTTCCATTTTGGTGTCTGTCTGCTTGTTTTCATGTAGTAAAGCTTCCTTTCGCACCTACCCTGAGTTTGATCTCTGCATTTGGGTTCACCTCCCTGAACATGGCGTGACAATGACATAATGTGGGACCTAATCTACATGATTAAGATAAATAAGCTTCAGGGACATACTTGTGTAACTAGTGGTGTTCTCCTCTGTGGATTTGACTCCTTGTACAACCGTTGACACCTGAAAGGTGTACATTACTCCAGGAGTCAGACTAGTGACGGTGTAATTCTCGGTGGTGGTTGATTTCGGTGGTTGGACATATTTTCCAAGTACAGTGACTTGATAGGTGTAGTCTGACTTATAGTCATCCTGCCTGAGCCAGGTCAAATGGACAGCAGTGGTGTTCACATTAGCTACCGTAAGGTTGGTGACTGCTTTAGGCACTGAAACGAAAACCATGAAATCTGATTAGAGCTACATTTGATTTAAAATGAGTTGTTATACATTGTTAACGTAAATACATTAAGATGCATTAAGATAAATGCAAAAAAAGTTATATGGTCAATATGACTGTGGAAATATGCTAAGAAGATGAGGAAATTAAGATTTAGAGTTTACTCAGCAGATATCATTCAGACACTCACTTGTGTAAGTGAATGCCTGTTCCACAGCAGATTCACGCCCTTGCACTACCACTGTGACATTGAAAAAATATCCAGTTCCTGCTTGTAGACCAGTTACAATTACCACTGTGCTGTTAGACTGTGTTTGATTGACTATGGTTCCTGACATGTCTGTAGTTTGAACCCTGTATATATAATACGGTTGTAGGTCATCTGGACTGAGCCAGGTCAGATGGACAGCAGTGGTGTTCACATTAGCTACCGTAAGGTTGGTGACTGCTCTAGGCGCTGTAAGGGAAACAATGAAATCAGATTAGTTTCAAGTTGTCGTTGTACATGGTTTACTTAAATACATTGAGATGAATGCCAAAAAAGTAATACAATTAATTGACTTAAAATATGCTTGGAAAGTAATGCTGATTTAGGGTTTCCTCTGCCGATATCATTCAGACGTACTCACTTGTGTAACTGTGTGCCTGTTCCACAGTAGATTCACACCCTGGTGCTACCACTGTGACATTGAAATAATATCCAGTTCCTGGTTGTAGACCAGTTACACTTGCCAGAGTACTGTTTGACTCTGTTTGTTGGACTATGGTTGTTCCTGACATGTTTGTAATCTGAATCTTGTATTTATAATACGGTTGTAGGTCATCCGGACTGAGCCAGGTCAGATGGACAGCAGTGGTGTTCACATTAGCTACCGTAAGGTTGGTGACTGCTTTAGGCACTGCAAAGGAAAACAATGAAATACTGAAACGAGTTATAGTGTGCTTTAAAGTTCACCAGCAGTGACACAATGAAACAAATTCAATCTAAATAGGAACAAACATATTTATTTGCAAAAGCATGTTTGCTCCTGTATCATCAGTGTATGATCAGCTCAAGGATTAATGCCACATCACTATGATATTACTCCGCCTTTGATTTGACCTATATCATGACGTTATTAGCTTAAAAAATGCATGTGAAATAAGTGGACGTAGTAGCACAATCTAAACCTCGTGATTCCATCCTGATATTCAAATTTGTGTTTTGCAATTAATATCAGTCTGGGAAGCAAATTCCACATGTAGGCGTGACTTTACGTTGTTCAAAGAAATCCAGCCAATCAGAGTGACGCTCGTGCTCTCTTTGCTCTTGCCTAATACGGTTTGAAGTAAACCGAAAACACACCCTAATCTGAGAAAAAACAAAATCATTTAACATCGTTGTTCAGTCTATTTCACTTTTTAAATTTGATATTGCGGCGCTTCCTGTTGTCATGAACTGAAACTCCCTCCCCCAAGCACTGATTGGTCCTAGCATTTTTACACTTTTGGAAAAGGCTTTTAATAGGCTCGAGACCAGACCGATCTACAGAGAGAAACAGAATGTGAAGTCACGCGATGGGGACGGTCTCATGGGATGCCTCACCGGTTATTGTATTACATGTGCCGTTAGCAAAGTCTGTTGTTGTGTTGTTGCAGTAATCTATGAAGGAGACAGTTCAATGAACCAATTATATATATTTTCATATAACATTATATATTTGTACACACACACACACACACACACACACACACACACACACAATATATGTATATATATATATATATATATATATATATATATATATATATATATATATATATATATATATATATATATAGGTATTGAAGTTAGAAAAATAAGAATCTACTCACCGATGCAGTCTGCTTGGGCGTTCTAGGGAAACAGAAAGAATGGAAGAAAAGTGGATGATTGGGCATGTACCAGTAGAGGGCAGCGTTAAGATGTATACCAATTCGTTTTTTGAGACAAATGCATACAGAATATAGAATCTGAGATAAAAATCAGACAACAGCATCTTAGAATAGTAAACCACAATACTAAATCGATTTTTTTTACATTGTCAGATGCAGTCTATCCATCTAGAGCAACCAACAAATAGCATACTGTTTGGACATGATCTGTGCCCCAATTCAGCAACCGGCTCATGATATATTCTACACTGCTGCCCTAGTATATTCCCTGCTTCTCCTCACCATACCCTAGTCCTGTAAACATCTCTCTCTCTCTCACTCACTCACTCACTCACTCACTCACTCACTCACTCACTCACACACACACACACACACACACACACACACACACACACACACACACACACACACACACACACACACACACACACACACACACACACACACACACACACACACACACACACACACACAAACAGTAACCAAGTGGCAATAGAAGAAGAGAATGGTATGTTTCAACTCAACAGTGTCCCTTGATGATTGAGAGATATATATAGAGAGAGAGGATTTTACATATTGTTCTCTTCAGCTACAGCATGTTAGTACCCGGAACGAGGAAGTGAACAGTGAGTGTCTGTAGTAACTTCCTGTTTCATTACCCACGCATGCCAACCTTAAATACATGGTGAGGTGAGACTGCAAATTTTCCTCATGTTTGTTGTCACTTGTAAACCCTGAAAAATAAATAATAATAATAATTGAAAAATAACCATGAACAATAAATAACAATAATAATAAAATGGGTGGATGATGACCTTACTTAGTCTCATTGATACCCTCTGATCTTGTGGGTCATTTTTGGCATAAATGTGAATAGGTAGAGAACATTAAAAAAACTCCTGCAGCAAACAAACACAGCTGTGCATGCTCAAGGTGGACGTGTCATCAAACGGATGTGAAGTGTCTGTCCCACAGCAGGGTGTTTCAACCATAGGCTAACACACCACAAGAATAACATCACAAAAGAAAACACAGCAAAATGTCTGCAAGATAGCCTCAAAATCAACAACGATGTGGTGTAATAGTTTGTAGTTCATGCCTTTCATGGTTATATTTTGGGAAGGGATGGAAGGGATATGTCGCGTCCATCTTTTTTGACTATTAAAGCTAGGGTAGGGAATTTGGAGAAGCTAGTAAGCTCGATTTTGAAAGTATTCAACCGAAAAAATCGGACCCCTCCCTTCTTGCCCCCTGCCAAAGCCACTCCACCAAAATACGTGACTTGCTTGCTAGCTTTAGCAATAGGTCTGCTTAGCCTTGTGGAAGACTCCGGTCATGCGGTATGAGTGTACGGGCAGAGTTCATGCAGGTAGGTAGGCCATCCAATCATGTCATTCGGACCAAATTATATGATTGACATCCCATAGATACCATTTTTTTCACTTTTTATGTCAGAGCATTTGATTTATTGAATGCTATCGGGATGTAAAAAGAATTTTAACAAATAGGCCCAAAAATCTATTTAAAATAAATTGCCTACCCTATTTTTAATGCCTTTAGGTATTAATTTTAATGACTACATAGTCCTAAAAATCATTATTAATTGATAAATCAACTGCCCAACCTCTTGCTGGACCTACCATCATGTTGATGCCTACCTGTTGTAGGCATCAGGTAGGCATTTTGTACGCAAGTACAATATATTGTTACGCCCTCCTCTGCCACCACCTAGTGGTGCCGGCTGCCACTTCCCCACGTGCCTCCTGGTCTACACACCTGTCATCTATCAACAATCACCGCACCCTATTTATTCCCTGCCTTCCTAGCAGCCAGCGACAGTTCGTTGTTAACACTCCTTGAGTTAGTACTACGTTCCCGCAATATAGATTCCATTTCTTGTTCCTCGCCTGCTCCTAACCTGCCTTCTCCTTGTACCCAGCTCTTCCCGGATCCTTCCCTGCTTCCCGACCCTCGACTGCCTGACTGCCTTCCCGCTACCGAACCTCCGCCTGCCCGACCTCCCGCCTGTCGTCTCTGCTCTGTCTGCCTATTGCCTGCCTGCCGCCGAACCTCCGCCGGCCCGACCACTACCTGCTTAGCCCTTGCCTGTTTACCTACCAATAAATCCCTCTAAACCCTTCGTCTATCTCCGCCTTGTGGTGTCCTGCATTTGGGTTCCCCGAGCCGTACCTTAACATATATATAGATATATATATCTATATATACACACTTCCACAAAGAAATGTGTTTCCTGGTATCACTGATGCACAAAAAGTCCCAGTTCACTGAAATCATTAGTTGCGACTCATCCATTACACACACTGTAGACTTGGGCTGACACACCGCTTTTCAAATTGTTTACTATACAGCTAAATATTAAGCCAAGGGATAGACCTGCCCACGAAAATATTCACTCCCTTTTCTCTCCAACAATGAGCTGACCAACAGGCATGTTCATTTATTAACTTTCCTTTGCGTTGCTCATTAACATGTCAAAGGTTAGGTTAGGTAATGCTGTTCCTTCCTCTAGCTTAATTCTGACTAGAAATCCCAATAAAAACACAACAGTCAAGGCCATTTAAAGCAGTATTTGAGTATGTGACTCCAGCTTTCCTTCTGTATTCATAAGCTCCCTGCTTTTCCTTCATTTGCTTTGACACCCACCCATTTAATATGGTGCCTATATCTTTATGCACAGAATTATTTAAAGTACTTCATAAGTACGAGTGCTAATTTATATATATATATATCACATTTTAAAAGGCTGTGGGGAATATCAACAGTTTTAGCCTGTATTTAAATGTAGTCAGTTTGAAGATTTTAAAAGGAAATGGAGCTAAGTGTGGCTAAATTATGCTTCACTCTGTTTGATCTTTAGTTTAATTTGAAACAGGTCAATGGACAGAATATGAGGGTAAAATTTGAAAGGCTGTGGATGTCTTAAATTAATCCCAAATCCACATTCTGAAAACTGTGGACAGTGTGAACCTGTGAACATTTAAAAAAGGTTTTGTTTTACACATTAAGAAAATGGTAGAATGGTACACTTTTCAGAGAATGCACATTTTATTTACATTCATATTGCTGCTAAAACCAAATAATACAGTACAGTACAGGTTGTAATCAGTAACTAGACTCATTGTGGAATTACATTTGGGTAAGTAGATACATAGACAGTAAAATATACTCTAGTTGGATAATTAGAAATAGGATTACACAAATATAGTCATTTAAACACCATATTATATTTGTTTCACATACGTTTTTTGTTTCTTATAAACATACTGAATACCATGGAATCCATCAAGATAAAAAAAAAGCGGAAACACAACCACAGTGGCTATTTTCTCAGCGATGCTTTGCATGCATAAGTAGCTTGCTACTGTACTTCTGCTACTGATTTTAATTTCGACATAGCTTTGGATGTCAGCTATCTTGGGTGGACCAATAGCGTTTTTATTCAAAGTCATGCTATTATTTTATCAAAAAGGTGCTGGGAGACATGATTAAGAAACAACAAATGAGTCTCAGCAGAGTATTTATACTATATCTTCCTTCCAGATAGGAAAGGATATTGATAGATTGAATTGACAATTGAATGATTTTCAGAGTTACAGCAGAGACAAGATGCAATTAAATAGCCCACACTGCTATGTAATGGAATACCAATTTCAGACAATAAGACACACTACAATCATTCCTAATATACCAGTGCACACATTTTTATTCACAAAGAGCTGCAGCAAACAAGTTTTGAATCCTTACCGTCAGATGGAATAATCAGTCACTTTTGTCTATGGTAACAATCTTATGTTCACAGTTTCTAAAATGTGCGTCATTCGAAAGTCAGACATGAGGAAGTAATTTTTTGGGAGCCATGCAACTGCTAAATACCCTGTTCACTTACTTGGCACTTGTCCTGAGTCTTACTATGAATACGTTTCTGCAGATTAGGTCAACAAAACAAGAACTTCAGAGGCAGCTATTACACTGAGTTCCAGAAAACTAACCCATCTTGGGAATACACACTCACTTAAATTAGCAAACATTAAACATAATGCAACACACTGAGGTCAAGCAACAATATGTAGTTTCTGTGTATTGCCGCATGACCTGCTTTATGAGAAAGGTTCAGAACATTGCTGGTAAACATAGTTTGAAATTACACTATAAATATCTATGCAATATTAATGGTTAATAATGTTCTGACAAAAAGAACTGGACTGAAGGATGGTGTACATTCTTTAACAGACCGCTGTATATTTGCTTATCAAAATAACTTTCTGATGTAGTATAAGTCCAGAAAAATATGAACTTATTGGCTTTCTTAGTGTACCATGGGGCTAGTTTGACCAGTACAAGAGGCAATGGATAGATTTCTCTTAACATGTACTGTATTTCACCCATGGTTAATGTTCCAATCACGCATCAAGTACATCTTTTTTTAGATCTTTTTTATCTTTTAAAATATGTCTCAAGGTTTTGTCTCATCGTTTTTGTGGTAGGTATTCTTACGGTTAGGAGGTGCTTACTAGCTGTTTGTGATAAAGGGCTATACAAATAAACCTGTGTTTACTTGACGTATATGTTATGGCACATATTCAAATATGGTCGTTTTCAGGGAAAAGTGATATCTGTAAATTGGCGAAGCAGCTGATAGTATAATTATGCCAGCAGCGCTTAATAGGTAGCCTAATAAACACAGCACCGAAAATGGTGCCAATAAATATGTGTTTGTAGACAAACAACAATCTTGTTGTGTTGTTACTGGAACTCGGTTTGAATAAGTGACTATTGGGAACACATTGGAAATCGTTGGAAAGTAATAAAATGTATTCCCCTCACGTGAACAGGAGCTATGCTACTGTAACTCTACAAGTCAATGGAAGCGGCTAACAGAAAGCAAATCATATCCCAGTGAACTCCCCTTCTGGACGCACCATGATACATTTATGTATACACTGCTTTTAATAAGTGTATAGTGTTATACACTAAGACTAACTTAGTCTCAGCCTTGAGCAGTATAACTAAATACTGGTGTTGTAAATCTTTCCCAGCCTTAGCCTGGTCAGCCAGGGATCCCCACTATCCACTAGCCTCAGCCTGGTCAGCAAGGAACCCCTACAACCCCTAGCCTCAGCCTGGTCAGTCAGGGACCCCTACAGACCCTAGCATCATTCTGGTCAGGCAGGGACCCCAGGACCACCTAGCCTCAGCCTGGTCAGTCAGGGACCCCTAGCCTCAGCCTGGTCAGCCAGGGACCCCTACAGACCCTAGCATCATCCTGGTCAGCCAGGGACCCCAGGACCACCTAGCCTCAGCCTGGTCACTCAGAGACCCCTAGCCTCAGCCTGGTCAGCCAGAGACCCCTACAGACCCTAGCCTCAGCCTGGTCAGCCAGGGACCTCCATGGCCCCAGTTGGAGTCTGCATCAGCCAAAGAGGAAATAGCTGTGGTTACAACTAAGTAAACATCACATGGAGTCTTAAACGAGAGGGTGGGGGTAAGGGGGTTAGTAGATTTAGTAGCTCAGTACTAACAGTCGGTACTCCCTGCAGGCCTACTGATAACACGCCTGTTCCTTCCTCCATAATAACAGTCGGATCCAAAAACAATTAAGAAATCACCTTAGAAGTCATTTGTCCAAGGGTTCAGCCCATTAAACCTTAACTTTTTATATTCTGACATCAAATAGCACCAACAGAATTGATTGAGACAGTTAGGACACTGAGGTTTGTCCGGGTTGTTCATTGTGTGTGTGTGTGTGTGTGTGTGTGTGTGTGTGTGTGTGTGTGTGTGTGTGTGTGTGTGTGTGTGTGTGTGTGTGTGTGTGTGTGTGTGTGTGTGTGTGTGTGTGTGTGTGTGTGTGTGTGTGTGTGTGTGTGTCAAACCGAACAAAACACAGTTAAAATAGTATTAGGGCAAGTGTGATCAACAAATTACAGAACAATAGATTCAGGCAGTCAAAAAGAATAATACTTGTTATTGTTACTAATAGTTAATAGTTGGGTCCAATGGAGGAAGCCTGATTAAAATAAGAGACAGATCTAGAAAATACTGTAGTAGAGAAACATGCCTTAACACACACGCACACACACACACACACACACACATGCTCACACAAGCACACTTTATGTGTGCTTGTGGGTATATGGGTATATGGGTATACCCATTATGTAATGTAGACACATAAACACATTACACACAAAAACACAATACATTTATTTTTGTGGGTGTGCATGCTCATACAAAAGCAAAATACAAAAGAAGACAAAAGTCAAAGTGACTTTTGCACACGTTCTAACTGAATCACCCCTTTTTCTCCTGTCAACCTCATTTGACAGGAGAGACCTTATTTATTATCACATCAACTAGGGCCTTTCACTTGTGAACAAACAAAAAAAACTGCTTAGGGCCAGCATGAACCTGGGAAGTTTCTCACTAACAAAACTCCACAATCTACTGACATAAACACATACACCAAACACCAGAATAGAATGCTACAGTAAGTGTATGTACTTTGTTGGTGGACATGGGTCCACCATACAAAATAATAATGTTGAACTCTTTAGGCTAAGTCCACTCATTAAGGTCAAACAAACGGTTAAATAGTAGCACGACATTGGCTTATAAATCATTCGTCATTTCCTGTAACCGTTATAAGGTAGTGTAATATTATCTGAGAGTACTTCCTAGCCAGAGTATGACTTTTTACATTGTTCTACTGCCTGGAATGTCCTACTCTGTTCTCTTATACAATCAACAGCCTTTTCTTGCTAAGGGAAATTATGAGCTTTTAAAGGGATGGTTCTGAAGTATTGCATTATAGTAATATTGAAAACATTACAATGTTGTAATTTTAAAACTGCAAACACCTGTGCTTGAATTCTATTTGTCTGGATGGATTAGGGAAGTGGTTGAGTTCCGCTTATACAAATGTGCTGTTAACCATTGCATAACACACACGATGCCTAAGGAAAGCACGGAAAATCATGAAAGACTTGAGCCAGCCAGGCCATGGGCTGTTCACATTGCTGCCGTCTGGTAGATGTTCCAAGAGCATTTGAGCTCAGACTACCAGCCATACAAACGTTTTTTACCCCAGGCCATCCAAAGCCACTCTCCCAAAACACGCAGGTCTACCTAGCCATGTTTCTACAGTAGCCAAGAACAGACAAACGGCTCCAGAGAAAGTTTGCTTTTAATTCTATCAACTGTCATTCTAAGAATAAATGAACCTCCTATGCTATTTTTTTAGGCTTAGAGTACTAGGAAGGATGTTATCCCCATGGTTATGTGTGGATACTTTTATAGTGCCATCGTTGTGCAGGAGTGTTTTAATGAATGATGTTGTATAAGAAATGTGCCTAACATCCTGCCGTTAGTTAGCGTAGTCTACAGGGATGGTGGGTTTACCCTTTTAAGTATTTGCAAGTGTCATCCAAGCAAAATACAGCCCTGCTACATGCGTTATGTGTGCTTTGCTCCAAACAATATGATTCTATTTCTTTTTTAGGTCACGCTACAAAAAAGTTGAAATGTTTGGGAAATTCGTGAAATTGTAGGCGCGCCATGAGCTTTGGGGTTAACAATGAGAGACAGGGAAAATAAAGGGAAATGCAACATGAAAACCAAACATCAGCAACAGCACAATCTCTGTTGAAATACTGGTTATTACAGGCTTGTTGATTTGTTTGAGTTGTGCCGACTAACGTTTAACAACAAAAATAATGTAATGGACTTAATACTGCTCCAATCAATGTTTGCTGTGTGGAATGTATGGGCTAACATTATGTCCCCATGGTTGAGTTTTAGTTGAGTGGGGGGGGGGGGGGGGGGGGGGGACTGTGACGTCCACAGGGACACGAAATAAAAGCCTTTGTATAATATCTCACATTCAACTCTTCTGCAATAGCCAGGTTCAGCGCCACTGACCGGCTTACTGGCTAATGAAATGGCCACCCCTGATGACAATAAGGGCTTTGAGAAAGAAGTTGGATCCTGCCCTTCATTTACATGGCTACTGGAACTGAGTCTCTCTTTGTTGTGGATCACGGACATGAGTCCAGTCAGTGTCCTGGTCTTAGCAGTGTGTTTCATTGAGTTTGTTAGACATTGGCCTCAAATGAGCATTTTAACTTCAGCCCGATGCATGTCTTTCTTTTAATCCACCTTTGAAATTCTCAGTTGCATTTAATTTTATCTGGATTATATCATTTAAATATTATTGACTCATAATCATATTCTTATCTTTGGTATATTGTAATGTTTTATTATTATTTATACATTTTTATTGATGGTGAGAAACATTAAATAAATATAAATTATGTATAGACATAGACCAATGGCGTTTAAACCAGAATTAACCTGGGGAAAGTATCCACATAAAGTTAAGTGACACTTGCGGAGTCTGGTGTGCCGTCATTGGAGACGCCGTGTGCGTTGCTAGGTCGAAAAAGAAAACCACACTGTGAGCTTCGGCTCAAAACATTCCGTATTTTTCTTTCTTTTTAATTTTTTTTTTACTGTACTGCAAATCTTCAAAGCAATCTTCCGTGGCAAATCACCGCAAGGTCGGGTGCATCTCCCTCCTTGAAATTGCAGCGGTGCTTTAACCAGAGCAAAGCGATGGCGTGGGTCGCTCAGGGTGTCTCTCAATGCATCTCAAGTGAACACGTTGATGGATCCATTGGCAAGACTGGGCGAGGAAATCCGACAGCAACCAAACAGCAGCCAGCCTTTGGTCAACAATATGCAGCTGCTTCGGGTAGCCGGTCCAAAGAGATCACCACAGCGACAGCGTAGTTCATAGGCAGGTGTGAGACACTTCTCTGTGGCAGATAATGCAGGCTTCACAAACCTGTTTCAAGTGCTTGACCCCCGATCCACTATTAATTGCCGCACACATTTTGCCCAGACCATAATACCTGCCTTATGCAACGAAACAAAATAAGAAATTGCCATGGAGTTGTCAGAAAAGCCTTGTCATGAAAGTTGGACGTCATATCTACATATATTTACATATCTTTACATACATACATAGCTACATCCGTAGCTGTAGATATGTAGATATGTTTATGTTTCCATATGCTGCTGGAAGCTCCAGCTATCTCTTAAGTTTACAGTTAGAATAATAAATGGAAGATCGAAATACTCATGAGAACTGTTCATTCATCAAACATTTATTTGACCAGTTAACAGTTTCATCCCTAACTATTATGTGTAATATTTGCACTCCTTTTGATGATGTGCTTCTATTTGTTCTTGTATTTTCTTGCTCTTCTTACAGAAACAATTAAACTGATAATGTTTATTGTCATTGTCATTGTTGCTGAACTCCATATCTCAAAAATTAAATTAAGGGGGAAAAGGGCTAACCACATCACTAAATGTGGTATTTGAAAGCTTTACCATATTCTAAGACAACAGCGCGCTGTATCTGTACTCCGTTTCCAAGCACTGAGCTTAACAAGAGATGATGACATGCATCAGAAGTCAGACAGAAAGTGTTGAACATGTATCAATCCAATCACATTCACTTCTATTTTGCCTTCCCATGGATGGGCAATTAAGTTAAAAATATACCACACCCACAGCTGTCAATCAAAAGATACGGGCCTGCTGTCCACCAAGTGTAGTTCAGAGCTTCCTGTCTCTGAATTGTTCCATGGGTTAACCATCGAAAAACATTTGACAGCAGGGTTTAGTCTCTCAGCATGGTTCTTCAACTTTCATACACACACACACACACACACACACACACACACACACACACACACACACACACACACACACACACCTGCATGTACACACAGACACACACACACACACACAAACACTTCACACACATACACACACACACACAAACATACGTCACACACATACACACACACACACACACAAACATACGTCAAGCACACACACACACACACACACACACACACACACACACACACACAAACACCAAGTGTGGTTCAGGGCTTCCTGTCTCTGAATTGTTCCACAGGTTAACCATAGGAAAAAAAAACATTTGACAGCAGGGTTTAGTCTCTCGGCTTGGTTCTTCAGCTTTCATACACACACACACACACACACACACACACACACACACACACAGACATACAGGCTGGTTTCTCTTTTTCTACTGAGCTCCCAGGGGGCATTGAGGAGTGCAGCCACACCCCAGGAAGTCACCACTCATCATGGGTATATTTAGATTTAGTCTATCACCGAAATCAACTGTTCACTTCATGGGCCCGGCATGGCACATATGTAAACACTGATGCATGCACGAATCCTTGTTGACACACAGACAGATTGCATTTAACCCATGCACTCACACAACAACCACAGACTCACAAAATACCCCCACAAGGGGTTGTTTCTTTCCATTGTTCTGTTTTAAAAAGAAACTTATTGAGCAATTGCATTTCTATAAATAACTTAATAATCAATGTTAAAGAAATAGCCAATTCTTTTTTTTACTAATGCATATTTGTGAGCATTGGTAGTATATAAATAACATCCTCATATTTAGTCTACTAAAACCAGTTTTCTTTTTCATTGTGCGATTTGTTCAACAACTTAAACAAGTTCCAGGTCACCTTGAAACAAAATGTTTCCATGGATTCAGTATGACGGTATTCAGTTGCTGCATTGTCCATTCCCGTTGATGCCCTGTGATAGAAATAATTTGTGTGGGCCTACTAAGCAATGTAACAATATCGGTTTATAGTTTGAGCAGTGGGGTTTTGTAAATGCTAATGGTAGTTTAACTTATTTGCAACGACTTTGGTCACATAACAAAATTCTTCTAAAACTACGCAAATGACCTCACATAAGCCTTGATTTTATCATTGATAATTGTAGGTTTTTTTGCCCTGTAGAATAGAATAGTCAATGTCCTTCACAACATGGTCAAATGTTTAGCTTCGCACACATGGTGCCCCCTGCTTGTGTTGATGGCCGAGTGTAATCTAGGCTTGTAATGCTTCCAGGGACCAGGGACACAGTGCTGCTGCTCCCCATTCCATTCATGACCCCTTTGTCAACACACATCCTAACATACCATTCTCAACCATCTCTCTCTCGCTCTCGCTCTCTCGCTCTCTCTCCTTTACTCATGAAAGACCAGTAAGACTAGGGACAGGTGACTCGGCCCTCCACAGGCCAGTGTGCTGTGTTATTTTGGCCTAAATTAGGTGGTCTCAGCGAAGAAGTAAATAATCGCCAACTATACATTTTTTCATTACGCTATTAGAAGACCATATAATTGTTTTTCCATGCAAAGTTGTTGGACATAAACGGTTTCATCTAACAAAAAAGCTTTCCACTGTCTAACACCAACAGAAGGTCAGCATAGTCATTACGCACTGAGACGAAACTGAATTCGATTACAATTCTCAATGGGCCATTCTTTTTGCCACAAACGTGTATAATGACGTCGTCCATCTGACCAAAACACGACTTATTATTTAAACAGGATAAACCTGTCCGTCTTTCAACTTTCTCTAGTCCGTTATCATCGGACGACACATGGAGATATGCAACAGGTGCGCACCTGCGAGTTACATGTCGACCTTTTAACTCCCCCGAAACGTTGACCAAACAACCATTCCTTTGTGTTAGGCCTACCCGAACACTCTGTTTCTAAATGGATAGGATGCCTATGTTTTCTTAGTTAATAAAAAAATAAGAGAAAAGGCTTACCTGTGGTACAACATACAAGATGAGAATGATCCGCAGTAAAATGCCAACGTGCGGCAACATTCGCTCCATAATGCAGAAATAAACCCCCTGTTTTCAAAACCCCTTCAGTGCTATCATTTCCAAACTTTGTTCACTATCTAAAAAAGAATGTCTGGGTTTCGGCCTAACTTTGATGTGCTCCGTCCGAACACTCCAACTTTGTACATCGGGGAAACTTTCATTTTTCTTGTCCCCTACAGCGGGGAGGAGGAGCTCAATCCAAACAAGGTCACTCCTCTCTGCATGCCTTCATGCGCCAAATCGCGTTAGGTCAGGATATGGTTTCTCTCATCATAATGTCGCCCTCGTTTAAATATCCTTATCAGCTATGTGGCGCCACTTCTTTTTCTAGAATGATTGAAATGGACAGCATTCTTCCAGCATTCTTGCATAACTCGAATAGAAAGGCCTTATAGGAATGCAGGTTCTAACCCAGAGGACAAGGGAAACTTCTCTAAAGCAACTGCCTTGGTCTGCAGAGTGCAATCCTTGACTTGAAATATGGAGTAAAAAATAACAATTAGCATGTTAGGGAATATTACTAGGCATAGCGTTAGTGTAGTAATTCATTATTATGAATGATTTTGCATATTATTATTATTAGTAATACAATTATATTATCATTATTAGTAATGATAATGTATCGTCATTATTGTTATTGTTAATATTACAGTGATGAGGATTATTATTATTATTATTATTATTACAATTAGAAGTGTAAAATAGTCTCATGGATGCAACAACAACCAATCTGGAATGGGTTTCCTCCTGTCTGTTTCCCCGTCCTTTGATTTTCTCAATAACCGTTCATCCAATGGACTTCACACTTGGTTGGTGTATGGCTGAGGACCCAAGGAAGTGCAGTGGTGAGTGCGTGCCTTCGAGATAGTAGTGCGTGTACAAGTGGTATGCACTGTGTATTGAGAGGAGACACCTATTTACTGTTACACCGGTGTAACAAGACTCCCCATCGCTCGCTAGGGTACAAGAACAGATGAAAAAAGACAGACTGGAGAGACCGGAGATGTTCCATTGCAGCAAAGTCTTGTAAGTCTTCCATTTTGGTTTGCTGAACTCAAACAATTCAAGCATCACCGATGTATCTGTAGCATCCAGTTGGTTATCTTGCGTTCATTATTAAGTAAACCGTTCATCCAATCATTTTATGTAAACCGTTGATACGATTGACTTCATGCTTGGCGGGTGAATGGCTGAGGCATCAAGGAAGTGTAGTGTTGAGTGTGAAGTTGTTTGGATGAGCTATTCTCGAGAAAGCTGTCAACAGCAATACCGGGGACCGTGAGAAAGTTGAAAATCTGTTCCTTAGAGATTTTCAGAGATGTTCAAAGAGTGCGTAGCATAAAGGTACAGGGTTTTCTGTTAAAGCTAAGAGTCCGAACCTCGGCAACTCCCATTATTGACAAATCGTGGTTATGGAACGCCCATAACAACCTGAATTAAAAATAAAAAAAACAGGATAGCTCGTTCAGAATTATGAATGTTTGTTTCATTCATTTATAATACAAATAGAAAGGCAAAAATAGATGAAAGTGGTGCACATTGCACTTTAATGTTGCCCTGTTCAACTGCAGTGTACGGGTCCCGAATGTGGCGCGGATTCAGGACGATAATGCCATCCCAAACCCTGGGCCTCACAGGACTAACGGTGGACTGGCATACCCCCGACCTGTAGTCCCTGTCTGTCTATTCAAAAATGCCTTCATCATAATGTATTTTTACATGCGCTTTCTCCCTCGGCCTTTCGCTAACAGTATCACCATATCATACTGACTTCCAACACTACGTTACGAGTGATGTCTAGGATGAGTAGGTGAGTAGGTGAACGCGTATTGTCACCACACAGGTTTAGTTTACACATCTTGAATTCTGCGTGGAAACCCGAATACACACTCGTTACTTCATCTGGCCCATGGTGTCATTTATTCTGAATCAATTTCTTGTTGCATTTGGAGGACAAGAAGCAACATAGCCTAATAACAACCTAGTGAACAGACAACACATGACCACAAACATAATGCCGTACATGCTGAGTGGAAGGAGGAGTCTGCATGCAAGCTTGCTGCCAGATACTGATGTGGATAGAGAGGCCTGTGAAGAGCTTCTCCCTGGTCACTATAACCCCCATTTCCATGGAAATGTTATGTAATTCCCCAGGGTTAGCCGCTGGACTAGGCTAGCTGTGGGTTCCTGTGGTTCCTCTGCGGCCTCTTAAACAGTCACTTCAAACAGCTACTCTCCCCGTTTCCTTCATGCCTCCTGTTTCAGTACCAAGATAGGAAATGATGGAATAAGTGAGATGATTTCATATCTTTCATATGAACGTTTTTGTTGGCCGCAGTCCGCAAATGACAAATGGTCCAAAGTTTATGTACATTTGATTATTACAATTATTATTTGATTGCATATAATGTTCAGTGTGTGTGTGTGTGTGTGTGTGTGTGTGTGTGTGTGTGTGTGTGTGTGTGTGTGTGTGTGTGTGTGCATGTGTGTGCGTGTGCATGTGTGTGTGTGTGTGTGTGCGTGTGTGTGTTGATTGTGTGTGTGTGTGCTTGCATGCATGCATGCATGTGTGGGTGTGCTTTTGTTTACAAGTTAGTCACTATCTTCTCAGCAGTGTAACAAAAAACCAGAACACCATAAACAGACCAAGGACAACAAAAACGTGATCGTTATTTTTAGTGAACTCTTTAATATATGACTTTTTAAATGGTTTGGGAATACAGACTAGACTACTACTAGAAGAGGAAGAACAAGAAGTACAAGAACAAGAAGTACAAGAAGAAGAAGAAGAAGAAGAAGAACAACAATAACAACAACAACAACAGCAAGAATAACAATGATTCCATAAATATGAATTGATCTGTTATTACTACTTAAATACATCTTATTAATGTTATTTAATAATGACATTTAATAGTTATTATGTGCATGTGTTTTGCCTTGAGATAAACAAAAGACACATTATCACAGTGGCAGAAGATCAATTTTAGGTTCAGGTTGAAGACTTTCTAACAAAGGAACAAATGCGAATCAGAGACCTTAAACTCATCTCTGTGATCAGCTCTCAGCTGCAGAATCAGAATCAGAATCAGAAAAGCTTTATTGCCAAGTACGTTTTTTAAACATACAAGGAATTTGTCTTGGTGATGTAGGTGCACGTCACGTTCTCTATTGCAGGTTAAACAGAACAAACAAAATAAGTATAAATATATGTATAAATATATACACACAATTTAGATTTACAAGAGCAGATTAAGTACAGTGGCATGTAGAGCCAGGGGTGGGGTGTGGAGAGAGTCAGGGTGGTTTCCGGGCCTTGTTAATAAGGCTAGTGGCGGAGGGGAAAAAACTGTCCTTGTGACGAGAGGTTTTGGTCCTGATGGACCTCAGCCTCCTGCCAGAGGGGAGTGGCTCAAAGAGATTGTTGCCGGGGTGGGAGGGGTCAGCCACAATCTTTCCTGCACGCTTCAGAGTCCTGGTGGCGTAAAGGTCCTGGAGCGGCGGCAGATTGCAGCCAATCACCTTCTCAGCTGAGCGAATGACACGCTGCAGTCTGCCCTTGTCCTTGACTGTGCTAGCAGCGTACCAGGTGGTGATGGAGGATGTGAGGATGGACTCAATGATGGCTGTGTAGAAGTGCACCATCATTGTCTTTGGCAGGTTGAATTTCTTCAGCTGCCGCAGGAAGTACATCCTCTGTTGTGCTTTCTTGACGAGGGAGCTGATGCTCAGCTCCCACTTGAGGTCCTGGGAGATGATAGTTCCCAGGAAGCGGAAAGACTCCACAATGTTGATTGTGGAGCCAGAGAGGGTGATGGGGGCAGGTGGGGCTGGATTCTTCCTGAAGTCCACAACCATCTCCACTGTCTTTAGAGCGTTGAGCTCTAGGTTGTTTTGCTTGCACCACTTCACCAGGTGGTCAGCCTCCGACCTGTAGGCGGACTCGTCTCCATCAGAGATGAGTCCGATGAGGGAGGTGTCGTCCGCGAACTTCAGAAGCTTGACAGACTGGTGACTGGAGGTGCAGCTGTTGGTATACAGGGAGAAGAGCAGAGGAGAAAGAACACAGCCCTGAGGGGATCCGGTGCTGATGGTCTGTGAGTCGGAGACGTGTTTCCCCAGCTTCACATACTGCTTCCTGTCAGACAGGAAGTCAGTGATCCACCTACAGGTGGAGTCAGGCACACCAAGCTGGGAGAGTTTCTCCTGAAGCAGAGCC
The DNA here is from genome assembly GCA_026745465.1 of Lota lota. Classification (NCBI taxonomy): domain Eukaryota; kingdom Metazoa; phylum Chordata; class Actinopteri; order Gadiformes; family Lotidae; genus Lota; species Lota lota. The sequence goes on along the minus strand of JACYXH010000216.1, from coordinate 7,545,116 downwards.
GGGATGATGGTGTTGAAGGCAGAGCTGAAGTCCACAAACAGGATCCTGGCATAGGTTCCTGCGGAGTCCAGGTGCCGGAGGATGTAATGGAGGGCCAGGTTGACTGCATCGTCTACAGACCTATTGGCTCTGTAGGCAAACTGTAGGGGGTCCAGGAGCGGGACGGTGATGTCTTTGAGGTGAGAAAGCACAAGGCGCTCAAAGGACTTCATAACCACAGAGGTCAGGGCGACGGGTCTGAAGTCATTAAGTCCTGTGGTCCTTGGCTTCTTAGGAACAGGAATGATTATTGAGGACTTGAAGCAGGCTGGCACGTGGCATGTCTCCAGTGAGGTGTTAAAAATGTCTGTGAACACTGGAGACAGCTGGTCAGCGCAGTGCTTCAAGCTGGATGGGGAGACAGCATCCGGTCCAGAAGCTTTCCTGGGGTTTTGTCTCCTGAACAGTCTGTTGACGTCTTCCTCATTGATGAAGAGAGTCGTCACTGAGGTGGGTGGGGAGATGGAGGGGGGGACCTTTAAGGTTTGGGAGGTGGAGGTGATGCACTGTAGCTGGGGCTGTTGGGAGGCGTCACGGGGGATGGCATCAGGGAAGACCCTTTGTTGGGAGGTGTTGAGGGGGATGGTTACAGGACCGACCCCTTGTCTATCAAAGCGGCAGTAGAACTCGTTAAGATCGTTGGCTAGGCGTCGGTCGTTGGTGGAGTGGGATACTTTGGGCTTGTAGCTGGTGATCTGTTTGAGCCCTCTCCAGACAGAAGCAGAGTCGTTAGCTGAGAACTGGTTTTGGAGTTTCTCAGAGTACCGTTGTTTAGCCTCTTTCACCTCCTTGCTAAACTTGTACTTTGCTTCTTTAAGTCTGTCTTTGTCCCCACTCCTGAACGCCTCAGCCTTATCCAAACGTAGCCTTCTGAGTTTGGCTGTGAACCAGGGCTTGTCATTGTTGAAACTCACCCTGGTGCACGATGGAACACAGCAGTCCTCACAGAAGCTGATGTATGACGTCACAGCCTCTGTGTACTCATCTAGACTGTTGGTAGCAGTCCTGAACACATCCCAGTCAGTAGAGTCCAAGCACGTCTGGAGATCCTCCACAGCTACACTGGTCCACTTCCTTGATGTCCTCACTACAGGTTTGCAGAGTTTAAGTTTCTGCCTGTAGGCGGGGATCAGGTGGACCATGACGTGGTCAGATAGTCCCAGTGCAGCACGGGGGACCGCGTGATAAGCATCCCTGACTGTGGTGTAACAGTGATCCAGAATGTTCTCCTCTCTGGTCGGGCATTTAATATGCTGTCTGTATTTAGGTAGTACATGAATGCAATGTACTACATTGCAGAATACTGCAATGTATTTACAAAATTGATTTATTGGAAAACTTTAAGGCCTCTAACAGCCTTGTGCGGGAAGATGAATGCTGTTTTGTTCTATATTCCCTGACTACCTGTTGGCTATTTTGGAATGATTTTCATAATGTGCATCTGCTGCTAGGCATATACACCTCTTATCTGATGTTTGCAGAAGTTGGACAACAATGGTATCAGCAGTTTTAAAAAGGAAAGTCCCCCTTTTGACAAACATTCTATTGAGAGAAGTTGAGATTAAATACATACCTGTTGAGGTGTCGGAACTGGCCACTCTACTTCTGCTTTTAACATAGCTTTATTTACTTTTTAATTCACTGTTTCTCTTCCTGCCACCTGTCTCACGTGATCATCCAAATGGCCAGGTGTTAATGTTTGAAATGTTTGAGAGATCTATGGAAAAAAAGGATAAGCTAATTTTACTTGACCATTACTTTTATGTTAACAAACTAGCCAACTAGAGCCAACTTCTTATTAAACTACAAATTGCTTTTTCCTGTTCCCATCGCTCCGTGCCATCGAAAAGTGTTTTTCCCCTTAATGTTTGCTCTGCCTTCAAAGGAGAGAAGGTAATTTGGTTTCTATGGAAAGTAACCAAAGCATTTCACAGTCCAGACCAAACACGAAACACAATGGAATTTCCTATTTAGGACTAAGGTTAGGTTAAATACATTGACTGTTGGCCACACAATGAACCTTAAGATAACTCTAAGAAGGAGCAAAACATTCTGGTATGTCACGCAATATAGACAAGACCAGCGCTCACTTTTACACCGACATAAGAAGTAATTTTATTTCCTATTATCTCATTTACTCTTTCCACAGTCAGGAAAAGTACTAGATAAAAAGTGGGGGAAAGAGGTGTGTGTGTGTGTGTGTGTGTGTATGTTTTTGTGTCTGTCTGTGTGTTTATGTGAGTGTGTGTGTGCGTGTGTGCATGTGAGCGTGTGGGTATTTATGAGTGTGGGTATGTAGAAAGAGGTGTGTCTTATTTGCTCTCAGTCTGATACATCTCTGTTTGTGGATATCACCAAAGAGCACGCTCTGTCACTTTATGGCGGACAAAACCTTCTTTCTGCCCCCAGGTTTACAAAGCCATCAAGTCAAGTCCAGTCAGAATAACGTGTGAAAGATGGAGGAATGTAAAAAGGAACACCAGGATGCACATCTGGCAGTGCCTCCCTCTCTGCCATCAGGGACTGATCTGATCATGCCCTGATAACAGAGGGGCTCCTCCAGCATGGCCTTGAGATGGTGTGTGTGTGTGGGGGGGGGGGGGGGGGGGGTCATCCTCATCTTTCTCTGTCATCTCCACACCGTAGTCAGAAGGAGGAGGAGGAGGAGGAGAAATAAAAATAAGTCTTTAAACCTCCAGGTTTCAATTTCAACCAAAAGAAGAAAAGACAAACTACTCTCTCTCTCTCTCTCTCCCTCTCTCTCTCTCTCCCTCAACTATATCTCTTTTCGGTCCGTCTCTCTTTTCTGTCTCCTTTTTCGCTCTCTCTCACATCACACACTCACACACACACTCTCTCTCTCATGCTTTCTCATTGATCTCTCATCTGCATTGAGATGAGTTACAACTTCATTATGAGATAGTCAGGGTTTGCATTGGTCAGGGGCAAGTGAGAGGAGATGTGGCGACAGGGGTGATTCCAATAACCAGTCATGGGGTGCCCATGGGAAATCAGACAATTATATCAGAAATAAATACATATATACATACACCGGTATGCTTTGCATTTGACGATTTTGCATACCAGACTTTTTTTCATATGCAATGCATCCATAAATGCAGCATGATTCTTTGCGCCACACACAGGTTTTTTTGCAACATAATGCAAGTTAAGTAGATTGTCATGCCGTCCACTTCCGCCACCTAGCGGGTGCCGGCTGCCACTTCTCCACGTGCTCCTCTGTTTACGCACCTGCCGGCAATCTCCAATCAACGCTCCCTATTTCTCCCGTGGATCCCTAGCAGCCGGCGCTAGTTCGTTGTTTACTCAACCCCTGTTAATATCCGCGTTCCCAGCGTTTGTATGATTGCCCCTCTCGCAGTACCTGCCCGTAACTTGTTCTCTCCCTGTGCTCAGCTGTCCGCCGGATTTCCTGCCCGTTGCCGAACCCCTGCCTGCCTGACTGCATGCCCGTTGCCGAGTTCTTGCCTGCCTGACCCCCTGCCTGACCCCCTGCCTGTTGTCGAACCCTTGCCTGTCTCACCACAGTTTGCCCAACCCCCGGCTCGTCTATACTCGCCCCCAATAAACTCCCTTGAACCTCTCCGCCGTCTCCGCCTCTCTGAGTCGTGCGTTTTGGTCCCCTCTCTCTGTTCACCATAACATGGATTTGTTCTGTTTTCCTCAGTCAATTCCACCAGCCATTTTGTCAGACATCAAACCCCAGCCCAAGAAACTCTGGAGGGAGAAGAAGGAAGGAAGGATGGAACAGCTGGAAGAACTTCTGGGAACCCAGCTGGGAAGTGAGGAATGGAAGATGGCCTCCCTTGAGGATGATGTTGAGGATCTTCAGTGGGAGTGCAAGGAGAACATCAAGCAGCTCCAGGAGGAGGTGAGTTAGACAAAGCTAGAGAAGATCCATAATTTCCCTATTCCACCCGAGACTGAAGAAAAGCATCTCAAGCCCAAGGCTTCTTCACCTGTTCTCCTCCAAGTGAAGAATTACTCTTTATTAAGCTAGTCCTTAACAAAAATAAAATAATGAAGGCTCTTGGGAAAGAGGTGATTTACAATTTAAAGTTGAAGAATTGAGGAGGAAAGAAAGCTTGCCATCCTAAAGACTGCACAGCTGAAAGAAGAGATGGTAGGAAACTAAGAAAGAGAAGAAGCATATTAAGGAGAAGTGGAAGGAAATAGTCATACTGAAGAACCTGGAAAAAGAGATGGAGGAGAAAAAAATGAAAGAAGGCCAGGATAGAAGAGGAAAATAACGCAAAATGAGATGCAGCTTTGATGGAGAAGGAGATGATGAAGATGGTGGCGTGAGAGATGAAGTAAGAAGAAAGACGGAAGAAAACAAAAGGAGCAGGCTCAGCTCCTGAATAAAGAGAAACAGCAGGTAGAGAAAGAGGATAAACAGAGCAAAGGAAGGGAAGGAAATGGAGCAAGAAAGAAACTTGAGCTAAATAAGCTGAAGGAAGAGATTGAAAGAGAAAGAACAGGCCACGATGCGGGACAAGGAAGGGAAAGAACAGGAATGATTGGCCAAGCTGGAGGAAAAGTAGAGAATTGAACAGGAGGCAAAATAAACAAGGGAATGAGATAAAAATGAGATTAGAGGAAGAAAAAGAGTGAGAATGAAGAGGCCAGGCAGTGTGAAAAAAGAGGCAAAGAGGGCAGAAAAGGTGAGAAAAAGAGTTGAGAATTTATTCAAACTAAGAGGAAAGACAAACAATGGCTTGAAAGGAAGCCAAGGAAAGACAGAATAGGGAGAAAGAATGGTATTTTCTCATCATCTGCAGTGGGTGTGGCTAGCAATCTGCTACCAGTTGTGTTACCTGACCTGTTTGTGCTGTGTCCTATGTTTATTCAAAATGTCTCTTCTTTATTAATATGATTGCCAAGCCCTACTGAACATCCAACCATATCTTCATGAACTCTGGAACTTTCACCTGGGAGGATATGGGATATCCCCCCTCAGTGACAGATAACCACACAACATTGATTCATTATTGATTGAACATTGATTCATTGTCGAAGGTGTTGGACGAACCCTCTCCTCACTGAGGCCCCTCTCCTCACTGGGCCCTCTCCTGACTGGGGCCCTCTCCTCACTGTGGGCCCTCTCCTCAATGTGGCCCCTCTCCTCACTGAGGCCCCTCTCCTCACTGAGGCCCCTCTCCTTAACAGTGGCCCCTCTCCTTAACAGTGGCCCCTCTCCTCACTGTGGGCCCTCTCCTCACTGAGGCCCCTCTCCTCACTCTGGGCCCTCTCCTCACTGTGGGCCCTCTCCTCACTGAGGCCCCTCTCCTAACAGTGGCCCCGCTCCTCACTGAGGCCCCTCTCCTAACAGTGGCCCCTCTCCTCACTGAGGCCCCTCTCCTCACTGTGGGCCCTCTCCTCACTGTGGCCCCTCTCCTAACAGTGGCCCCTCTCCTCAGTGAGGTCCCTCTCCTAACAGTGGGCCCTCTTCTCACTGAGGCCCCTCTCCTCACTGAGGCCCTCTCCTCACTGAGGCCCTCTCCTCACTGTGGGCCCTCTTCTCACTGTGGGACCTCTCCTAACAGTGGCCCCTCTCCTCACTGTAGGCCCTCTCTTTACTGTAGGCCCAGGCACACACAAGTGAGTTTTACGGTCTGAACCCGGTGGGGTTGAACTACTAGTACTGTTCAGTTGATGCCAACAGCAATCGAACTCGGGTGCGGACAAAACAACCATATCGGTAAGATACGCCCCCCTGGGCGACAGTCGGCGATGGCTGGTCAGCTACAGGGATTTTGATTTAGCCTACCAATATCACCATCTTGACATCTCCTTTTGATCATCGACATTTGACCCAGCCTTATAGCAGGAGAGAGAATCGCCACATCGCCATCGCCACATGGCCCCTCTCACTTATTTTTCTAACCACCAGAATTAAAAACCAGACTGATTCATATTGTCTATCTACACCACTTTGCCCCTGACCAATACAAACCCTGACTATCTCATAATGAGGTTGTAACTCGTCTCAATGCAAATGCTGTGCGCTTCACCTGCATCTACCCTTCTCTTCCAGCAGGGGGGGCTGGGAGTGGAATAGATTTTTCTTAATTCTGACATTGAGAGGGAAGGGTAGCTTACAGCGTCTAGTGCTATTGACATCTTTGTCAAAAATGGGTCACTATTATTCATAAATACAGAGACGAGCGCACGCGCACACACACACGAAATGTATACGAATGAATATGTAAATATTTATACAATACGTTTCTGTCCGTTTACAAAGCTGTGTGTTTTCAATAAAAAGTTTTAATACAATAGATGCATGTGACCTTGTTTTTTAAGAATGAACTACGTAGTATATATTTTTTACCAATAGAGGACACTGTTTTATTCTTTCGTTGCGCCATTTTTGTAACTAAACAATTGTTGAGTGGTGAATTGAATGTAATGAGTCACTCACTTTAACATTAACCTTGTAATTGATATTTTAATAGAAATTCCAATCGATATTTTAATAATAATTTTATTAATTATGCTTCATTATACTGTCATATATATTTTTATACATATGCTTGCTATTCTTCCGCATTGAAACAATCGGACAATTCAGATCTTCAATACGCACCTTTCCTCAAGTGAAAGTTGAGAGTGCAGTATAAACTGCACACAGATGGTGATGTAACGGTACAAACACAGCCACACTCCATAACCGGTTAACCCAAGGCCACTGGATACAACCTTTCTCTGGTATCATCAACTGTATGGTTCTCTGTTCAAACCAACTGTAAACAACCTTGCAAATGAGGTCAGCATAGGGATGCTGTTGATTGGCTGAGTGTCATCGCAACGGTTGCAATATGGCTGTGTTAGCATGTCATTGAGTGTCATCGGAACGGTTGGAATTTGGCCGGGCTAGCATGTCTGGGAAGAAAAGTTAATTCAGCTGATTGAATCGCGGACAGGGAAGGTTGTGTGGGAGTGATATATATATATATATATATATATATATATATAGAGAGAGAGAGAGAGAGAGAGAGAGAGAGACAGAGACAGAGACAGAGAGAGAGAGAGAAATGTTAGTGTGTGTGTGTCTCTCTCTCTGCGCTATGTCCTGTGATGTTTGTATCCCTCAGTGTTTGATGAGATGCTGGTCACTTCCTACAGTGGACAGGAAGAGGAGACCATATGGCGAAGCAGGAGGGGGGTGAGCTAGATAGATAGAGATGGAGAGGGGAGGTGAGTGAGAGAGAGATGGGGGGGAGGGGACAATGCAGCGAAGAGGTTTGATGGAGTGACAGGAGGATAGAGGTGGAGACTTGGGTAGGGTTAAAAATGGATGAATGTAAAGGGAGTGTGGGGATGGAAAGCATGAGAGAGGGGGGGGTGGAGGAAGAGTGGAGCGTAAAGGGTGATAAACGGAGGGCAGGGGAGACTGAAGTGTTGGGTGAGAATGGGGTGTGTAGAGGCTACACCGAGAGTGAGGGAGAGATGAGAGAGAGAGAGATGGGAAGAGATGAATAGGGAGAGAGAGAGAGGTATAGATGGGTGAGGAAGACGTGTAGAGGTGGGTGGGGGAGTCCTCTGTGGGTGTGTGTTGGGGGGTCTCTTGTTATGATCCAATCCTTACCTTTTTCCTCTTTTTTTCCTCTATCTGTTTCTCTCTGCTCTCTGTGTTTTTCTCTCTATTCCATGTGACACACACACGCACACACACGCACACACACACACGCACACACACAGCACACGCACAGACTCCCTCTCTTGCACCTTCCCTCATCCTCCCTCTCTCTCTCTCTTCTCTCCCTCTTTCCCTCTCTCGCGTTCTCTCTCTACCCCTCGTTCAAGCTCTGTTGCCAAGGCGACCGAACAGCCTCTTGCTGCATACACGGAGAGGAAGCTGATGCCTGTGGATCGACTTCACCTCCAGGAAACAAACAAAAGAAACCCCATCGCACTTTCATTCCATGCTCACTCGCTTCTTCTATCACTCCCTTTTCTCTTCTCTCTCTCTCACTCACACACACACACACACACACACACCCAACCACACACACAGACACACACACACACACACACACACACACACTCATCACCTTCTCCTTGCCTCTCTGTAGCAGACACACCATTGCCTGCCTTGTCTCTCTCATTCTCAGTCTCTCTCTTCTCTCTCCCTCTCATTCTCTGTCTCCCTCTCTCTCTCTCGCGCGCTCTCCCTCTCTCTCCCTCCCTGGTGGACTTGGTGCTGTTGGAGGCTAATGAAGGGATTGGCCGGGGCTTGTGTTGGAGCTTAAGGATCAGAGGTGGTGGTGGCGTTGGTGGGGGAGCAGATGGCGATGTGAGGAAGAGTCGACCGTCGGTCCAGGTGAGCAGACTTATCTTTAACCAGTCTTCATGGTCAGGACGGGGCGCACGCCCTGCCTCGCCTCTCCTCCTGCCTGTCTCTCTCTCTCTCTCTCTCTCTCTCTCTCTCTCTCTCTCTCTCTCTCTCTCTCTCTCTCTCTCTCTCTCTCTCTATCTATCGCTCCCTCTGTCACTCTCTCTCTCTCCCTATCTCTCTCTCCCTCTCTCTCTGTCTCTGTCTCTCTCTCTCTCGCTCTCTCTCTCTCTCTCTATCTATCTCTCCCTCCCTCCGCTTGTACAGCCGTGCGACACAGGGTGAATGCCAATGCTTCAGCCCTGCAGTTGAGCGCTATACTGTGATTTCCTGTCTGACTGACTGACTGACTGACTGACCGTCAGGCTGGGTCAAGGTAAGGAGCAGTCAGTGCTTGTGAATTACGGTGTGTGTTATTGTACAACAGTCCTTTCTTGTAATCCATGTGTCGGTACTGGTAGGAGCTGTGCAATAAGAGCGCAGCGTGTGTGTGTGTGTGTGTGTTTGCATCATGGCCGTGTGCTGTGTGTGTTGTATGTAACGGGGCTTGCTTGCTGCTGTAGGTTGTGTGCTTTCTCTATGACAACGGGGGGTGGGGGGGTTTCCATAGAAGCAACAGTCCGCCTCCCCAGGTGATTCATTATTAATACACACATCCAACACTGCGCTGTGTGGTCGCACCGGCTCGCCGTCACCACGGCTACGTGATGTGAATGGTGTTTTTGTTTCAGTATGAATGACTCTCGGTGAGAGAGAAGCCATTTCTGCGTCTGTGTTTTTGATGTGGGCGTCGAATAAAGTGATCCTTGGCCGTTCCCTGAGCACACATTGATCTGTAAGAGTCTGGGAATCAATTTGCAATTTAGCACATTTTCAATAATTCGTACACGGCCAAGGCTGAATTCATTTCAATGTGTTGTTTGAAATGTGCTTGATATAGGCCTGCAAGGGTAAGCAGGACGAAAGCAACCCAATAGGACTGATAACGTTTCCCACTTGGTTGGCATTAATTCAGAGAGAAAGGGGAAACAAATAATGGTGTGTATGACTTTGTGTGCAATGTATGTGTGTGTACGACATGGTCTCCAGTGTATGTGTGTTTGTGTATTGTATTGTGTGTGTATGAAATTACCTGTGTGTGTTTATGTGTTTGTGCATGTGAATGTGTGTATAGTGTACGACTTTGTCTACCCTGTATATGTGAATGTATAACTTTGTCAGCACTGTATATAGGTGGCTTTAGCCATACGGTATATATGTGTGATTTTGTATATATCTATGCCTGTGTGGGTGCGCGAGCGTGTGTATGTGTGTGTGTGTGTGTGTGTGTGTGTGTGTGTGAGAGGCGAGGCAAGGGGCTGAGCAGGCAGGTCTTAGTTCCCGGGACTGAGACTCGCATTACAGAGGCATCATCAGTTTCACCTAGAGCTTCCTCTTCCTCTCCTCGTCACACTGTCACACACACACTCTCACACACACACACACATACACACACACACACGGACACACACACTGCCAAGGTGCCTCCAGTTTTCACACACACCCCGTATCACATCACACTGACGTACTGCCGTTCAAACTGCACTCCAAGATCATTATATTACATTACATGCTGCATTAAATTACTGTTCAATAGGTTTTAAGATGTTTACCTTACTTACAATGCGCATATGTATCATTAGGAGACTGTGATATGCACCTCTGCATGCATATGCGTCCTTATTGCAAGTCAAAAAGTATCATAAAGGGGATGTTTTTGGGTGATGCCTACGGCATTACCAGAGCACACTGCTTGTGTTGTTCAGATGATGGGATAAAAATGGCCATACATTGATGAACATGGAGATGGACAGCAGCTTAGCTTTGACATCTATCCGTCTATCCATCTATCTTTAAATCTATCTATCTATCTATCTATCTATCTATCTATCTATCTATCTATCTATCTATCTATCTATCTATCTATCTATCTATCTATCTATCCCTATATCCGTCCATCCATCCATCTATCTATCTATCTATCTATCTGTCAATGTATCTATCTATATATCTGTCTTTTTATCTACATATATATCAATCTATCTATCAATCTATCGATCAATCTATCTTTCCATCCGTCTGTCTGTCTGTCTGTCTGTCTGTGTATGTCTATTGTTTCACACATCCATTTTTCAACCCTTTATTGGTAAGGAAGGCGCTTGTGTGTATGTGTACTGTAGTGTGTGTGTTAATTGTGTATTCTCATGTATACATTGTATGTATACAGATCGCCATGGTTACAGGGCTGACTAACGTCATCACTTCAAAACCACCTTTGCAGCAAAGAGAGATAGAACTCAAAGCTACCCCCTCCTGTTCACCTCCCACCAGCCACCCCCCTCCCCTCACACACACACACACACACACACACACATACACACCGCCAATTTACCTCAATTCAGTCTCACATACAATCAGTTCAAGCACACACTGTAACACACAGTTCTCGGATGACAACATTCATTCATGAAGGAGGAGAGTAGATGAGGAGAAGAGGGAAAAGGACAGTTGAGAATAAAAAAATTGAATGAGGGGAGAGAGGAAAAGTTCAAATAAAGCAGCAGGGAAGAACAGAGGATTCTGAAAGTCTGTCCATCTGTCTATCTGTCTGTCTGTCTGTCTGTCTGTCTGTCTGTCTGTCTGTCTGTCTGTCTGTCTGAGGAACAGTGTGCTTTGTTCTCTGACAGGATGTTCATGCAGTCATGACATCACCTCTGAGGCCTCTGAGTAATCTCATCTCAATCTGGATGGCTAATCCTGCATATACACAATTGAATGTGAGTATATGTAACTATTGAATGTTAGTATATACTTACACATACTAACATTCAATAGTTACATATACTTACATTCAATAGTTACATATACTAACATTCAATAGTTACATATACTAGTATACTAATATACATAGTTATTTCATTGGTTGGATGAGTTGTTTTTTCTTTTTACTGTGCAGTCCTGATCAGACTTGATTGTATTTTGACTGTATTTGTTTTCGTTAGCTTGTTTTCTGCTTTTACAGCTGATTCTTCCCTACAATGGCTGACAACTATTGGTTGACCACACGTTTTACCCTGATCATGTGATCTGACTTAACTCTTGATTTCCTGCCACCTAACATTGGTGAGTCACATGACAAAAGCTGCACAATATCATAGCTGCATGTAAGCATATATCTGTTTACAAATGGTTCAGTTGCATCTGTATGCATTACGCTGTGTGTGTGTGTGTGTGTGTGTGTGTGCGCGTGCGCATATGTGTGCACGTGCATGCATGTATTAGTGTGTGAGTGTGTTCTCCTATGTGTGCATATGTGCATGAGTTTGCATGCATATTGTTGGTCGATTTGATTTTCGGGACAGGCAAGCAAGATGAGAGGTGCTCTGTTTCCATGGTAACGGCAAGGCTGTAAACACACTACCACTGACTCATCCCTGTACAATAGAGACTCTCGCTCTCACACACTCTCATACACTCTCTCTCTCACACACACACACACACACACACACACACACACACACACACACACACACACACACACACACACACACACACACACACACACACACACATACAACAGACCCAATCTAAGAGACAAGAGGATCCAGAGATGAGAGCCTCTCCAAGTCACACGGCTCTACTTGTGAAAAAACCTGTGGAATAAATCTAACACGCGCACACACACACACACACACACACACACACACACACACACACACACACACACACACACACACACATGCACACACAAAGTACACTTTCTCTCTCTCTCTCTCTCTCTTATTTACAAGCACATTATGAAACAGAAAGCATCAAACATGCAAGTACAAAGAATTCCCCCGATTGCTTGCTTGATTCATGGATCGCCGGATGGACTGCTAGTGATTGATTGCTGGCGATTGACCGCAGGGAGATCATGACCAATCGACTGAGCAGTTCCAGCCGGTCCCACACCGAGGACTCCATCTTCCTCAAGCCAGAGGAGGACCCCGTGTGGCTGGATGAGCCCACCGGTGCCGATAGGCTCCGGGACCTCCGCGCCACCGCAGCCAAGCGAAGCGTGTCCCTTGAGCCCCTGGGGTGCCAGCAGCAGCAGCAGCCGGCGGTGGCGACGGCAGAGCGGGGGCCCCAGGAGGTGGTGATGCAGAAGGTGTACGGCCTGCTGCTGGAGTTCCACTGCTGGGCCGCTCTCATCGTCCTCTCGCAAGTCACGGTGAGTGCACGGTTTGCGTCTCGCAATTTTGCTTCGAGCAGGTGACATCATGCAGTGACAGTTATGCGATGTCACACGCATAATGCACACTGGGTATGCAGAATTTGCTGATAATAAAAAGGGCAAAATAACACAAATCCTTTGTATGCATATTTCACCGCCGATGTTTTCTTGTCTCCCACACGTATAATGTTGTAAGTGTACTACGTACAGACAAGCCTCTTACAAGTTCTGAAATAATGTAAGGGGCACTATGAAAGTTTTAAATTTTATGTAGTATATAGTGGCATCCATCAAGTCTTTCATTCAGTCAGCAAAAGAGCTTGACAAAGAAAAAGCTTTCAACAGACCGCTTCCGGAAATGGCCCGTTTTCAGCTCTACATATGAGGTAGGGGTCCTTTGACAAATCCAGAACATGCTAATTACCATATTAGCATTGCAAATAGAGCCTAGGGCACATACTCGTCTCCCTCTTTTGCCTTTAGTTTATCGTATTAATTTTGAGCCAGACCGTACCAAGCTCAAATACTAACTCAAGTGTTGACTGATTGTATTCATCCGTTTTAAAAATGTTTTGTCTCTTCAATATTAATTATCTATAATTTCATATTTATCCTTTCTCTGTTGACTATAAAATGAATTCATTCAAGATGAAATGAACACGTGCATATGATCATACTTTGTGTTTGTGATGAAGGCATCATCACAAACATGTAATTTCTCAATTGTTTTTCTTGTTTTGTCTGCATAATTTCTGTCCTCTTCTTCTAGTGTTTCTGATTAATAGAGAGAGCAAGGAAAGGGAGAGAAGTGATTTGTGATTCTCGTTTTTGTACCAAATGTACAATAAAATAGAACGTGTGAAATGTGTTTCAAGTTCCCCCTTCTTGGTATTTTTCTGTTGTCAGGGTTACTGGGTGTTTTTCATGATGGAGGGAAACGGTCCTGCCTCCTCCATCTATAAAGTCCTGCAGGTGGTCGACTTCTACCTGGGCTCCATCTTGCCCTGCAACCCAATCTTTGGAGTGGATGTGAGTACCACTGCTGGTGCTATGGGACGCAAGCACTCACACACCAACCCTGTGATGGGAAGGACAGTTGCTTAAGGGGACAGCTGCCCCAAATATTTATTTCATTTAGAATTATTTGTATGGCACACAACCCTGAAACTAGACTGGTCTAGTTTTGTTGATACACAACTGAACCAAGTTTAATATGTTGAATAATACGTTGTATTATTAACAATTGAATTGTTATTATATCACATTTTAAATCACAGTTAAAATAATAATAATAAGTATCATTATTATGATTATGATTATTATATATAGGCCATATATATTTATATTATACTATTCATCAAAATTTTATGGTCTTTTATGGTCATCATTTATACATATTCAAATGTCAACCCTTTACATGGTCTGATTTAGTATCTGTCTCTTACCCTTAATCCTTTACTTATCTACTTCCTTCATGTATTATCATATCTCATATCTTTGTTAATCTTATTTTTTCTTATTTTTCTTACTTTCTGACTCCTTTCAGGGTTGTCTTATTATATTTTTTATTACACTTTTTATTTCGCACTTTGTTTATCTTTGCACCTTACCACATGTTGTTGATGACAGTCGCATGTTTTATGTATGCACCTGGACCAAAACAAATTCCTGTATGCCTTGACATATGGGCAATAAAAGCTTCTGATTTGGATTTTGACTCTTTCCTTTTTCCTCTCTCGACATACGCGCTAGTCTGCGAGGCAGTTGATGACGGAGGTTGCGAACACCAAGCAACACCACTGGGTCGTCCTGGGCACGGCAGGGGTCGGTGGAGCCATCTGCGTCCTTATGGTAAACCTCCTGACGCACTACTATGGCCTTCAATTACAGCTCTGTAGCGAGCAGATCATCCCGATGACACATACATCAGGTTATCGTCACAAAATAACCTCGCACCTTTTAAAACCCTGGTTGAAATGGAGCCTGGAAGGCTGAGCACCGATTGTTGTTGTTTGCCCTTGGACGTCCTCTATTGTGCTCAACAGGACCTAGCTGGGCAGTGTGCTCTATAGCTTCTAGAGGCTAAAACGAATATTGTAAGTTAACATTAACAATGTAACTTGACATGTAGGAAAAACAACAACAATCAGAGCAGGGAATTTAACACTTATAATTTAACACTGGGCGTTAACAATCAGCTTAATTTATGTACCTTTATGTATACGTGAAGGCATGAGATACGTTTTGATTTAGGTTTGATTACTGTATTTAAAAATATGCTGAACATATTTTAATATGATTTTACATATTGTCTTTCAATCTGTACACCTTCAACCATATGGGTATAACGTGATTGATTCATGGATTAATTCATCCATTTATTAAATTTCTCATGTGTCCATTTATGCACTCACTCACGACACTCACCGTTTCCTCGGCATGCTGGAATCTCCTGGTTGCCTGGGCGATGGCTCCTGCAGGTGGTGCACATGGTGTGTAAGTGGAACTCCGGCTGCGACCTGTGGCCCGTGGCAACCGTTTCCGTGGAGAGCTGTGACAGGCGTCAATCTGTGAGCCGCCAGCCCTCCTTCACCCTGTCGGAGTGGACGGACGCCCAGGAGGACCTGATGGACCTGGAGCCAGGGCCCCAGACGCCTGTCTTCGACCTGGGGACTGAACCCAGGGTGGAGGGGGACGCAGCCACTCTGACGGTCACGTCGGTGGGGCTTCAGGAGAGGTGGGAACACTGCAGGATGGTAGCTGGGGGTTGATGTGTGTAAACTACACGTGGGCATGGAGTGATCAATAACAAGTTTTACAGTTACACATCCAAACAATCATTCAACACTTTTTGAAAACGGTCATGACAGAATTCTTACTAAAAACAGCCTTCAAATGGATATTGTCTTGTCAGACTAAAGTGTTGGCTTTAGCCAACACTTTAGTGATTAACACTTTAATGATATTTAGCAGACTCTTTTGTCCAAAGCGACTTGCAGCCATTCATACACACCGACAGCATCACCACTCACTGCGACAGCCAGCTCGTCAGCAGCAGCAGTTAGGGTTAGGTGTCTTGCTCAGGGACACCTCAACACTCAGCTAGGAGGAGCCGGGGATTGAACTAGTAACCTTCCGGTTAGAAGTCAACACGCTCTACCTCCTGAGCTACCGCCACGATGTAGTGTTGTGATTATCACTAATGTCCACACAAATGCGTGTGCATAACATGCGTAACATTTCAACCCCAAATAATGTGGCTAACCCTCTTCAGTGCGGCCCTGCTATTGCAAACCGATCCCTGGCCCGTGCTCTGACATCCTGTTAGATTCAGAAACATTCTCAGTCCTATCACGGAGCACGTCTTTCCACAGGAGGGGCTCCAACGTGTCTCTGACCCTGGACATGTGCACCCCTGGTTGCACGGAGCCCTACGGCTACGGAGCCCAGCTGTCCCCGCGAGACCAGTCAGCCAAGGAGTACCTGAGGGAGGGAGCCTACCCGTTGACCCCGGCCCTGCTGCACTCCTGGGCCCTGGACGACCAGGGCTTGCAGGCACAGTTCTATGTGAGTGGAACAAGGAACCCTACCCCCCCCACACACACACACACACACACGTTTTAATATATACACACGCACACATGCACACATTCAGCAGGACATATATGAGATATGTAGATTAACCAACTGACATAACAATGAACAGACAAAATAAATGTAATAAATACAATCCCAACCACGTTGGAAAAATACATTCACAGACTTGTAGACACACAACCGCCCACATGTGTACACTCACGCACACAGACACACACATACACGTATGACCCTATGAATGTCAGTGCACACCCCAGAGCTACTCCGGCGTCGATCAGTGGGCGAGAGGAAGCCAACTGGAACATTTGCATACCCAAACCTGCGTTGGAATGCTGCATCTGCCTGCAGAGATCTCCCACTCCAAATGTCTATCCTCAAACCAAAACAAACACAAGACACTCCGAGTGGAGCGAGGTATTCCACTGCAAAGGGTTTACGGAACACGTTTAGTAAATCACTTCATATGCGCTGCTGTGATTCCTAATGAATAGCAAGTGGATGACCAAACGGATGAGGTTGCCGTTGCTACGGTAACACGTTCTCTCTGTGTCTCTCTCTCTCTCTCTCTCTCTCCCCCCCCCCCCCCCCCCCCCCCCGACCCAATCCAGGAGACACCGATGAACTTTGTGGACCCTAAGGAGTACACCTACCCAGGACTGGTGAGGAAGAACCGCTACAAGACCATCTTACCAAGTGAGTGGAGAAGAACGAACTCTGCTGAGAACTAAACACAGGCTCAACTTTGATCTCTTGATTTTAACCTGCATGATAATTGTTCATGATCTCATTGGGGGCTGGCTTATTTATTACAATGACATTTATGACAAGGAAATTACCGTTAAGACATGCATTGAACATTATGGGCAGTTAGATAGCGCAATGAAATTGAATAACATAACAACAAACATTGCATAGAGGCGACACTGTGTAGAACAGTATCAGCTCAACATTTAACGTTCCCAAGAATAATGGTTTTAGTATTTGCCTCGAGTCTAAGCTACCAAGAAATGCCAAGAATGTCACATTTACTATACATTATTTAGATATTGTTAGCTTAGCTCATCTTAGAAATGTTTTTGACTGTATTTTTGCCCTTTGCTCTGTGATCTGACCTATACGTCTCTCTCAAGACACACACAGCAGAGTGATCCTGGAATCCCAAGATGAAGACGATTTCCTCAGCACTTACATCAATGCTAATTACCTAAAGGTAGGTGTCGAACATTGTTTGTTACTGGAGGAAAGTGAAGTGGTTCTGTAGTCATGTTGGCCTTCTTCCAGCTAAAGTTTTAGCTACTTCAATTACAACGCTAAAGTCAAGTCAATTATATTTGTATAGCCTTTAATCACCTTTACATTCTCAAAGGGCTCCACAGGCCACATTGTATGACACCCTCCTAATCCTAGACCCTCAAAGAGCAAGGAAAACGTTTGAGAAGGAATGCAGGAAGAGGGATTCCTCTCTAACAATGCTAAAGCCTTGCACTAAACAAACAGTTTTGCAATCATTCATTTTCTGTGGGGCTTTCTAAACCTTGTAAACCTGGGAGTAGAATACCTGTGGAGTATAGAGAAGGTGTGACAGCAGAGCTCGTGTTGTGCAGGGTTATGGAGGCGAGGAGCGCGCCTACATCGCAACGCAGGGACCCACTGTGAACACGGTGGGGGACTTCTGGAGGATGGTGTGGCAGGAGAAGTGCCCCATCATAGTGATGATCACAAACCTGGAGGAGAAGAACGAGGTGAGGCTAGAGGAAGGACTGCCCGGGGGCTGGGGCGTGTCGACCGATGGATGGACGGAGGGATGGATACATGGTGGATTTATGAAGGATGGAGAGAAACAAGAACATTTTTATGGAATGAATGAATTAAGATGGCTTGAATGCACCTGTGTGTATGTGTGTGTGGGTCAGTGTGTGTATTTGTGCACACACGTGTATTATGTGTGTGTGTGTGTGTGTGTGTGTTCGTGCATGCGTGCGTGTGTGTGTGTGTGTGTGTGTGTGTGTGTGTATGTGTGTGTGTGTGTGTGTGTGTGTGCGCGCGTTTGTGTAGTAAACCACTATATCTTCTGTTTTGTAGAAATGTGCAGAATACTGGCCTGAGGACACTGTAACCCATGAGGGGATTGAGATCACTGTTGTCACGGTAACCCAGGAGGATGACTACAGCATGAGGGTGTTCACTCTGAAGGTGAGATTGTAAAGAGACACCGCGCTTACAGCCGCTCACTTCTCTCAATGAACCAGTCCAACGAAAACACTGCACCATCTATGGTCAAACACTGGTCACTGCAAGTTATTTCTGATGGTGTATGTAAATTGTCCTAATAAGATTAACACATACTTTACCTTAGTTCTTTACTGTCCCTTTACATGGGAGTTGGTTAACAGCCAGTGACGCAACGGATAAATGCAGATGGACACAAAAGCAAACAATCAGAGGTAGTCCAGACAGGAATTATGAATACAGTGTGACAACAGTATGCAAAAAGCAAGACAATTAGTAAAGCAGAGTAGGTGCAATCACAGTTTAAGATGCCAATGGCAGTAGGGACAAATATAGAGACCATATATCGCTTGTTCCTCCTAGCAGGCGCCTTAAAACGAAGACCTGAGCAGAGATACAACTCAATCAGGAGGAGGTGATCCTGACTGATCAGAATAGCATTAGCCTTTCTAAAGATCTGCTCATTATAAAAGGTACAAGCTGGGCCTGAATCTCGCCACAAATGTTGCTTGCCACCTTACTCAGCCTTCCATGTCTGTACCTGCTGGCCAGGGTCATGTTCCATAACCAAGCAACATTTAAAAAAGGCAACACTCATTCAGTGAAGCTGCTATAGAAGAGTACATTTAGATTCTATCATTATTATCCATTTCTGGAAATGTGGCTTTCATACAGTGGCTCTGAAGTGCAAAACACAACAGCAAATCACAAAACACAACAGCATTGGAGACTCAAACCGGAAAAGGTAGTTTTTTATCATTTGTTTTACTTTTAAGATAGGTACGTATTGGATAATAATGCCTTGTCGTGATTGGATGTACTGTCTGTTAGTCTGCAACTAGTTGCTTTCGCGGTGCTTTCACACAGCAAAAGTACTCTAGCATAGAGTGTCTATGGTTTAGTTCGTTTTGAAGTTAGGAGCTGGAACAAAACGAACAATATATAACTTAAGTTAAGTTTAATGTTACAATATTTAGCTGCGAACCGGTAGCTAACTTCAGCATAGTATTTTAGTTTCAAATTCAAAGAAAATGGAACGAAACATCGATTTGAGGAGTGAAGTAATTAAAGATTATTTCGGTCAAGGCTATACAGTAATACTTTGCACAACATTAAGATGAGTTTGCGCACACTGAAAGCACCGCAAAAGCAACTACATTGTTAGTTGCAGACTGACAGACAGTACATCCAATCAGGATGAGGCATCATTGTCCAATACGTACCTACCTCTTAATTTATTTTAAATGTACCTACCTTTTCCGGTTTGAGTCTCTAATGCTGTTGTGTTTTGTGATTTGCTGTTGTGTTTTGCACTTCAGGGCCACTGTATTTATGACCTCTTTGTGAACATTCAAAGCCAGCTCAGTCTACGATCAAGTGAAGTGGCAAAACATTTAAACTCCTCCACAGTTGACAGGCTGGTCATTAATTATTACTCTTTGGCTTAGCACTTTAGTAGAGACTTTAAATCAGTGCATTTTCCTCAAGAGAAAATCCTGTTTTTTGGATATATAGTCAGTATGGGGTTCAAGGTTGATGAGAACACTCCCAAGCTATGCATAGCCATCGCCCATTTCAATACCAACACCTTTAATTGAGCAGACAAGAAAAAGTAGCTTCTCTATTCAATCAATGGCCATGTCGTTGGTTTTAGACACATTTTAGGGCAGGATACACTCAACACACCAAGAATCAGTCATCAACCACTGGCCCATGGTATTGCTCCTCCCCCCTTCTAGAAAAATCACACCATTGTCCGCAAATGTGATATGTGTGATGTTGTACCTGCTGCAACAGTCTTAGTGTACATGATACTTACAAATACAAAGTGATTGATAATACGAGTTGTGCAGCAACTAAATAGGAAGTCAATCCAGCCAAGTAGATTACAATGAAGCTTATAAAAACTGGTATGTTTATCTGTAAGCAGATGTGGCTGGATAGTGTTAAATGTAAAGGAGAGGTCTAATAACAGTGTGGCGTGGACCTTGGCTCCCCAGATCCTCCGTCCCTCTGCCGAACCTGTATGTACATTGCACGCAGATCTACAAATGTATCCACCTGCGTTAAAACCGCATTCAATGTCTTGGGGGTTTCTGGGACAATTGCATACATTGCCATAGCTTGGGGACCATCTGTAGCTGAAGATTGTGTGATAAAACTAAATGAAACGTGTGACAGAGCCGGGTGTGCTCCGTTTAAGTACCATGGTTGGGTTAGTAAACTAAACTAGTGGAGATAAGTCTACCGTGCCCTGGTACATAAAAGGAGCAGACTCTTACTTTGTGTTATGAGCGACACCTGTGTTGGTCCTACAATGACGCCTGAGAAAAGGGTCCATCATAATTTATAATTCACACACACACACACACACACACACACAGGACATTTTGTGTCCCGTGTTCACACCCGTCTGTCTCCCCAGCGTGGGGAAGAGGAGCGTAGTCTGCTGCAGTATTGGTACACCTCCTGGCCCGACCAGAAGACACCAGACAAAGCTCCGCCCCTTCTCGAGCTGGTGCAGGAGGTAGAAATGGCCAGAGAGGATGCCCCACCCACCAGCGGCCCTGTTATTGTCCACTGCAGGTGAAACTCAATAGCTTAATAATCAGCATATATTTGCCGGTTAGAAATGGTAGGACTATTGTAAACAATGCACTGAAATTACGAGATTTACTTTTCACTTCCTGACATTTCTCTGTGCAGCGCTGGGATTGGTCGAACCGGATGTTTCATTGCCACCTCCATCCTTTGTAAGCAGCTGAGGACAGAGGGGGTGTTGGACATCTTGAAAACCACCTGCCAGCTGCGACTGGACAGGTAAATTAACCACACCACAGGCTCAGGATTATCCATAGGTCAAACCAACAGGAAATCCCTGTCTTGGCACTATAATGTTTTGTTGGAAACTAGAGGGTGGCTTAATCCACGTTGTGGTCAGAGAAATGGAGCGCTGTTGAGGGCCAAAGTGAAGTGCACAAAGCATGTCAGTCGCTGACACTGTCACCTTAACCAAGTTCCAAAAGGTGACACCAAACGGGATACCAAAGGAAAATCAATTTCTGAAGAGACCACTAAAGATGTTGCCTCTTCAACTTCAACTTTAGAACTGAGAGCCACTGCAGTCAGACCTCATTTACTAAGCTGGGCCACTCATGTGTACCTTTAACGAGGTGACTGATAGAAAACCAGGGGAAAAACTCATCAGAAAAGGAAATGGAATTAATATCCACTTTGACCGTAAAAGTGCAGCAAGCTATAATGTGGCACTTTAAGCTGAAAAAGACGTGTCAGGTATCACTTATCTAAAAGAGTTGCTATGAAGAAGCTACATGCTAATTACTCAGGATATGTTTTTGAGTTTCAAAGAAAAGGGCTGACCAGTTCCTGGCTTAAATAACAGCTTGTCTGTTTAATGGTGTTAGTCTGGAAGGCCAGTGCTCCTTAATTAGCCTACTTTTTATTTTAGGTATTCAGAACGAACCACTTGTGTGTGTGTGTGTGTGTGTGTGTGTGTGTGTGTGTGTGTGTGTGTGTGTGTGTGTGTATGTGTGTGTATGTACTTGTGTGTCCATCTATGCCTGCGTGTGTGTGTGTGTGTGTGTGTGTGTGTGTGTGTGTGTGTGTGTGTGTGTGTCCACCTCAGGGGTGGGATGATCCAGACCTGTGAGCAGTACCAGTTTGTGCACCACGTCCTGAGCCTGTACGAGAAGCAGCTGTCCCACCCTACAGAGGAGTAGAAGGAGCAGAACCCCTGAGACACATCACTGTACCCCTGGAGCACCGCCGCTGCCACTGGTGGCCATGAACCCCCCCACACCACACACACACACACACACACACACACACACACACACACACACACACACCACCACCACCTGGCCACAGAGCTGCACCTCTCCCAGGTTCAGAAAGACCAGAAGAAGAAAAGCCTTGCTGTGTTTTTTGTTTTGTTTTGTTTTGCTCCACCCATGATGCATGTCCTGAGCCGTCTTATGTTCACACATGTATTCATGTTCTCCTCTGGGTTGTGCCAATGAGCCACATTCAGATGGCTGCGGATTAAAAAGGAAAGAGATAGGGGTGAGTGCTTTCTGAACCTGGGAGTTCCCCCTCTGCCCTTTAATGCGTCGAACCGGCCGACAATTCACAAGGGATTAGAGTTGTTGTCGTAAGGAATATCCAAATCTTGATTACCTTCTTACCTTTGACACTATACACACAAAACATTTCAAATACATGCTAATTTGACTAGTTTTGTCTGCACAAGTTTGTCCAGAAAATTGTCACCGACCAGCAAATGCTTTCTCTTTCCAAACGACGATAAAAAAAATCTTCATTTTAATGTAGAAAATATATATATAAATAAACACACAAA
This sequence comes from Lota lota, assembly GCA_026745465.1. Taxonomy (NCBI): domain Eukaryota; kingdom Metazoa; phylum Chordata; class Actinopteri; order Gadiformes; family Lotidae; genus Lota; species Lota lota. Next base: position 7,522,259 of record JACYXH010000216.1, on the reverse strand, counting down.
AAACACACAAAAAAACAACAACCCAGATGCATTTGAGAGCCATCTCATCTTCAGGTTGCATGGTGCTAAGTCTTCATTTTTTAAAGCATGTAAACATAACCAAACTACAAGGAATGTATTAACAATTAGGTAATTAAACGATTAAATAACAAACTAATTCTAGGCATTCTTCTGAACAGTCGAAAGCATTACAGTATTACCATGTTGTAATATATATATATATATAAATCTATATATAGATCTATATATATATACATTTGTATTTCGAGAAAGTGAGAGAGAGAGAGAGAGAGAGAGAGAGAGAGACCTTGAACCTTCCCATGTCTCTCTGACTCGCTGTGAATCCATGACATCACTCTTTCCAGCAGTAGCCTGAACACATTCATGCGTGCAGTGAGACGTCCATGGTAGTTGTATAGATAGGGCCAGGCCTGATCCATATGAAGCACAATAGATCGACTTAAGGTTGTCTCTCGGATGTTCCGCTGTGAAACTGTCTTTTCTTTCTGTATCGTGTTTTGACTGTGTTGAGTTTTAATGGTTTGCATGTATCGTTTGGGACTACATAAGGTCCACAATCAAAGCGACGTGATTGGTTGTCCGGCTTTTCGTTGTGTAAAGGGTTTTAGCCTATTATATTGCTTGTTCTCTGCCAATGCTTTTGATACTGCTTGCTTTTGTGAAACCAACCAGAGATATTTTTAGAACATTTTGATACGACCCTTTCAAGTAGAGGCCTTGAGTATATTTATGTTTATACCATGATGGAATGTAGCTCATACTGTTGGTCCAATCATTGGTTTATATCGCAGGATTTCACAATAGAAACATGTGACAGTTACCTAAATTGTTTCAACATGAGGAAAAAAAATCTTTAGGTTGAGTCTTCAGTATTGGAAATGAATACCTTTAGGCTGTGCTTTGATATGCTTTGCTTTCTGTGTTTGTTATTACCTTTTTTTCTTGAACTATTTTTACCTCAGACTTATTAGACAGTCATAACCCCCCCCCCCACACACACACACACACACACACACACACCCTTCCATTCGTTATCAAAAGCCGCTTTCTTTTGGTTGACAACATGAGAAACAATTGTGAAATGTAAGGCAGCTAAACAGTTACAAAAAGGCACAAGTGTAATAAGAGACCACATTTAAACATCTTTGTATGGAGTGAATACATTAGGGCCGGTGTAATGTGCATTATCAGCAGGTAGATTTAAACTTTTGTGAAATTAGCACCTGAATTCAACTATGTAACTGGACATGTAGAAAACCAGACTGCCACAATTTCCTATGACAATAGAAACTGGGATTGCAAAGATAGCAAGGGGAAATGAGTCACAACACATCACAACTCTGATAATGTCCAGTGTGCTTGGCCAAGACGCTTTACTATGAAGGTGACTTTCTGTGCTGGAACGGCACTGTTGTGAATACGGACAACACAATAGCTAGACATACAAGCAACCAGCAGTAAACCCTAGCCCCTCCACTGCTATAGTAGTGCTTTAAGTTGTGAGTTTTTGCATCCAAATAAAAGTAGATTTTCATGAACATGTGTATTTCATTTGATTAGATTTTTGGTGGGGTATTCATGCTGGGATGCATACTATGATGACATGATATACAAAGGCCTACTCTACCTGTTTATGATACTAGTGAAGCTATTTTATATATATTATAGTACATAATATATAGGCCTACATACATATTTGAAAAAAATGCCCAAAACCATTTCGCATTGGCCTACTCACACCGCTAGATGGCAATCTATACAGAGCAATGGTTTACTTGTCCATGGCGTTTGCGTTCAATTAAACAGCGAAATAAAAATATTGTTGATATTTAAAGGTTCGTTTTACAAAGTTAAATTAAGTAAGCAAGATTATGCAAAAATATATAATTGTCTTATTTTCATGTTGTGCATTGGGGAGAAGGCTATTATAATGTATTCCATGTCTTTGGAATATCTAAATGTCACTCTAATTGCGCGTTGCAAGGGGTAATCGTAGTCTATTCATTATAAATTAAAATTGGACACTACAATGTGTTCAAATACCATTTACCACTAAGATAATGAGGGGCAAGTATGCATTTTGCTTTGACTTCTGAACGACATTGGATCCTTTTTTGCCATTAGATTCTAGGAAAACAGCAGTCAGTTGTGTCTTTATCTCAGTTCCTGCAGAGGTTTCAGAGCTGCGTGATGTCTTGGTAGCCCACCGACTGCACGGGAGGAGATCACGAGAAGTCATTGCACACGTCTCCTTTAAAAGCCAGTCTGTCCTTTTAATCTACGGATCACAAAGCTGACGTCAACTAACCCCTGAGCCATCGGCCCTGATTGGCTGAAAATGACGTCAACCTGTTTTTTTGTTTCACCCGCTGAACCATGACCTCATCCTTAGTTCATGTAAGTGCTAAAGTGCACCTTCTGAGTTGCCGCGATTTGCTAATACCTAAATGCTAATCTACCCCGCCCCTTATCATCTGAATTGAGTTTTTCTGCATATCAGTATCTTTTAATTATTGTTTTTATTCTAATGCTGTCACTTCTCGAGCGGCGACAGTGACAGCTGTACAGCAGGCTACCCTTGCCCTCGACCCCCATGACAAGTAAACACTGACCACCCTTTAGCACTTGAATGAAGAAAAATGTCGCCTGGCTACGGGTCGCCCGGGTACCAACTCAAGGCCGTATAAAAGCCGTGGACGCAGAGGTAAGTTTATATACAATGAAGGAGCCGTTTTGAACCGTTTGCTAGAAACCAAGTGCATTGCTGCCTTTTCTCATTAACACAGCTAGCGTTGGCTAGCCGTGGTGGCTTTCTGAGCGTCCTAGTCGCGCGCGGCGTGCTTGCTTCCCCCTGCCACTAGTCTGCCAATGCGCGTTCTATGATGCACCCGCTTTATACAGGGGAATGAACGTCAAACAAGGAATTACCAATGTTTTCATAACAGCCTTTCCAATTGGTTTATGTCAACCTCGTTTTAAGGTGGGTTATATTCATTTTATATTTATTCTCCATGCTGTCCGGATCGTAGTTTTTATTCATAGGATCCTTCCTTTTTGCATGCTGATCTACACGTCACAACTGAACATTAAATCTAGCGCATTGAGTACCGCATCCCATACACACACTGTCGCGATTAGAGAGCATTACGTCTAGTTACTATATTTCTCTAATCATTAAATTATGGAAAGTAAAATAGTCGAACATTGCTCGTTTTCTATTCTTCTATTCTATTCATAATCTAGGTCGGTTTATTATAGTGCGGTACGGCGCTCAACACCGTCTCTTATTTCTGCCTGGCACAAGGCAATGTTATTGTGGAGGCAGACCATAATACCCCATCAAAAGTGAATCGCCCTCTTCATTGTTATTATATTATCAGTATTGGTTTATACATCCCATATGCTATGATTCCAATAGCAGTCGCAATTGTATTTGTTTGAAATGTATATACTATAGTAGCTAAAGCTTTATTTAACATGTTAACCAAATCACCCCATTCTGTTGTTATGATGAGCGAGCCGGTGATCATTATGGTGATAGACTCATCTTTGAGGTTCCCATTCACAACAACACATAGGCCTACAGGATGTGCACTGTTTGTGTCGCAAGGGCATTCCTACACTGCTAATAGTGTATTGAAATGTCAAACCATAAACGCTGTTAAAGGCTGTTTTCATATATGAACAAATTGATGCACAGTTAATGAAATTTCCAGATATAATTGGAATTGATGTCATCTGATGAGATGTATACTTGTTGTATTCCACATAATGACATGGTCCACAGTTTAGTGAACTTTGCTATAAATCAGGAACTGACAACAAAAGAAGTTGGCAATGTTCCTTCATCTGTTTTGCACTCTGACCTCTCGGCATTATCTCTGTGCACATGCCCGACCAGAGATGTTTCTACCTTAAGCCTCAATAATCAAGATGCTGATCAGAGACAGGTTATTAAGGAGCAGGTAGGGCTCTGCTCCTGCTCCTTATTCACTGTCTAACCCCTACCTTCTCTTTAATGACCTGTCTCTGTATTCACTGTCTAACCCCTTACTGCTCTTTAATGACCTGTCTCTGTATTCATTGACACACACACACACACACACACACACACACACACACACACACACACACACACACACACACACACACACACACACACAGCAGGTAGGGGTTAGACAGCGAATACAGAGACAGGTCATTAAGGAGTAGGTAGGGGTTAGACAGCGAATACAGAGACCGGTCATTTCCGAGCGGGTAGGGGTTAGACAGTGAATACAGAGACAGGTCATTAAGGAGCAGGTAAGGGTTAGACAGTGTATACAGAGACAGGTCATTAAGGAGCAGGTAAGGGACCTTTTGTAAATGACAATGATACTGGGAAATCTGAGTGGCAATAATAGCTTTGAGAGTAATTGTTATACCTAGTAGTACACTGTTCACAGTGTTGTTGGTTTCCCTAGGGCCCGGCTGGGTGACGTTATGCATTGGGTTAATGAATTATGTGGAATGATCTCACTCTCTCTCTCTCTCGCTGTTGCGCTCTCTCTCTCTCGCTCCACTATATGATATGGCACCAGTGACCAGGCCACTCTTCTCAGCTGTGGCTTTGATATAAATGCTGTGTCTCTCTGTGTCAGATACAGTTGCTTCCTCCACATTGTCTTGTTGACATATTTGAAACAACTAAGAGTTCTGGCTTTTCTCCCTCCCTGGTTGGCCTATTGTTATGAAGCTGTGACGGTTAAGCCTGTTCGGCATGCAGATGATGAGTTAAAATTTTGAACGAATACTGTGTGACAGGCCTGTGGGCTATTTGGAGACATGCCCCGGTTACCGTGTCTTCTTTCTTCTCCTGCATTGAATTGAGTGTTTGATTGGCCTTTTATAAAAAAAAGACCTGTAATCTATCATAATCTAGTAGAGATCATTTCTGAATGATTATTATATTGAATGTATTGTTGTACACGGAGCAAGATAAAACGATCTAATGCAACAGTTCAAAGCGTTTATGCTTTATGTCTTCGCTAGCTGAGTTGGGGGTGGGGGGCGCTGTGCTTTAGCCTGAAGGACTGGCTCTGCTGACTGTGAGTGATTATATAAAGTGATGTTGTGTTATGTTATGGCTTCTCCTATGCTGCCATATTTAGGCTAACCTAATGCTTCTTGTTTGGCTAGTGTTGGGCTTAATGATCACTGTATGGGTGCACACCTCCAGTCCAATAATGTCCAACAAGAACAAGCCCCCTCCCCTCCACTTCTCTCAGCCTGGCTGTTTCTATGGCAACTGCAAAATCTGCTCAAGTCTGCATACTCTCTTTCCCTCCCGCTCACTGTTTGTCAGATCCAAGAGATTTTTTTTTGTTTGTTTGTTTGTGTGCTGGGTCTAAGATGGAGGAGGGGAGCCAGGTAATTGTTCTTGTCAAACTGAAGGCTGGTCAAGAAAGGATTCTCACTCACTCACTCACTCACTCACTCACTCACTCACTCACTCACTCACTCATTTCCTCCCTCCCTTTTCTTCCATCCATTTGTCCCTTATTTGGCTGTGCAAAAGTCCACATCTTGTTTAGTCCATTGCATGCTGAAGAAACAGCATATTGTCTCCGAGATCTGTTATTTTTACCTTTTCCGTAATACGTAAATCTAAAAGAAATATGTAAATCAAAATTAAATAAAATCTAAAATAAGTACATATTTCTGAAATTGTCCATATTAAATAAGGTTGGTTTTATTGTAGTGTGACTGACAGATTTCTGTTATGTCTATTATTATCTTGCTAAAGCACAGAGAGCGAGGGTGAGAGAGGACAAGAGAGAGAAAGAGAGAGAGACTCATTTAAACATGGCTGTAGAGGCATGGAGTCACACCTAGGTGCTGAGCCCAGAGAGAGAGAGAGAGAGAGAGATGCTGCTGTTGTCCACATGCAGCGTCATGTGTAGGGCTCAGTAGTGGATGGGAGAGCCAGGCAGCGCTAGCCGGTCGTGAGCCCAGCTGGCATCATCCTCAGGGCTCCTACTCCTCCAGGTAAGGCAGGAATTACCCTTGTTGTAAGAAGTCATTGAAGCAGTGGGGAGGTGGGCTGCTGCAGGGGTGGTCAGAGTCATGCAGATGCAGGGAATATGAGGGGAGTGTGTCCACGAGTATCGCAGGAGAGAGACGATCTTATGTCGGAGTGTATGACTTCGGCTGCTTAGCTGCACAACACAATGGCGAGCATTGGCAAAACCATTACTTTATGACACAGCATTCAATGGCAGATTAAGTGGTTTCATGGCCATATTTGCTCTGGTTTTGGTTAACTGTGAGATGTATCTTTATGTATCTTGAAAGCTGGACAGAGCGTGATGGGAATTTGATGATACTTCAATATTTAATCTGAGATGGTTAAACCGTTTGGATTGCATAAACATTTCCTGTTTATGCACTTGCAGCTGTACTGCAGTTCCCTTTATACTCTTTGTGTGTGTGTGTGTGTGTGTGTGTGTGTGTGTGTGTGTGTGTGTGTGTGTGTGTGTGTGTGTGTGTGTGTGTGTGTGTGTGTGTGTGTGTGTGTGTGTGTGTGTGTGTTCAGTCTCAGACTAGTTTCCCCTGCGGTGTTTCTGTGTTCGGGAAGGTTGCCAGGCACCAGCTGTGCATGCACATCCATGTGAAGTGCTTGGTTCAGGTAGACCCTATGGTCGAGGAGGTGTGCCGTTTGTCTAAATCCTCCAGAATATATCTTATTTATATTTTTGTACAAAATTAAATAAAATCTGAAATAATTTAAATAATAAGATGTGACCTTATCAATGTTACAAAAGCAAATTTGAAAAATAAATATTATATATTATATAAACATAATATTCAGGCTTTGGAACAGTGTTTGTGTTTGTTTTTGTGTTTGGCATTCATTCGTTTTGTCAACCCTTTACTCTCCCTTTCTGTCTAAAAGTTTAACGTTCCATTTAGACTCCAGAGGCTTTAATATTTGATGTCTCCTCGTGCCTGGGAATGAATAAAACAACAACTACTGACGCTATCCTCTGACCTTCTCATCGGGGCTTTGACTCAAGGTTGCCCAGGGAATGTGGTAACGCTTCATGTGTATTTGGAGTTGGATTTGCTACTGTGTTCATACATAGCACTTCAAGCGGAGAAGCTCTATGGCAACTCTAGTTGTGGTAATTGACTATGTAGACAGAAAATGCATTGTTAGACTTTGAATAAACAGTCAATATATAATAATAATATATGAATGAACAAGATGAACAAACGAGACCAAACAGGCTTGTTTATTTTTGGAAACTTTTTTGTATGTGATTTTAGTGCAAAACTATTGTTTGTTAGGAGTTGGATTATTACTTTTAGAGATCATGGCGGCTTTAGCAAGACACACTGGTTGGGGATGTTCTGTGGAGGAACAACAAGCCAGCTATCGTTTCTCATTCTGTCAATATGCATTGACAATGTCAACAATAATTGTATGCTCTCATTATAGAAGACAAACAATGAAATAAATTGATATGTATTAACATTGCATTATAATCGACTATCAAACAATAATTTGTTTCCTTGTCTTTCTTAGAAAAATGTGTGTGTGTGTGTGTGTGTGTGTGTGTGTGTGTGTGTGTGTGTGTGTGTGTGTGTGTGTGTGTGTGTGTGTGTGTGTGCTCTTGAAAGTAAGTAGCTAAGGTTGCTGAGAATAGACAAGATGTGCACAGGTGATAGATAGGAAGAAGCCATTTATCAAGTTTGCGATCAGGCTATCCCTCTTCTTCCTACTCTTTCTGACACACACAAACATACACACACACAGGCATACATAGGATGCCACAAGAGCCAAGAGTTGTGTCCAGACCTGCTCCCTGAATACCGCATCTTCATTTATCTTACACCCTCAGTTTCCTGTTTCATGTGCACAACAAAGCCCGCATCAACCACACACACACACACACGTGCACAGACACCAACGCACACGTGCGCAATGCCAATACAAATGCCATTTCTATTGTTAAGCCAGTGTTTGGTGTGTGTGGTGTTTTGGTTACGTGTGATATTTCCCTCTGATGGTAAAACAGATTAGTAGTAAGCCCTTGGGGTGATTCAGTTGGCTTCTGATGTCCGGGAATAACTTGTCTTTTAATAGCGCTGTTTAGAATAGGAGTTATCTTTACACACAAAGTGATCAAAGTCAAAGAGAGCTAGTAAAGTGAAGGACTGGATATGTGGAGAAGCCACTGGATGCACTTGACTGTGCTGCGTTTGAAGTTGAATGTGGATCATGTTGTGGTCTGCCAGAGGCTCTGTCGTATGTGCTGGTGTGTGCTCACCATTGTCTCCCTCTAACAAAAGCCCAGGCCTAACTTTGATCAATAACAAAAGTTGAATCGAAACAAAAATTATCCTGTCTTTGTGTTGCAGGCATCATGGACCTCCTGAAGAAATACGCTCCGATGGCCACCTTCGTCCACTGACCCCCTTCCTCCTCCTCCTGTCCTCCGACATACCCCCTTCACTGCCGTCACCCGCCATCCCTCCTCCATTCTGCACCGTGGTGAACACCGCACACCAACACAACCCCCACCCTGAGACTCGATGGCAGGGGAGAAAGGGCAGAGTAAGCAGCGCAGCGCCATGGACATCAAGCGGCTGGCGGGGCTGATCCAGCGGGGCACAGGCCGCCTGCTGGTCATCGACAGCAGGACCTTCTCCGAGTACAACGCCTCGCACGTGCAGGGAGCCCTGAACGTGTGCTGCTCCAAGCTGGTGAAGAGGCGGCTGCAGCAGGACAAGGTATCCGTCACCGAGCTGCTCCAGCCCAACGGAAAGGGGAAGGTGAGTGTCCCGCCCGGCAGCCTCCGTAGCATTGGAGGGAGGGAGGCAGGGAGGGAGGTAGGGCTTAAGGTTGGTGGGAAGAAGGGAGGGAGTAAGGTATATAGGAAAGAAGGGAGGAAGGGATGAAGGAAGGAAGAAAGGAAGGGGTGTGAGATAATGTAGTGGATCCCACTCCCAACTGAAAGGGACTGAGTTCGATCTCCCGTACTGTTGAGCAACATTAACAAAATAGCCTAACACCCTACCTGCAGTGCTCCTCAATGACAACTGAATTCACTGTAAGTATGAAAGTGTTGGCTAAATATAACAAAATGATAAAAGAAAAAATAAAGTACAAAGTAACGGTGTGTAGCAATGTCCATACTACACGCCACCTAGGTGGCTCCCATACTCCACCTAGGTGACTTTCCTCGGGCTCCTCCAAACGAATGGACACAGGGTGGTGATGTTGAACCGGTTTATTGTAAAGGTTGCATGGAATGAGGCATGCAGATGCTGCCATGCCGGAGAGCTCTTCCTGAGTGTGTGGTGGTGGCTGGTTTAACCTGTGCACACTGATTGCTCAATGTGCAACAGGTGTGCAGCCCCACCTAGCCCCAGAGTCCAATCAGTCTGACTCAGGCCAGGTGAGGCTGCCACCAGCCACCATCCACACACACTCCCACACGGTGAAGTTAGCGGGAAGTATTGAAGAGAACCCAAGACTACGATCTGAACTGCTATCAAGGTTAATTTAGTTCACATGCCATAGTTTGCATGACATAGTTTGCATGGCAAGTCAGATCTCCATGCACAATCTGAGAGAGCAATAGTGGTATGACCTGTGTTTCAGCGGGTGCTAAGCCTCGAATGCCTGGAAAGGATGCCTTGGATGCATCGCAACATCATTTTATGGATTATCAGTTCCAGAACTTGAGGCATCTGATGATACAGATCTGATCTAGTTCCTCTTCTACATAGGTTACAGTGATTTGCTTACTGCTTGTGTGATTTGCTGCCATTAGAAGTAGGTGTCTATCTTCTAATGTCATTGTAGTAATTGTAGTAGATCTCTTACATCTACGATGTATTCTTTATCAGTGGATTCAAACCAGTTTTTATTTTAAAATAAAGTAAACACAAAAGCCTGTCTCCTTAATCCAACTCATAAGAAAACACCCCATGATGCATATATACAGCTGGTACATTTTAAAGAATGTTAAGTGTTTCCCTAAATCGCTTTTATTTTGCATCACTGACAAGTCAGCATTGTCTGTATGCATTTCTGCATGAGCAGTATACTGCAGCACCGCACAAATGCTGTAGTAAACATCCTGGAGAATATCCTGGTGGAGGATTCCTTGCATTCTGCCCGACAATTACAAACCAAAAATAAATATGCTAGGGTTAAAGGCTACAATTTAGCATCAACATACAGTAATTTCTGCAGAGAAGAGAAACGTACACAGAGTAAGCATCCCATAGGGTTGAACCTTTATTGCCATCGGTTATTCAATAGGATTCTGTGTAAAACCAATTAGTTTTGATTCCAATTAATTATAATCAACGTGCCTCAGTGTATGTTGGCTTATTTGATCACAACCCACAACTAACATCATTAACTCACTAATGTACCTCACTAACATCGAAAAGTTATCGCATGAAGAAAGCCTTACGTAGATGCTATCTTCCAAGCAGCCAGAAGCACTCAAATTCCAGATTCGACTCAAGAGTGTTATTTGGGTTGGGGGGGGTAGTAGATGTCAGTATATCACCTCATTATTGAATTGCTGACAACATTACGAAGATGATGAAATGAAGAGATGATCTTAGTGATCATAATATTAATAATCAAAATACTGGCATCCACCCCGTGGGCTACTGTGAGCTGGCCCGGCCTGTAGCACCAGTATCAGCTGGCGCTATATTTGTCCTGCAGGCATACTGTAGCTTTATTACTTATCAGTGACCATGAAATGGGATCCTGTCGTTTTCCATGACTTCTGCTCTGAATGTGAAGGCCTATTTTCCATGGTCTGGACACCGGTGGCATGTTAACTCCTGTATTTTTAGTCGCTGTGTGAAACTTAAATGCACTCTGTATGGGGGGTGGTCCAAGAACATGCAAGCAGCCATGGGTGTGTTTGTGTGTACATATCATATTATCCCTATGGAGGTTAAATGGTGTACATACTTTTGTGTTTGTATGCGAGTGCGTCTGTGTGCTTTCATCGAACGTGTGTGTGTGTTTGTGTGTGTGTGTGTGTGTGTGTGTGTGTGAGTGAGTGCATGTATTTGTGTATGTGGTGGTGTATGGACTGTTGGGAAAAGGCGTACAACGTCCTCTTCCCAGATTGCATGAATGTTATTTTGAGGTATACTTCCTCTACCATTATCCCATCACCAGCATAATGACCCCACTGATACTGTGCTAATACCCTTCAGGCAACTGCCAGCGAGGGCAATATGTTTATATTGTGATAAACCTTATGGTGTGAATGGTGATTCATGGGGGAAGATTGTTTCGGCACTTCCTGCCTAGCGGTAGAAGGAAGCTGGAGTGTCCAATCTGTTTGCTCTTTTTGGGCTTTGTTTTGTTTTCATCGTTTTTCTTTTTCTTTCTGACTTAAGAGGTGAGTGAACTTTGTCTCCAGCTGCCATTTTTCTGTCTTGAAGATGCTAATGGTGTACGAAATATGGATGTATCGCATTGATTTTCAACATGATAGGTATTTAACTGATGCATAGTTGCTAAAGTGGTGCAGTTTATTACTCTGTACAGTACTGTAATACTGACTTGTACTATGGTAATATTGTATTGCAACCATTGTTGTATCTGATGTTCATGTAAACAGCTCAAACAGACACTTAACTCTTGATTGGTCAATTGTATTCACGAGAAGTTCCCTGACACCTTGTGGCTGTAGACCAACCAGGAGCCTATTATCTGGGAAAGACCTTCAGGGATTGACACTTTCCACATTTGCCCAACGGCGAAACTTCTAAAAGAGAAATTAAGGTCATTACGAAATTAGATAATTTCAGCTTCAACAGAGTCTTTCTCATCAACTGACCATCACATGGAGGTTCAGCTGGATACGTATGGTTTTCCTCTCAATGAAATGGGAGCTGAGATGCTAAGCACTGAATGTACTGCTTGCGTATGGGTTACGGACATGCAGAGATGCCTTAGCAGTTGGCACCAGAGTTCAGATGAGGAGAATGCAGATGCAAACGTTAAAAAGGAATGTTGATTTGCAGGCGGTACACCCTGCACCTTTTTCCTGTGCTCATCCCTCCGACCTTCTCATCTCTCTTCTTTAGTCTCTCATCTCTCTTCTCTCCCTCGTTCAACGCTATCCTGCGCAATCTCTGTTACACACACACACACACACACACACACACACACACACACACACACACACACACACACACACACACACACACACACACACACACACACACACACACACACTCATTGCCCTGGTCTCTTCCTGTTTAACCTTGGTCCAATGGTTGGCTTGTTGTCATGACCCCTCCCCCTCCCTCTCCCCCATCCTCCCCCACAGCAAAGAGGATAATGCTTGCGATTAATGCGTGGCTGGATGAAGCTGGAACTAGCCGGGGCGACTAGAGGAGGAGTGTACGTCCCCGGGAGTCCTTTTGTCATTGGCTGAGCATGACATCATCCTCTTTGTGTGGCCACTGTTAGGCCGTGGGCTGGGCACGTGCAGACCGGCTGTGTGGTGTTAAAGCCCCGGCTCCCCGCTAACCACCCCGGCCCTCCCCCCTCCCCTCATTGAGCCCATTGAGGGTGCGCGCACACACACACACACACCCGCAAAGGGCTCTGGGCATCTCCTGGGGCGGCCTGGGACAGACGAGCCGGCAAAGGACATCATTGTGGCTCTTTGTATGGATGCTGAATGTAGGAAGAGAGAGGAGAGGAGAGCGGCTCAGAGGGTATTCATGGGTGGGATGCACCCCCCCCCCCCCCCCATTCAGCTCAAATAGCCTGCCCTCCTCCTCCATCTCCTCCTTCTCCTACTCCTGCACTTGTCCTCCTTCCTATACACCAGCACTTCGCTACACTTGATTGGCTCCAATGTGCATTCAAGACCCTGGCGGCAGAACGCTGTCCCAATCACCCACTCTTCTACATCCCAACTCGTCATGGCAACCTGCCCCCAGCCCACATTTACAGGATGCTCTCTATAGGATGATGTAATGTAGGTCAGAGATGGATAGAGTGGGAGAGGCATAGGGGGGTTAGTATCTCTCATGGGGGGGGGGGGGGGGGGGGGGGTTGACATTAACAGTTCTCTACAAAAATTATATTTCTGAGATCTGAGATCCTATTCATAAATCAGACCACATGTGTGACCAAACCGGACTTGACGGAACAGATTTTCAGTTTTGTTTGACCCAGCAGGTGGTGGGGGATGTCTGGCTACAACACAGGTCTGGCAGATGGGGCAGACACACACACATGCACACACACACACACACACACACGGCTGCAGAAGACTTCTTAAGGAGATACTCTTCCACTACACAGTGGTGTAAGATACACTGTTAAGGCATGCAAATAGTTAAAACCTAAAATAATACAGCACTATACTAATAGACAGATGGGCTGGTGAACAGGTATATGTATATCATTATCTACAAAATGTCTGTGATATCACAGGCTGATGGTTTGCTGCACATGTTTGCTCCTGGAAAGATCTTCCTGATAAAACCTTTTTAACTGTTGACAGGTAGATTGGTTAGGTACGGTCATGCTTCTGTTTCTGCTAGATGACTAGAGGGGGTGAGAGGAATGGATGTAGAGATGGGGAGAGCATGATATGGTGTTGAGCAATATCTTAGAATCTTAGATGGTTGCTTTTGGCCCTGGTTGCGATCTGTACTGTCGTTGACACTTCAGCATTTAATCCATTTAGGGTAATCTTCACATTCTTCATCTTTATCATGCACTATGGATATTGCTATTCATTACAAAAATGGTGAACCAACAAAGTAGTGTGACTGGGTGAAAGGATGAACTGTCTGTGTGTGTCAATGTGTTTGTGTGTTCATTGTGTGATTCTCAGACTACCATGGCTTCCAGTAGCTAGCTAGTATAATACAGAATGTAGGACGTTGCAGTTTGTGTTGACAGGGGGAGACGGCAATGACTCCCTGTGTGGATTGTTTTAGGGATTAACCAGAGAGCCAACGTAGGGAATATTTTCCCTTTTTTCTCCTTTCATTCATTCATTCATTTTGTTCAGTTTAATTCTTGTTGGTAAGCCTCAACAAAGAGACAGTATCTGAAGGATCCGGGTGTGTTTGGCGAGGTGACGCCACTGTGTGAACAGTTGTTTGTTGAAGGACTGAACAAACAACAGAGCCAACGTACAGTTACAGAACATGTTAACAGGTAAACTGTTTGCCATGTTTTATAACAATTGTATCCTTCCTGAGAGTGTGTGTGTGTGTGTGTGTTTGTGCGTGTGTGAGAAGCAGAATGTGATGGCATGATGTAGACATTCTGTCTTGGACCTAGTTTGAATTAATAATGTGCTATTACAACAGTAATGTGCATGCTGCATACACATGCAGACGAACCCACTGTACAAGCGTTGGGGTTGGATGATGACTGTTTCTGCTCTGTTGATCTGTCCATTTGAGACGGGGGGGATATGGGTAGTGGTGGTGCAGCAGAGCTATTTTCAAGCAGATATCTGGTACAATTAGATTTTCTGTATTACATTGATGAAAATAAGTAATGTAAGAAACATTGCCCTCGCATATATACGTTTTCTTATTCCACGACCCTCCCCTTCTTTCTATCTCTCTTTGTTCCCTTTGTTTTGTACCTTCTCTCCCCATAATATACATTGTAATTCTCTTACTCCATCTTCCCCTCTCTCTTTCTCACTCTTTCACACTTTTTCTCACTCTCCATCTCATGTCCTCTTCCTTCCTCAATCTCCCTCCATTTATCTTCCTCTCCACTCCTCTCCTCCCTCCTTCCATCCCTCCATGGCCCTGTCCAGTGGTGGTTAGATGATGCAGTGATTCATAGCTGCAGTAGGCGTTCCCTCATGGTCATGTGACCAAAGCCTGCCTGACAACATTGGAGATCAACACAGCCTGTGTGCAGTGCGCACAGGCACATGGATGCGCAAAGACTCACTTTCCAAGGCCATTCACACGCACACGCACATGCACACGCACATGCACACACTACTCAGATGAAAGATTCATGGGTAAATCATTTCTCATAGATGAAAATGATGATGTGTAAATCACTCAACATTGGTAAATGTCAATGTACAACCCCACCCAAAGCAGTTTTTCTTTTCATTGTCTGCAACCAACGTTTTGGACCAGTAAAGCAACAATGATGGGCTAACACCACCCAAATGATGTAAGAGTCCTCTGTTATCTGTGGCAAATAAAGCTGGAGGACTTGCACTTAAGCATTCAGGGACAGATTCTATATTTATTCTATATATATATATTCTATATATGATTCTATATTTTGGTGTAATGTAACGGCCTCTTTGTTATGTACGGGCTCTTTATGAGCTATGCTAAATAACAGATGATAGATAATGTACTTCACTCTCTTCCTTCTGGTCTTCACATTTATCAGACAATAATAATAACACTAATGATGTAAATGTGCTTCTTTGTTGGTGTCTGTCTATGCAGGTGGAGCTCGGCAGGAAACAGGAAGTGGTGGTGTACGACCAGAGTTCTAAAGAGGCAGGTCA